>CM035143.1:130175616-130553116 GCA_020205605.1 Panax ginseng
GCCTTCCTATCCAAGATCTTGACAGTACCTCTTTCGTACGTTAAGTCTTGCTATCTCGTCCGGTTCTAACTCTATAACGTGGTTCGGGTCTTTCACATATTCTGAAGTATGATATATGAAACACATTATGAACACGAGACATACCTTCGGAGGTAACGCGAGTCTATAGGCTATATTTCCTACTCGGTCAAGAATTTGAAATGGACCGATAAATCGTGGATTGAGCTTTCTCTCTTCCCAAATCTTGTAACTCCCTTCCATGGAGCAACTCGCAACAATACATGATCCCTTATACTAAATTCCACGTCCTTTTCGATGAAGATCCGCATAACTATTTTGTCGATCTTGTGCCGCTTTGTATACGTTGTCGAATCATTTGGATCTTTTTCGGTGATCATACGTCTTAACTCGGGTCCCAACAATGTTGCTTCACCCACCTCATCCCAACATATTGAGAAGCGACACTTTTCGTCCATATAATGCTTCAAATGGAGCCACACCTATACTTGTCTCGATAGCTTGTTGTTGTAGGAGAATTCCACCAATGGTAAATACTTATCCCAATCGTCCTTGAAGTCAGGACATAGAGTCTTAATAGATCTTCAAGAGTTTGAATAGTCTCTCGATTGTAAAATTCGTTTGAGGATGGTATCTGCCAATCGAATTGTAAATCCGTGCCCATAGCTTTTTTTACAAGCTAACCCAAAATCTTGAAGTGAATCTTGGGTCATGATCCGAAACTATGGATCTTGGCATGCTATGCAACCTCACAATCTCATTTATATATATCTAAAGAAGACGTTCGAGGGAATAAGTCTCCGTATCGGCAAGAAAAATGAGTAGACTTGGTTAATCTATCAACAATAACCCAAATGGCATTGATGCCTTGAGAAACCGTAGGGAAGACCCGTAATTGAAATCCATGGTAATGTGTTCCCACTTCCATTTGAGAATCTCAAGTGGTTGCAATGGACCCTTAGGTACTAGATGCTCCGCTTTACACGTTGACAAGTTAAACACATCGAGATAAACTTTGCAATCTCTCTCTTCATATTGTTCCACCAAAATGTATGTCAAGATCACGATACATTTTAGTACTTTCAGATGGATTGTAAATGGTGTATTGTGTGCCTCCATCATAATCTTGTACTTCAAATCAGTCGTTAGGAACACAAAGTTTGGAGTGGACTCAAGTATTCCTTCTTCATCAATTCTCGCTTAATAAGCACCTTCTTGTACTTTCTTCTTCATACGCATCACCTCCGGCTCGGTGGGTCGAAAGCGAACCTTAACTTTTTCTATTAAAGTTGGCTCTGTCGTATACTTGACATCATCGCACTCATTCCTGCATATGATCTTCTACTCGACGCGTCGTAATTTACCACGTTCGTTTTTCCAAGATGGTATTGAATAGTGTGGTCGTAATCTTTCAACAACTCGAGCCAACGTCGTTCTGCCGCGTGTTGAGTTCCTTTTTGCGTGAAGAAATATTTGAGGCTTTTATGGTGCGAATATATCTCCACTTTCTCCCCATATAGATAGTGCCTCCGGATCTTTAAGCAATAAAACGATTGCCGCCAACTCTAAATCATGAGTAGGATAATTCCTCTTATACTCTTTAAGTTGTCATGAGGCATAAAGCTATGACTTTCCCACGTTGCATGAGAACACATCCTAACCCTTTGCTCGAAGCATCATTTCAGAGATAACAAATTCATCCGTACTCGGATGGTATTGTTAGAACAGTCTTAGAAATGAGTCTCCTCTTGAGCTCTTGGAAACTCTTCTCGCATTCCTCGCTCCATATTGAATTTTATATCTTTAAAAGTCAATTTGAGTTAATGGAGAAAGCGATTCGAGAATATCCTTCCACGAATCTCCGATAATAACCACTAAGCCCGAGACTACTACATCTTGGCCACCGAAACCAGTTGCTCCTAACTTTGTATTACTTAAATTATTAATAAATGAAATTTATTTTTCTCTATTTATTATTTTGAAATAGTAAGGGTTGATGTGATTAATATGGATAGTTATGGGTAAAATACGCAAATATTTCAAATAAGCGGTGGTTATAAAATATTTGTGGAATATTAAATCGCTTTGTGGGGAATATTAAATGCGACTGTAGCTTGACCATGTGTGGGCCCATAACTGAAAGCGATTGGATGAAGAAAGCGACAAATATAAGTTATTTATAAATATCACAGCGTAGTTATTCAATTATCTTTGTTGAAATACTCGGTGGTTAAAATACAAGAAGACACCGCGGTATTGCACCAATTATTGATTCTTACGTGAAAGAAGGTACTACTCAATAATGGTTCTGATGAATTACTATTCAAGATTTTATTTTATTGATTCAATAATTGTTGCATTGATATTTTATATTACTTGTTGTTTGATAAATTGTCATTACTGGCGGTATTTTCCATTATCGAAGCAATAATTCATATTATTTGAATAATATTATTGGATAACATTATTGGCAATGTCTAGAAAGTTACATCAAGGAGAGGTTTGGTCACCTAATTGCGGCGCCAAGAAGGAGAGATCCTTATGGAAAGCCCTTCTCTTTCCAGAAGTGCCGTCACAAGATCTTTGTGATTCTGTAATATTATTTGTGAATAATTAATTATTGATTTATATGATGAGGAAAATATTGATTTTATGTGGATATAGATGGAGAAAATTTTTAATGTGATAATTGTTGAAAATTGAAATTTTATCTTTTTCCGATAAAATAATTCATTTAAATATATTATTATATTTTAATAATATAATAATGATGATATTTTTACGATAAATGTGGGATATATGAGTATATGGAGGAGAGTATTTTTGTTACCAAAAATATTTAAAGCATGTTTTATGTGTTCGGTGGACCCCATTTCTTGATTGAAATTTGATTATAATTTTGTAAAATCGTCCATTTGTGGATTTTGGTCAATTTCATTTGGAATTTAGAAAACTTTCTTACGTAAAGTTGTAGAGAATTGAATTTTCTATAAAAATTCTCGAGATTCAATTTTCCGATAAAAGGGCTATTTATTATGAATTATTGAAGTTCAAGCTCGAAATAATTGATTTTTGGAAGTTTAAAATATTTAAAAATAGAAAACGTTTTTTTTTTTTTGTGGGCATACTAGCATGTGCGAGATAAGTTGAAATCGGTTGTCAAAATGTGTGTAGGAATTTGTAATATATATAATATTATTATATTAAATTTTCTACTTTGGTGTTCTAAGCATTTTCCTATAAATAGGGTCTTGGGTTAGAATTGAAAATCACACCGTAAGCTGAAGTTTTTCTCTCTATATTATCGAGCGTATTCTTGTGAGTATTTTGAGTATACTTTGAGTATTGCTATACGGTGCAAGTTCAAGTCATGCTTTATATCCTGTTTCAACTTTAAGATCTTGTCTTTCGAGGTAAGGGATGTTATTTTATTCAAAATGATATTATTTCTTCAATATCATTATCGCCGAAATATTGGTTGGAAATTTTATCAAATTTGAAACTTTTTCATGTGGGGTTCTTATTCATGAATTACTATTCACGAGTTACTATTCATGAGTTACTATTCACGAGATTCTTATTCATAAGTTCTTATTCAAAGCGTGAAGATGTTTTTTATGAAATTTTCTATCTTTTGGTGTCGGAGTTCTTATTCACGATACAAAGACTTATTCACGATAACGACCTTTATTCACGATTACTGAAGACTATTCATAGAAAAATAAAATTTCTTCTTTTGTCCAAAATATCTACTATGGATACTAGCTTTGATTGTATCCATGTTTTGATCATTCTTGAATTTTACCCCACTTTGATTACTTATGAAGTATTTTTGAACTTGGATTGTTTAAAATACGAATCCTTAATAATTGTTCTTTTTGTTTCATTGGATTCGTTTCCTTTAAAATATTTTTTCATCATCCTCGGAGTCTAAATGATGATATTCTTGAATATCTTTGGCCCGTAGTGCAAAAAGATGAATGATTTCTTGATGAATATCTTTGGCCGTAGTGCAAAGATGAGCAGTGTTGAGATGAACATTACCGATCGATTAATATCTTTGGCCCGTAGTGAAAAAGATGAGCAGTGTTTAGATGAACATGACCCATCGATGAATATCTTTGGCTGTAGTGCAAAGATGAATATTTGATTCGAGATATATATTGATTGATGTTACAGGATAAAATATAGGCGATGAACTTTTAAATTCATACATAGAAGATAGTAGTTTGCATTCTCTACTTAACTCTTCTAATGAATTATTATTTCCGCTGCGAATATTAATTTAAAACTTGTTGTCTATTGTATTCTATTAGATTTTTTCCCTGTTGAAGACTAATGATAATTTGTTGTATATTATCTTAGTCATAATATTCTTTACTGGGCTAGTTGAGCTCACCTTTTTCCTTTTTGTTCCATTTTTAGTCTCAGGAGGCGAGAATATAGCGAGTACGAGTCAGGGTATGGAATGAAGGTTCTAGAGAGAGTTGTTTAGTAGTCCTCACCATTTTTGTAAAATAATGTATCAATAAATGTGATGAGGATTTATTTGAGTAAATATATTGTCTAGAAGATAATATTTGTATTCAAACTCACAGTTTTACTGTTGTAATAATAAAGTTGTAGTTGTTTCTGTACCATGTATTGACAACTCAGAATGGGTGATGTATACCTATTTTGGGGAATACCACCACCACAACCGCCACCACCTCCAACCCCACCATCACAAAGGCTGCTGTCACTACAAAGCCAAGATGCCCACGCCTATGTGGAAACCTAACCGTGCCATATCCATTTGGCATTGGCGTGGGCTCGGGTTGCTCCATGTAGAGCCGTGGTTCGACATTAATTGCAACACTTCTTTTCAACCCATGAAGGCTTTTCATAACAAAACCTCAATATTGAGGTTTATGATATATCGAGATACTCAAATCGCATCTCTAGTGTTATGGCTAAAAGGTGCTATAACCAAACCGTGGTTTAACCAAACAATTATATTGCATACACAAATTGCTTAGCATATCCATTTAGCTTTTCCTACGAAAACATGTTTATCACATCATCGGTTGCGATGATCGACCACTTATACGATGAGGATCCGATCGGCGTAATTTCACTATCGATGCATTTCCACATGCTCCAAGGCTAAAGATGTGCTCGATTACGGTTGTTACGGCATTGGTTGTTGCCAAACACTAATACCAAAAGGTCACAAGTTTTATTTTACTAACCTTGGTTCCTTGAACAACCACACTAAGGTGCGGTCATTTGATCCTTGCAATTTATGCCTTTTAGGTGTGAAAAAAATAGCTTCAAATTTCGAGGTGCATTGATTTTTCCGATCCAACCTTTTGAGCAGAACCGGGGCTAGTGTTCCAATAGTATTTTCATTGGCGATTGGGAATATAACTTGTGATGAAGTTCGAGACTCTAATGATTTTGCGACCAATCAAATAGTGTGGACAAGGAAATCGTACCTTGCTAGGGTTAGGGTTTCGTGTTGGCTGAGGAGGAGAGAAATCCACGAAGAGCACATAATTGATTGATTGATTGAAGAGGGGAGAACGACAGGTGGGCGATTACTCCAACGACGCGTGACATAACCCCTAGAATCCGGAAATCGGGTTAGGGTTATTGGAATTCCAAGAGCCTTCTTGTTGAGTCCCTTGAGTTGAGAGCGAGTGTCCCAAACCCTTTAGTGCTTTTAGGTGGAATATCCAAGCCTTAAGTCACCAAAAGAGTCTGAGTCCTGTGTCTGGAGAGAGGTCCAAACCCTTTAGTGCTTTTAGGTAGAAAATCCAAGCCTTTAAGTCACCAAAAGGGTCCAAGTCTTGTGTCTCTAGAGAGATCCTTTTCCCAATGGAATGGAAGGGGTATTTATAGGGTTCTCTGGAAAGTAGTCATGTGCAAGGCACATGTTTCAGGGAAATTCCAGAAATACCCTTTAGTCATTAGAATAATGCCCATATTACCCTGTCCTTCTAGCCACCAATCCAATCCCTCAATCAATTCCCAAAATGAGCCGCCTCCACGTGTCCCGCCTCCACGAGTCTTCTGCCTCGGGACACGTGGAGGCTTCTCCCGGGTCTAGCACATTTATTTCTGACTTTTCCATCTTCATTCCATTAAGTTATGCGAACCCTAATTTGCACATTTAATGAGGTCGTGGAACCCTAATTGTGCATTTAATTCAATTAGGTCATATGAACCCTAATTTTGCACTTGGGCCCACATTTGCCCCCATGCTTGAGAGTCGCGATTCCCAAATGAGCGATCGTCTGCAAGAAAATTGTAAGCCTTTAAATGATTTTGCAGGCTCTTTCTTGGACAAATTGGGAACTTCTCCAAAAATCTTTCCATAGCTTGCCCAATATTTGTTTCCTTTTTTTTTCAGCAATGGAAACAAGGAAATATAATCAAATATAAATAAATTTTAATCTATTAAAATCCTTCTTTTAGTAAATCGGACCTTAATTAATTTTATTTTTTAGAAAATAAAATAAAATCAAATCTTAATCTTATGTTGGAAAATACAATCAAAGCTTTCTTTGTTTTGGAAATAAATCAAATCTTAATCTTATTTTGGAAATAAAATCAAAGTTTTCTTTGTTTTGGAAATAAATCAAATCTTTTCTATATTTTGGAAATAAACCAAATCTTTCTTTATTTGAAAGCAAAAGATTTTACTTATTTATATATATATATATATATATATATATATATATATAAATATATATACATATATATATATATATATTTATATATAAATAATCTATTTTTGAAAATTACCCCTTGTTGGGAATAAAACTAAATCTTCTTTATATTTTGCAAATAATATCTTTATATATTTTATTTAGAAATGAATTCAAAGATACTTATCTTTTGGAAAATCTTTGGCAGAAGGTGTATTCATTTCATGAGTTGATTGGTAGAAGCAACAGGACCTCAAAGGTATGAAAAAGAATGACCCCTAGGTTGTCGAGGGCTTACGTGGTCGAAGCCTACATGACAAAGCCTCACATAATTTTTTTTAAGGGGTGAAAAAACGACCCCTAGGTGGCCTAAGGCAACATGGCCGCCCCATAGGTGGCCTAAGGCAACATGGCCTAGGGGAACAATGAAGTTTTGGAGGAGCAATTACTATTTTGATCATAAATTTTGACTCGTTTGGAGTTTTGGGGCCCATAATATATCAAAACGAAGATATCGACGAGCCCTACAAAGCCAACATGGCCGAACCCTAGGTGGCGTAAGGCAACATGGCCGAACCCTATGGGGAAAATGAAGTTTTTGGAAGAGCAGTTACAATTTTGATCCTAAATTTTGACTCGTTTGGAGTTTCTGGGCCCATAATATATCAAAACGAAGATATCGACAAGCCCTACAAAGCCAACAAGACCGAACCCTAGGTGGCCTAAGGAAACATGGCCGAACCCTATGGGAAAAATGAAGTTTTAATAAAAAAAAAATGAAGTTTTTTGGAGGAGCAACTATTTTGATCATAACTTTTGACTCGTTTGGAGTTTCGGAGCCCATAATATATCAAAACGAAGCTAGCGAGGAGCCCATAAGCTTGATTTTCACAAAAGATAAAATAAAATATTATATTTTGATCATTATTATATTATAATAATATAATAAAATATTATTTTATCACAAAAGATAAAATATCGATTTTCAACAATTGTCACTTTAAAAATTTTCTCCATCTATATCCACATAAAATGAATATTTTCTTCATCATATAAATCAATAATTAATTGTACCTTGCTAGGGTTAGGGTTTCGTGTTGGCTGAGGAGGAGAGAAATCCACGAAGCGCACAGAATTGATTGATTGATTGAAGAGGGGAGAACGACAGGTGGGCGATTACTCCAACGATGCGTGGCAGAACCCCTAGAATCCGGAAATCGGGTTAGGGTTATTGGGTTTTCCAGGAACCTTCTTGTTGAGTCCCTTGAGTTGAGAGCGAGTGTCCCAAACCCTTTAGTGCTTTTAGGTGGAATATCCAAGACTTAAGTCACCAAAAGAGTCTCGAGTCACGTTAATGCGGAGAGAGGTCCAAACCCTTTAGTGCTTTTAGGTGGAAAATCCAAGCCTTTAAGTCACCAAAAGGGTCCAAGTCTTGTGTCTCTAGAGAGATCCCTTTCCCAATGGAATGGAAGGGGTATTTATAGGGTTCTCTGGAAAGTAGTCATGTGCAAGGAACATGCTTTCAGGAAAATTCCAAAAATACCCTTTAGTCATTAGAATAATGCCCATATTACCCTGTCCTTCTAGCCATCAATCCAATCCATCAATTAATTCCCAAAACGAGTAGCCTCTACGAAGTCTTACGCCTCGGGACACGTGGATGCTTCTCCTGTTCAAGACATTTATTTTACGACTTTTCATCTTCATTCCATTAGGTTATGCGAACCCTAATTTGCATATTTAATAAGGTCGTGAAACCCTAATTGTGCATTTAATTCAATTAGATCATGTGAACCCTAATTTTGCACTTGGGCCCACAAATAGTTACTGCACTGAATTGGATAGTGGTTTTGGAGGATACAGCTGTACCTTCTTTGAAGGTTATGAGGGAAATCCATATCTCGGTCCAGGCTGTAAGACCCCGATTTTTTTTATAAATAAAATGGAATTTCCTTTATTTATTATTTTGAAATAGTAAGGGTTAATTTGATTAATGTGGTTACTATGGGTAAAATCATAAATTTTATAAAATAAGCAAGAAGTTATAAAATATTCATTGTTGTTTTAGAATATTCGTTTGGTCGTGGAATATTAAATCTTTGTCGGGGAATATTAAATACGACAGTTGACCATGTGTGGGGCCCCATAACGGAAAGCGATTGGAGGAAGAAAACGACAAATATAAGTTGTTTAAAAATAAAGGCGTAGTTATTACAGATTTAATTGTTGGAATACCGGTGGTTAAAACACGATGTCTGGCGTTGTTGCACAAGAATATTACTGCAGATTGCACCAATTATTCGACTCTTACGTAAGAACGCACTACTCAATAATGGTTACGATAATTTATCGCGATTATTTTATTGGTTCAATAATTGTTGCGTTGATATTTTATATTCTTTGTTGTTTGATAATTGTCATTACACGGTATTTTTCATTATCGAAAGCAATAATTCATATTATCTGAATAATATTATTAGATAACATTATTGGCAATGTCTAGAAAGTTACATCTAAGGAGAGGTTTGGTCACCTAATTGCTTGCCAAGAAAGAGAAATTCTTATTGAAAAGCCCCATCTTTCTGAGGAACCGCACGGTTGTCGATATTGTGATTACGTAATATTATTTGTGAATAATTAATTATTGATTCATATGATGAGGAAAATATTGATTTTATATGAATATAGATGGAGAAAATTTTAATGTGACAATTGTTGAAAATTAAAATTTTATTTTTTTCGATAAAATAATTCATTTAAATATATTATTATATTTTAATAATATAATAATGAAGATATTTTATGATGAATGTGGGATATATGAGTATATGTGGAGGAGGAGTATTTTGTTACCAAAAATATTTAAAACATATTTTTCATGTAAATTGGACCCCATTTCTTGATTGAAATTTGATTATAGCCTGTAAAATTGCCCGTTTATAGATTTCGGTCAATTTATGTTTGGAATTTGGAAAAACTTCCTTCTGTAAAGTTGTAGATAATAGAATTTCCTATGAAAAGTCGCGAGTTTTGAATTTTTCTGACAAAAGATCTATTTATTATGAATTATTGAAGTTCCGGATTAATTAATTATTATTTTTTTGGAGTTCTAATTAAATAATTATGAAAAACGCTTTTTTTGATGTAGTTGACTATTGGTGGCTAGTTTGATATTTGAATCTCATTTAGTAATGCGTAAGAAAATTTTATATATATATATATTATTATTATTATATTAAATTTTCTCTTTTTCATTTTAAGCAATTTCTATAAATAGGTGCTTAGGTTAGAATTGAAAATCACACCAAAAGCTGAAGTTTTCTCTCTATATTGTCGAGCGTATTCTTGTGAGTATTTTGAGTATATTTTGAGTATTCTATATCGGTCTGAGTTCAAGTCATAGCGACGATCCAAATTGTTTAATTTATAATCTTGATCTTTCGAGGTAAGGGATATTATTTTTTTCAGTAATGATATTATTTCTTCAATATCATTATCTTTGAAATATTGATCTGAAGTTTTATCAAATTTAGAACTTTTGGTGTCGGAGTTCTTATTTACGTATACTATGACTATTCACGATATCTGATCTTATTCACGAATCTGATCTTATTCATCAAAAATGAAAATTTTCCTTTTCGTCCAAAATATCTATTGTGGATACTAGTTTTGATTGTATCCATGTTTTGATCATTCTTGAATTTTACACCACTATGATTATTTTTGAGGTATTTTTGGACGTGGATAAAACAAAGTACGAATCCTTAATCCTTAATCCTTGTCATTTTGTTTCACTGGATTCATTTCTTTAAAAAAAAAAAATTATTTTTCATCATCCTCCGTCTTAAATGATGATATTATTGAATATCTTTGGCAGATGTAGTGCAAAGATGATTGATTTCGATGAATATCTTTGGCTACATGCAAAGATGAATGATTTCGATGAATATCTTTGGGCGTAGTGCAAAAAGATGAGCAGTGTTTAGATGAACATGACCAAGTGATGAATATCCTTGGCTTTTGTAGTGCGAGGATGAATATATGATTTGAGATATATATTGATTGATGTTACTGAGGATAAAAATATTGATGATGGAATTTGTTAAATTCATAGATATTAGTAGATTTCATCCTCTACGTAACTCTTTCATGAATTAATATTTTCATATGCAGTATTGATTTTAAAACTTGTTGTCTATTGTATTCTATTAGATTTTTCCTGTTGAAGACTAACGATAATTTATTCGTATTATCTTAGTCATAATATTCTTTCTTTGGGCTAGTTGAGCTCACCCTTTTCCTTTTTGTTCCATTTTTCTTCTCGGGAGGCGAGAATGTAATGAGTATGCAAGTCGGGGTATGGAATGATGGTTTTAGAAAGTTGTTTAGTAGTCCTCACCATTTTTGTAAAATAATGTATCAATAATTATGATAAGGATTTATTTGTATGTGGATATTGTCTAGATGACAATATCTGTATTTAAACTCACAGTTTATATGTTGTAATAATAAAGTTGTAGTTATTTCTGTACCATGTTATTGGCGACTCAGAATGGGTGATGTATACCTATTTTGGGGGCGTCACACAGGCTGCCAAGGTAAGTTGTTAATATACAAAAGTTAACCTATTAGATTTTTATGTTTTTACTATCACTTAATTGTTGGGAAATATAATATTATACCCATATATTGGTATCTTGACCAAAAGGTTAACTTATTAGGTATATGATTCATTAGAGCATTAAAAATTGTAATGTTTTGATGTGGAACTTTACTATCACGCAGTAACTCAACATAATCTATTTAATCAAGAACACTGATACTTGGATTTAGATTCCAAGCAGTCTAATTAATCTTGTTGAAATGATCAATTGTATTTATGTAGCAAAGAGTTGTAATTGTATATTACAATTTTTTTCTCAAAAGTTGTTGTTTCACTAGTATATAATATCTCTGATTTATTGTGACTGTGATGTGATGTTCTTTGGTAGATATTGACGAATGTGCTGATCCAAACAAAAATATGTGTGAGAAGATTTGCACTAATACTCTGGGAAGTTATAAATGTTCTTGTCCAGATGGATACTACGGGGATGGAAAGGAATATAGCCGTGTTTGCATTGCTGACAACTCTGAATTTCCAGTAATCAAGTTCTCACTAGGTAACTCATTACTCAAAAGTTTAAATATTTCTACATATAGTCATATTGAAAATTAAACAAGTTCAAATACTGCTGTTTAGTCAAATTCTTAATTCCTTGTGTTTGACGTTAAAATTATGATCTAAACACAGCAGTTAAGTATATATAATTTATACGTTTGTGAAGAATTACATAATTTCTTGTTAATTAGTGTTTAAGATTTCTGTAGTTTAATTTACGTACGTACAATTTGTGTGTCCAATTGCATGCAGGTTTTGGATTCGGCTTCTTGTCCCTGATCATTGGAACAAGTTGGTTGTATTTTAGCATCAAAAGAAGGAACCTCATCAAAGTCAGAGAGAAATTTTTTCAGCAAAACGGGGGTGTGCTATTGAAACAACAAATTACTTCCAATGAAGGCGGTGTTGAGTCCACAAAAGTTTTCACAGCTGAAGAGCTGGAGAAAGCCACCAACAACTATGCTGCTGATAGGATTGTCGGACGTGGTGGTTATGGCACGGTGTACAAAGGCATTTTACCCGATCATCGCGTAGTAGCAATCAAAAAGTCGAGAATAATGGATGGTAGTCAAATAGAGCAATTCATCAATGAGGTGATTATTCTTACACAGGTCAACCACAGAAATGTAGTGAAGCTTTTGGGGTGTTGTTTGGAGAGTGAAGTCCCCTTATTGGTTTATGAATTTGTCTCAAATGGTACTTTATTTCACCATATCCACAACAACAAAGGAGGCATGACATGGTTATCTGTGGAAAATCGCTTAAGAATAGCTGCAGAATCTGCAGGCGCACTTGCATATCTTCACTCCGCAGCTTCCATGCCCATCATTCACAGAGATGTCAAATCAGCCAACATACTCTTGGATGAGAATCGGACGACGAAAATTTCAGATTTTGGAGCATCAAGGCTAGTACCCTTGGATCAAACTCAAGTGACCACATTAGTCCAAGGGACACTAGGGTACTTGGATCCGGAGTATTTCCATACAAGCCAATTGACAGACAAAAGCGATGTTTATAGCTTTGGAGTAGTTCTGGCTGAGCTCTTGACAGGGAGAAAGCCACTTTCCATGGAGAGACCACAGGAAGAAAGGAATCTAGCCACCTATTTCATCATGTCTGTAAAGGAAAACCGATTGTTTCAGATTCTAGAGCCTCAAGTGTTAAGGGAAGGGAGTTTAGAGCAGCTACAAGCAGTTGCTCAACTTGTAAAGAAGTGCCTTAATCTGAGTGGAGAAGAAAGACCCACGATGAAGGATGTGGCAATGGAATTAGAAGGTTTAAGGAAGTTCACTAAACATCCTTGGGCAGTTAATCGTCAACCTGAACATGAAGAGGCTATGAGTTTAATGAACGAGAGTACTGAACAATCTGATCTCTATTCTGTGTCAATAAATCTTTATACCAGTACCACTCAGGACTTCTCTGGACAATATAGCATGGACAGTAGACATTTACTTTTCCCAGTAAATAGCCCTCGCTGATATGTATATATATATATAAGGTGAAGAACATCATTTTCACTTTTATAAAATAAAGTGAGACCGAGCAAGCAGACCCCATCGTATAAATGAGTCCGTCCATAATTACAAGCTCGAGAACTCAAAATGAGGCTAACATGCCTGTAATATAGCTTTTAAGTGTGTGAAATTTGAAATACTATATATCAATTCGTTTCCTTTTATTTTTTATTCCTGGCATTCATGCGATCTCAGGAATTTTTTTAGTTAACGAAGAAACTTTAATATCCATGTGCAGCCGAAGGAGCTTAATTTATAGCTGCACCTAGCTAATTTATTTAATTCCCTAGCTCTAATTCCATTCTATTAGAACCCACTTACTTGAGTGAAGGATGAGCCAACTTAAAGCGGACAGATGACAAACTTAGACCACCATATATATATATACAAGGGTAAATTGCAAAACTCTCCCTGACCCTCATAACTACTATTTTTTTTATTTGTTAAATGAATAACTACTATTTTTTTTCCTTTTAATTTAATCTAATTTTTAGTGTTTAATTTTGTCTTTTACATTTAATCAAAATATGCTACTTAAATTTTCATTTAAACATCTTTGGGTTTTATAATTAATTTCTTTTTAATTATTTTATTTGGTTAAAATAAAATAAAATTATTTATGTGAGAATCTATTTTATTATTTTAAAGACGTATTTGTCCTTCTATTAGAGAGAAAATAGTCTTATATATATATATATATATATATATATATATATATATATATATATATATATATATATATATATATATATATATATATATCTTAACCATTTGTGGTAGATGTATATATTCAATTTGCACTAATAATTATTTGATAATATACCTTGTATTTTACGTAAAGGTTATGAAATTAACTCGTGAGTGCAGCATATATTTCAAAATGCAAACCCCACTATATGCATGGATACTACATAATCAAATCTTTCGATCTAACTTCAACGAAAGAGGATTTTAAAGACCATAAAATGGGTCACTAAATGTAAGATAGGTTGTCCTAAACCTATTTATGCTGCGTTTGTGTTCGTGTTTGTGAGTTTGGAGGAATGAGATCAGAAAAGAAAGTATAGGAGGGGAAAAAGATGAGAAGAGATTATAATTTTCGTTTGTTATGTTTGTGAGTTTTAGAAAGAAAGGAAATTGATGAGATTTTTATTATATTTTTTTTTGTTTGTGAGTTTAGAAGAAATGAATGGAACGGAAAATAATTTTATTGTAATTATTTTATAGATGTATGATTATTATAATTAATTTTTTTTCTATATAAAAAATATATATTCAAATTTGCATTGGACATAGCCAGGTTGATTTGGCAAATGGTCAACATTTCCTAAAAATAATTCATAGGACAGTACTATTTGGAAATTGAAAAGAGGTTTATTTGGGAGGGAGAGAGGGCTAAATCATATGCACCATATATCCATATATATTTCAGCTCTGCAAAACCTTAAATAAATCATGGGCACGGATCCCCCCATAAACCAAGAGATATCAAGATATATTCAAGAATGAATGATTATAAAATGGTCGAAAATGCCATATTTTTCTATGAATCCTAATTCTATTCATTTAATTAAAATAGGTTGATCGATTAACATTTTTTATAGCGTAATATAAATTGTATAACAAAAATCATCTAAAATAAAACGATCCTTTTTATAAAATGCAACTTATTCTTTTGGACCATTAAAAATACTGTCAATTTAATATGTCCACCGAAGATTCACCCTTTAATTTGTTTATTTATTGTTGACTTCTTCTCAATGACACTGTTTGGAAACTTCGCCAGTCTCCTTTTTTTGTTTAGACTTTAGACAGTTGACTTCTATGAGGACACACTAATTGAGTAGAAGTTTGTTAGTAGTGCATTAGTCAACATTTTTTGGATTGTTAACCTATGACTTTTTCATTTTTTTTTTCTAATTTTCTTTATTATGTAATAAAGTTTTTTAAGGCCAACCAAATTTAAATAATACTCCCCCCGTCCCTATTTAAATGACATTTTAAAATTTTTTATTTATCTCTAATTAATTGACGTTTGTTCAAATTTAAGAGAATTAATGATAATTTTTTTAAAATTACCCCTCATTACTCTACCTATTTTTTTGGTACTTTAAACTCTTGTGTTATGATAAATTAATAATTTAAGAGTATTATAGACAAATGAATACTTTATATTTAATGATTTTCAATCATTATCTTAATTCTTGTGCTCATCTCTAAAACGTCATTTAAATAGGCACGGAGGAAGTACTTAATAAAATACTCCGATCGAGAATATCGTAGCCGCTCCAAACACTTACAAGAGAAGCAAAAACTTTTTTCTTCTTCTCATCATCTAAGTTCTAACTCTGTGTGTGTATTATATATGTATATCAGTATTAGTTCAGAACCTGCATGCTCCTGAAATAATTTTTGATACTCCCTCAGTACCTCTATTCCCCAAAAAGTAGTCCTAGTATTTGACAATTTATTTTGCGAACACAATATTATATTTAAGTTTTTTTTTATCATAATTAATTTTGGTTTCATACCATTAATATTAAATTAACAACTTATTATTATTTTAAGTAAACAATTAAGAAACAAAAGTTGGTAATATTTCAAATTTTATAAATATAAGTCGGAGGGAGTATTAAAGGAATATCATCCAAAATTATGTCCACGGTCAGGAGATTATCAAGAAAACTAAGGAGGATTATATATAAGTTCTGGAATTTTTAATGTACAGTGGAGTAGCATTCATCTTAATTATGCATGTGTTCAAAACTAGTATGATCTAAACTCGTAATAGTAGTACGTACGTATGTGGTTAATTACTGATAATAATGATTGATCAACCGACCTTGGATTCCTTTTATTTGCATATCCAGCTTCTAGTAAGTCAACTATCAACCTGCAGCCTCACAATCACGTACAAGAAAAGTCTAATTTATCAACTTTTTCAATTTTACAAAAAAAAAAAAAAAAAAAAAAAAAAAAAACTTCAAATACAGACTATCAGTACTATAAAATTATACAATATTTTAAAATTTAATTATCATAGTTTACTCTCATATCACATCATTATGGAACAAAATTATAATATCTTGAATATTTGTAAATTTTATTTATAAAACTTTTGGGATCGAGAGCTTATATACAGCTAGCTAGCAATAGCATGTTGTATGATTTTGACTAAGCCGCTAGGATAGTGTATAAAACACCCAACATCGATCAATGCTATCATTCACGCCCATTCATTTAGCAACATGAACTTGCTAGTTGCCTTAGCTTGTGTTTGTGGGCTAGCAGCAACGTTGACGCTGGCCACATCATCCACCACCACCAACTCCGCCATCACAAAGCCCGGATACCAACGCCAATGCGGAAACCTAACAGTGCCATATCCTTTCGGCATCGGAGTAGGCTCGGGTTGTTCCCTAGACTCCTTATGGTTCGACATTAATTGCAACACTTCCTTCAATCCTCCCAAGGCCTTCATAGGCGGCCTTCAAGTTTACGACATATCCGACGCTCAATTGCGCGTTTCTAACGTGGTAGCAAAAAGATGCTACGGTCCATCCGGCGCATTGGTCCAAGACAAAAACGCATTTACCAATTTAGGGGAATCTCCCTACACATTCTCCGATGCAAATATATTCACACTCATTGGTTGTGATGATCTTGCATTAATAACGGGTCCCCTAAACCGCAACTTCACTAGCGGGTGTATTTCCCTATGTTCCAAGGCTAAAGATGTGCCTAATGACGAGTGTTCTGGCATTGGTTGTTGCCAAACATTAATACCAAAGGGTCTCAAGTTTTTTCTCACTAATCTTGGTACCTTGAGGAACCACACTGGGGTTTGGTCATTTGATCCATGCAGCTATGCGTTTTTGGGTGAGAAAGATAGCTTTAAATTTCGTGGTGCATCGGATTTTTCTGATCCAAATTTCGTGAACAGAACCCTGGCTAATGTTCCCATAGTACTTGACTGGGTGATTGGGAATCAAACTTGTGATCAAGCTCGAGACTCTAGTTCTTTTGTGTGCCTATCAAATAGTTACTGCGTTGATTCGGATAGTGGGCTAGGAGGATACCGTTGCAGCTGCCTTGAAGGTTATGAGGGCAATCCGTATCTTGATCCGGGTTGCCAAGGTAAGTTGTGATAATTAACAAACTTGTAAGAAAGCTCTTTTAAACTTTGCATTAATTACAAATTGTTAATGTTTTGTGATCTCTTTTTTACTCCTAGATATCAATGAATGTGCTGATCCAAACAAGAATGATTGCGAGAAGATTTGTGTTAATTCTCCAGGGAGTTATAATTGTTCTTGTCCACATGGATACTATGGTGATGGGAAGAAAAATGGCCGTGGCTGCATTGCTGAAAGCTCTGAATTCCCAGTAATCAAATTGTCACTAGGTAAAAAAATTATTAACAAGTTTTAACATATACTATTATTTTAAATAACAAGTGATTGTTAGCTAGGATCCTCTCCATTTCATTTGTATATTTTCCACCATCATCATCATGATATTACATTCCAACACATTTTAAATATGAACCATGAAATGGAGAGGATCCTAATTCTGAGTTATCCCCTGAGGTTCAATCTTCTATAAAGTCTAATTTTTGTCAAGTGATAATCAACCTATACGATTTCTAGCTATCTTTTTTTTTTCAAAAGTTAAATTGGGGTATCTTGTTTATATCATTTATTTCAAACACATGTTGTGACTTATAAAACAGATGGAACTAGCATTTAAGACTTTCTATGTTCCAAAGTATAGGACCAGAATGATATGTAAAATGCAAAAGAATATGTTGTTGTTATGCTTTCGAACATGTTAAGTTAATTGAATGTGCAGGTTTGGGATTCGGCTTCTTGTCCTTGATCATTGGAATAAGTTGGCTTTACTTTAGCATCAAGAGAAGGAAGCTCATCAAAGTTAGAGAGAAATTCTTTCAACAAAACGGCGGTGTGTTGTTGAAGCAGCAAATTACTTCAAATGAGGGTGGTGTTGAGTCCACAAAAATTTTCACAGCTGAAGAGCTCGAGAAAGCCACCAACAACTATTCGTTGGACGAGGGGGTTATGGCACGGTGTACAAAGGAATTTTATGGGATCAACGCGTAGTTGCAATAAAAAAGTCGAGAATAATGGATGATAGTCAAATAGAGCAATTCATCAATGAGGTGATTATTCTTGCACAAGTCAACCACAAAAATGTAGTGAAGCTTTTGGGGTGTTGTTTGGAGAGTGAAGTCCCCTTGTTGGTTTATGAATATGTTTCAAATGGTACTTTATTTCACCATATCCACAGCAACAGAGGAGACATGGCATGGTTATCTTTGGAAAACCGACTAAGAATTGCTGCTGAATCTGCTGGCGCTCTTGCGTATCTTCACTCGGCGGCTTCAATGCCAATCATTCATAGAGATGTAAAGTCTGCCAACATATTACTAGACGATCATCATGTAACCAAAATCTCAGATTTTGGAGCATCAAGGCTAATACCCTTGGATCAAACTCAGGTGACTACCTTAGTCCAAGGGACACTAGGGTACCTGGATCCGGAATACTTCCATACGAGCCAATTGACAGATAAAAGCGATGTCTATAGCTTTGGAGTGGTTCTGGCGGAGCTCTTGACCGGGAGAAAACCCCTTTGTTTGGAGAAACCACAGGAAGAAAGAAATCTAGCCACATATTTCATTATGTCTGTAAAGCAAAATCGGTTGTTTCAGATTCTAGAGGCTCGAGTTGTAAGGGAAGGGGCTTTAGAACAGCTCCAAACCATGGCAGAGCTTATAAAGAAGTGTCTTAGTCTGAGTGGTGAAGAAAGACCTACAATGAAGGAAGTGGCAATGGAATTAGAAGGTTTAAGGAAGTTTACTAAACATCCATGGGCTAATCATCAACATGGACATAATAATGAAGAGGCTACGAGCTTAATGAATGAAACTCAACACTCGGATCTTTATACTGTTCAATTGAGCTCTTATTGTATTAATAATACAGGAGACATTTCTGAACAATATAGCATGGACAGTAGTCATTTGTTGTTCCCAGTAAACAGCCCTCGGTGACATGCATACATCATAAACTTTATTAAGTGTGAAGCTTCTCTAATAAATTCTCCCTCTTCCTGTAATTGAACTCATTCGAGTGTATAATGGATTTTATATTTGATCGGTGAAGAAAATATTCATGTGAACTAGAATCATTAGTTTACTTTAAGAAAATTAATATTTTCAACAAACAAGTTAATATTTTGGCAAGTCTCCCTCCTCCTTAATTATATGAATAATAATAATAAATAGGACTTGTATTCATGTGATTGATAACTTGTAATATCAATTTTTCATTATAAAAATAATAATAATTTCAATTTTAATTCTACAAAGACTTGTATATTTAATCAATATTACTATTATAGGTTGCAATTTGGTGCTAACAAAATTTATTTATACTCGTTAATTAGTTTGTATGAAACATTCAACCTCATTTTTTAAAATTAATTAGCGTAAACTTTGATCAATTTATCAATACACAGACCCAAAATAATCTTTCTGTGTATCAGCTGCTAACCGGTTCCTCATTTTTCATATACAAAAATGAATCAAAATGTGACAACTGCTTTGATTCAGTTTCTTTATTTCTTCATTATTTTATATTTAGTGTACTCCATAATCCATATTTTAATATTTTGATCACGTGTTTAAACCAAAATATAATGGCTCAAAAAGTTTATATTTATTCCAGATTGTTAAATACTGTAATCATTCTTATTGTGCTGCTCATTTTCACTCACCTCGGCTACCATTTCCATTTACACCTCAGAGCACTGGGAAGGAAAAGATCAAGACCCAAAAAACCCTAATTTCGCCAATTGGACATTTTTGGGTAATTAGAGAAAAGTACCTTTTACAATGGTGGAAACGAATAAAAAATCCGAAACGAACACCACACAGAGCAAAACAATCCCGCCATATATGAAGGCAATTTCGGGTTCTATTGGAGGAATCGTAGAGGCTTCTTGTTTACAGCCAATTGACGTTATCAAGACCCGTTTACAGCTTGACCGCTCGGGTTCCTACAAGGGAATCATCCACTGCGGCAGCACCATTGTCAAAACCGAAGGCGTTCGGGCCCTGTGGAAGGGATTGACCCCGTTCGCCACTCATTTGACCCTTAAGTATGCCCTCAGAATGGGCTCCAATGCGGTGTTGCAGAGCGCGTTCAAGGACTCGGAAACTGGCCATATCAGTAATCAGGGCCGGATTCTTTCCGGGTTTGGTGCTGGTGTTCTTGAAGCTTTGGTTATTGTTACCCCATTTGAGGTTTGTCTCTGTTTGTTTTGTGTCTAACTTATTATTGGATGGAAATTTTGTTAATTTTGTTTGGTTTGTGATATTATATGGGTATGGATGCGTTTTTCTAGCAAATGTTTCAACTTTCAAGTGTTTAAAAGATTTTATATGCTGAGTTTTGGAGTTATGAATTGTTTGAAAATTATATAGTTTAATATATGAAAATTAATAATATTAGAAATTAAGAAAAAGTAAATAATATATACTTTGATTTTGAAGTTGGTAATGGAACTATGATTTATGATGACGGATTACGGAATCCTTTGAATGATAAATAATGGTAATGTGGCATGAATCTTCCAAACTTGTAATCTGGTCAGGGCTTCGGGGATGCAAAGTTTCCTCCAGGGGTTGCTGAAATAAATAAAGATAACAGCAGATACTTGACGATCTTTATCTGAGCACTTTCTCTTCTCACTGTATGTTTTTTCTTGCTTAAGAGTCTCTCTCTCTCTCTCTCTCTCTTTATCTGTCTCTTACATGCACGAAAGTTCACACACACACACAAACACTTGATAGGTCCTACTTGGAAAAGGGTGCCTAGAGTGTAAGCACAACAATGAACTGCGACGAACTTTTAGACGTCCTATCTGCGATAAGGGAGATCCTCAGTAGTGGTGACTCTTTCACTCTTCGATAGACTAATACATGTATCGAATGCCTATGGATTCTGAGTGACTAATGTACTTGACAGATTACTGATTAACTTACTTTGAAAAGGTCGCGAGAGAGATGGATAGAGGGTTCCGACTTCCGAACATCTTCGTGAGGGAAACGCCACAATTGATGACTCATTTTTCAATGTATTCTGAAAAGAGTTTTTTAAACAACCCGAGTCAAATCTCAAGTCCGGAATAAATTTCGGGTCAAATCCCAAGTCCGAATCAAATCAAATCTTTCAAAATAAAGCCTTAAACTATTGGCTCAATAGTATTTTCTTTGGTCATCTTAGCCTACCACAGGCTCACCACAAGTCTCACCCAAAAGACTATTGGTTGTAGGTATTATCGTTACATGCTTATTTCTTTATATGCAATCTTTCGATGTGGGATTAGGGTGTTACAAACTCCCCCACTTAAATTTCTGACGTCCCTGTCAGAACCGATCACACACGGTCCACAGATCTTTGCCTCTCTAGTCATTGTGGGATAATACCGGTCGGTTACGTGTCCCCACCTCCAGACCTCCATCTCTCCATTGTGGGAGAATACCACCATCTTTCGTGTCCCCACCTGGACGGATGACCCAACAGCTTGAGTTCTAATCTAATAACATATGAAACAACTTGAGTCAAATTTCGAGTCCGGAACAAATCTCAGGTCAAATCTCAAGTCCGAATCGAATCAAATACATCAAAATAAAACCTTAAATCACTGATCCAATAATATTTTCTTGGGTTATCTTAGCCTACCACAGGCTCACCCAAAAGGTCATGACTTGAAGGTACTATTGGTAGTAACTTATTTCTTTATATGTAGACAAATTTTTCTCCTATCTTTCTGTGAGACTGGTGTATTACAATTTTGCTCCTTTGGCATAGGACTAATGCAGTTCCAATAGAGTGGGTTTGAAATTTTGAAAAGATATAGACAGTCGTTGATGGTGACCAAGAGGCCATCAATCATTCCTGCATTCAAGTCTAACTCTCCTTTCTGCCTGTCACTTGATCTTCGTTACTTTGACTTGCCTGTCACTGGATCTTCGTGCCTCTTAGGTTATTTGAATCTCATGATATAGATGGGAGAACTTTAACGAAGAAGAGATAGATTTTGTTTTGCCATTGTGTATACTTAAAGATATATTGTGTCTCATGTCATAGTTATCATGTATCAAGATCTCGTTTTGTACTCTCCGAGTTTCCTTTTGGTATACTCTTGTATATCTTATTTTAGAATGGTTATACAACTGATTGCGTAGTAAAGTTATTTCGATAACTTTTGTTCTACAACTAGTTTTTCTCTCTGTATCTTGTTACGGTCTTATAAAGATGCATTCTACTTGCGAAAGCACAAGTGAACCTGCTTAATAAACTTCGACTATTGTTCACATTTGGTGAATATTTGTAGAGAAAAATTTACTAGGAGTTGCTACTAGATTGTTTTATAGATATAACTTAGATGCACTCACATAATAGTTGTCAACTTTGATCAATGCAGGTGGTGAAAATTAGATTGCAGCAACAAAAAGGGTTAAGCCCTGAACTTTTGAAGTACAAGGGCCCTATACATTGTGCTGGTGTAATCATCAGTGAAGAGGGCCTCCGTGGGCTTTGGGCAGGGGCTGCCCCAACTGTGATGCGCAATGGGACGAACCAGGCTGCGATGTTCACGGCCAAGAATGCTTTCGACAAAATCTTGTGGAAGAAACATGAAGGTGATGGAAAAGTCCTCCTGCCATGGCAGTCTATGATATCAGGATTTCTTGCTGGAACAGCTGGTCCAATATGCACAGGCCCATTTGATGTTGTAAAAACAAGGTTAATGGCTCAGAGCCGATCTGGGGCTGACCTGAAGTATAGGGGCATGTTTCACGCTATCTCAACAATATATGCAGAGGAAGGCTTGCTTGCCTTGTGGAAGGGACTGTTGCCCCGGCTCATGAGGATCCCACCTGGCCAGGCAATTATGTGGGGTGTGGCTGATCAAGTGATTGGCTTCTACGAGGAAAGATACATTCACAATGCACCCTTATAGGTATCATTTGTAACATTTAGGTTATTGAGATCTCAATTCAATTGCAAGCATGAAGGCGCTGTTTTACGTACCTCTTCCCTTTCCTCCAAGTCTTTTGATTGCACTGAGGACGGGATTACATAAACTGTTTTAATATTAATCTCTACCTATTTCATTTGATATCCTTGGCGAAAGTCAGCCTAGACATATCAGAGAATATTTCATTTTTGGATTCATGTGAATGTGCAATGACAGGGAGGAAGCTTTATGTTACATGCTCAATTTGTTAAAATATTTTATTACTATTAACTAGTTTTATGTGTCTAAAGTTTATGTAATTGTGGTAGTATGTAGGTGGTGTAATTGGAGTGGTTTAGGGATGTATTGGAGTTATTTTAGGGATGTGTATTAGTGGTTAGTTGTCATGTTGTTAACCCTTGGAGTTGGCAAGATTTGATCATGTAATCTACCCTTATTTTTGGCATCCCATGCCATTGAACCACTCCCATTGACTGTATTGTCCTGTAATAACTAGACTAACAGAAAGAACTAGAACTTTGTTATTGGGTATTGGCTTCAATTTTTTATTACCCTTAATAAATAAATCATTTGTAGTTTCTGCTTGTGTGGACTTTTTGTTTAGTTGAAAAATATTGGGAAAGACTGGGATTTCTGTTTTGCAGTGGAATGGTCCGCCTGTGGTCATCATATGTCTAGTTTGCAACTTCTTTTATTTTGTTGTTTTTCAATACTCTATTTCCAAATTAAATTTTTGCTTGGACTATAATGCGAGGCCTTTCTAGTTACATTTTAGCTTTTAACATCATTGTATGGCTGCTGATGTAGTGATTTGATGCCCATCTATTTGTAAATTTTTTTCCTTTTCATTTTCCCTATCAAATGATCTTATTGGGCTACAGAAACCTGCCTAGAAACCTTACTTTTTTCATGAAGTGTCAGTTTCATTTACCCAAATTGCATAAATGATGTAATTTTTTTCCTTGATAAAAGAGTGGATTTTCATCGTTCTTTTTCTATAAATATAATCAACTCTGGTTGGTTACTCTCTAAACGTTGGTCTTAAATTGCAGTCATGGATGTTTCTTTGAATGAGCAGCACAAGAAGCTCAATGATGTGATGAAGAATCTGCCTGGTCTGAGCGTTACAAGGCCGCCTGCAGGCTTGTTTGCTTGCGATCATGAGGAATTAATGGTGGTCTTGCCGTTGAGTTGAGAAAAGGGAGAGTCGGGCAAGAATATGTTGACTTGATGAATTATGAGTTAGGTTGATGAAAACTTGATGGGAATGAGGTTTATTATCCAAGTTATGAACTTGTTATGTGGTGATGAGCTTGCAAGGTGTTGCCTTTGGTGATTATTATTATTATTGGGTAGGGGTTGCTCATAATTTAACCTCTTTTCTCCCCACCCACCCACCCACCCCCCTTTTTCCATATTATATACTATTAAAAACAGTTAAATATATACCTTTTTAAGGCTTTTAGGCTTTTTTACTCTGAAGGCAGGTAGAAAGAAGTTGCATCATCTTCTAATGCAACACTTGATACTTCCCTATTTACTACGCAAATACCATTAAGATAAGACTAGTGCCTGGTGGGGGTTATGTTTTAGTTGTTGCGAGTAAACAATCATTTTCTTCTTAGATGATAAATTGAAAAGTTAAAGGTGAGATCATTTTATTTTTATTATTGGAGTTTAATAGTTTGATTTTGAAAGTACTACATCAATGTATGTTCAAAGGTTCTATGTGTTGTAATGGTTTATTTAACTGAAAAGTTATTAAATCAATTGAGAATAATAAACATTAGTATTACATTGACCAAAATTGTTGCATGGTTCAAATTGTCGTTACATGTAAAAAAGAAAATTATAATCTAATGTAATATTTATAATTGGATTAAAATTTTATTCTAAATATAATAATTTATAAATTTATTAAAAAACAATTAAACACATACGTTAAGTTATCTTTTTAATTAATGACTTCTTAATTTATGCCTTTTAGATGAAAAGTAATTGTTTTAACGTGCATGAATCGATAAACCGATAAAAAAATTAATTTTTTTTGTGGTTGATAATAATAAATTATTAATTATTAAATTTGCAAAATTTGTATATATATATATATATATATATATATATATATATATATATATATATATATATATATATATATATATATATATATACCTATGTCAATTAATAAATATTGGTCTACTTAATATTATTCCAGATTATCTCAACAGATATCTATTACTATATTTTATAGGAAGATAATATATAATGATAACTCAATAGTCAAATGAAGTTTACTTTTTTAGAAAAAATATTTAAGTGAATTTGGATTGAAACCTAAAAGGGAGGTTTTTGTTTTTATTTATTTATTTATTAAAAATCATTGTACAAACACTAAAAGAAAAAAGAAAAAAGAAAACTCACATGAAAAAACTCGTAAAAATATACTAGTAACGCGAAGCTCTCTCTCTCTTGCTCTATATAAAGCAAACACTGCCGACTCAAACCCTAACACACTGAAGCCACCTCCCTCTTCAAACCAGTACATTACTGTTGGGCTAAAACCCTAGCTGCACAGTTATTCCTCGATCAATATCTGCTGATTTCAGGTTAAAGTTTTGTGAAATTTTAACTCTGCAATTGTTGCGTTTGTTTTTAATAGTTTGTTTATTTGTAACTGATTTCGAGGTTTTACAATTCAGGTCTGATTCGAAACGATGTCGGACGATGAAAGGGAAGAGAAGGAGCTGGATCTCTCATCTCCTGAAGTTGTTACCAAATACAAGCTCGCCGCTGAGACTGTTAACAGTTACTCTCTCACCTTTCTCTCTCTCATTATATGTGTGTTTGAGATTGTAAAAACAAGAATAAATTGTATTCTTTGGACAATTTTAGTTGCGAATTTTGTATAAATAGAACCAGTTAGCTTAATTACACCATTGTTTTTTTATTTTTGTTGAAATATGCAGAGGCTTTGCAATTAGTATTGTTAGAATGCAAGCCAAAGGCAAAGATTGTTGACATTTGTGAGAAAGGGGATTCATTCATTAGAGAGTAAGTTTCCCTTTTATATGTTAGAGTCTAAAGTCTATCATTCTTCTTGTTATTTACTGTTGATGTTAAATTGGGTTTATGTATATATATGTATAGGCAGACCGGAAATATGTACAAGAACGTGAAGAAGAAGATTGAGAAGGGAATTGCATTCCCAACTTGTTTATCTGTAAACAACACAGTGTGTCATTTCTCACCGCTAGCCAGTGATGAGTCTGTGTTGGAAGAAGGTGATGTTTTAAAGATGTAAGTTTTCTTGAATCTCAGGTTTTTATATTCACTTTTACACTGTATTTAGTAGCACGTTTGTAGTGTGCTCCGGGTTATGACTGAGCAAATAATATGGGTCTTTGATGGATGCAGTGATATTGGATGTCACATAGATGGATTCATTGCTGTAGTTGCACACACTCATGTTCTTCACGAAGGGAAAGTGACTGGGAAAGCAGCTGATGTTATTGCTGCAGCAAACACTGCTGCTGAAGTTGCTTTGAGGCTTGTGAGGCCAGGAAAGAAGGTAATCATATTGGCAATTGTAGGTTTTGTTTTTGGTGTTTTATGACTCTTTTTGAGTATTTATTGTTGCATTTTAAAGGGATGAGTACGTAATTGTCATCTGTTCATAACTGATTCAGAGGCATCACATTGGCAGCTTGTGCCATGCTATTTTATAGTGGTTCCTAGGTTGTTTATCTGTTATTTCTTTTTTATTGTTATCTGATCTTATGATAGCTTATGATGCCTATTTAGTGTAATTTTTCTTTGACTTTTAAATTTAAATGTTAGACATTCTATTTGTAAGTGCATAGTCTTTTAGTATCATCTTTTCCTGCATGATTTGGGTAGAGAGTTTCTGTATTTGACTGAGCCTTACTGCCTTTTCTTAGTTCATTCAGCCTACTCTAAACGATGATTAATCTGGATAAGCTATAGACTAATGTCCAAATTAAGCCTTTGTCATCTATGAAGCACAGACACATCTAGGAAGGCCACAAATTGGTGTCCGACACGAGTCAGACACAAATTCGCCCCGACACGTCCGTGACACGTGTCTGTGAATTTCCTTTTTTAAGGCTCCGTCGCTGGGGACAGCTCGGACACACTGGGGGGCATGCCTGGGGTAATTTTTTTTAAAAAGTAAATAAATTTCAGTGCTTGAATTAGAAGAATAAGTTAATTAAAGATATGCAATTTGTACCTTCTAAACCTAGTTCATTACAAATCACATCGCAAACCAAACATTCCAATCGACTTCTCTTCTCGCTCTCTTCTCGCGGCGACTTTGCAGTGACTTCACTACTCTTCTCGCCTCCTCTCGAGGCTCGTCTCACCTGCTCCTCTCTCCTATCCTTTCACGGCTGCTACAACCTAAACCCCTTTTTTGTTTTTTCAGTTCGAGTCTCTCTCTCCTTTTTTTTGCTTTAATATATATGCTACCCGAATACCCGATATGGTCCTCTTTTTCCCGGCTGCTCCTTTTTGTGCTTTTTTGGTTGGAGTCTTTGACTGTGGGCAGCTGGTTGCATTAATTTTATAAATGATATATGTGATTGGCTGCATAAAATTATATAAGGAGAAAAATTATGTGATTGGGTATGTTATAAATTTGTGTTCGATTGTGGGCGCCTAATTGATTTACAGTTAACACTTAACATTAAACAATTGTTAACATTAATTTTATTCCATATATGATATATGTGATTGGATTAATAATTATATTCATTTATTGTATAATATACATTTATATTATTAAAAATATAAAAAAAAATTGAATGTGTCACCGACGTATCGTATCTTTTGTTTTTTGGAACATGTCGTATCCCGTGTCGCGTATGGAGTTGAGTCCGAATCGGTGCTTCATATTTTGTCATAGTTACTCTGACACGGGATAATTTAAATGAATTATGATATAGTTTTATTTTTTATGGGTTTTATGTCGGTTATTGCTTTGTTCTTTTCAATTATTATGTGCTTGTATATGGAATGAGCTACATAAATAGTTGAATGCCTTAATAACATTTAAAAAATAGAACGGCAATGTTTTCTGAATGCATGAGTACCTATGCAAAATTGTTAAATCTATCTAATACAAAATTTGTATTAATGGCAACTTTGCCGAGGGGATTGGTTGCTTTCCAATCTCCTCTTTTTCCCTGTTGCCTACATAATAATGCATGGCTAGTACCTTGGGATGCTCCATGTTAATCAGTTTTTAATGGTTGACACTATTTATCCCTTGTGGCCAACATTTTTCATTTACAAGATACACTATGATAGTATAAGGCACTACCTAAGTACCTATGCCAAAATCAACACCTAATTTGACTTTTGAGTGCTTTTGTACTGATGGAAACTTTGCCGAGGGGATTGGATGCTTCCCTATCTCCTCTTTTTTTCCTGTTGCCTATATAATAATACATGGCTATTACTTTCGGATGCTCCATGTTAATCAACTTCTTTTGTGGTTGACATTAACTTTCCCTTGTGGGCCAACATTTTGATTTATAGGCTAGATATATAATGGCAATAACATGAAGGCATATTTACGTATGTACAAAACTGCATAGAATTCCTAGAAGAGGTAGTTTTGCAAATTGTGTGGTGATTATGTGCTTTCTGTGATTTCTTCTGTCCTCTGTTGGTTATATTTTGCTTGGCCATTACAAGGGGTGCTCCATGTTGACCTATTCTCTATATTAGTCAACTAAATTATGCCGAAGGTATATTGGCTTGACGTTATTGGTTATTTGCCTTTGACAGATAGGTTTTCCTCTTCATTCCATCTATTTTTGTTAGATTTATCTATTCTCCACGGATTCTTTTCCTTTCCTCTTAACTTTAATTGCTGCTTTTCACTTCCTTTGTTTGTTTGTATGTGTGCCATTTATAGTCAAAGTTTCCCTTTTGGTTTTTAGTTTCTAAAGTGATGCATTCGCATGGGCAGTTTTTAGTCGTTTTGTTACTCTTTCTAATGGAACTAGAGCATGATTTCTATATGAAGAAGATACTAACTGGCTATGGAGTGTTACTCCTGTGAAGCCATATTAAAGTCATAGTTACACTGATAGATCATCGTGCCTCTTTGTTTCCCTTTCTTTACTTCCCCAACAATTTTTCTCCTCTTTATGGTCTACAAATTGTGATCTATATTGTTAAATGCCATAAAAACGAGCAGGGCTCAGTCTATGAACTAGAACTGTTAGATAGCAAGTCATTATTTCAGTTAAACAGATTGTATTTGATTTGTTTTTATGTTGTCAGTGATTGTTATCATCTTTCTCTCTTCTTTTAGCATCATAGCACGATATGTTCTTACTTCTCAAAGAAATAAAACTAATGTGCACATCTTTGGAGTTCTTGATGTGGTGCCCTGTATTTAATATTACTGGTCAGAAGTTTAATGTTTCTACATGATGAATACTTGTCATAAGCTATGGAAGAAATTCCAAGTGATACTTTTGTCATAGTTACTCTGATAGGACTTCTGTCATTAGCTTCTGGCTGGAAAGTACATTATCTACATAGGTATGAAATCTAGCGGACTGGTTGACGGTTCGCACAAGGCACAGCAGATTGTTATGGCTTGTGCCTTGTACTAGTTTCTTCAGGGAGTATATTAACTTGTATTTGGCATTTTTAAGAGGTACTACCTTTTTTGGGTTTTGGTTTTTACAGTCCTCAATGCTGGTCCATGTTTGCAGATTGTCATCCACAGTCTGAAGTGAAATGCTTAAGCCATTTTATGCATCTAACTTTGTACCTGACAATTAGCCTCTTAATTTCACTATTTTGCAAATTGTGTCGTTGAGATTTCATTATCTAAAATCATTATCTAAAATCGATTATTGCTTGCTTGGTTTTGAATTCCTGTCTATAGTTAGAAACTACTTCTTGATCTTGTTAAGTGAGACTAATGAAATCAATTAATAGAACAAAAGTGTTTCTTTATTTTCTCTCGTCCTGTCACTTGTTTGCTAATTCTCTATTCTTCATGGCAGAACAAAGATGTGACCGAAGCAATTCAGAAGGTTGCTGCTGCCTATGACTGCAAAATTGTTGAAGGTGTTCTTGGTCATCAGCTCAAGCAGTTTGTGATTGATGGAAACAAAGTTGTACTGAGTGTCTCAAACCCTGATACAAGAGTTGATGATGCGGAGTTTGAGGAGAATGAAGTTTATGCAATTGATATAGTGACAAGTACAGGTGATGGAAAGGTAAGATTGTTTTATATAGAACTAAGGCTATTGCATAGTGTATAGCCTCTTACATTTCCCCTTACAATGCTTGCTCAAATCGCAGCCCAAGCTGTTGGATGAAAGGCAAACAACAGTCTATAAAAGAGCTGTAGACAAGAACTATCACTTGAAAATGAAAGCATCAAGGTTCATTTTCAGCGAGATAAGTCAGAAGTTCCCAATTATGCCGTTTACCGCAAGGTCTGTTATTTTTTCATCTCTCTTTTCACAGATGTGTTCTGTCACCAGTTTTTTACTCTAGTGGCAAATTTGAAATGTCTTCACCAGGGCTTTGGAAGAGAAACGTGCTCGCCTGGGGTTGGTGGAATGTGTCAATCATGATCTCTTGCAGCCATATCCTGTTCTTCACGAGAAGCCTGGTAAGAAAATTTAGGAAGATTCAGATTGCAGAATTCTTGGTGGATGTTACCCAAGAAAACTTGGGAGTCTGCTACTTATGTTAAAGCTGTGGTTGTTTCTGGTGCAGGTGATTATGTTGCACATATTAAATTCACTGTTTTACTGATGCCGAATGGATCAGATAGGATCACTTCTCATCCCTTACAAGAGTTGGAGCCCACAAAAACTATAGATGACCCTGAAATTAAGGCCTGGTTAGCTTTGGGCACAAAGACAAAGAAGAAAGGTGGTGGGAAGAAAAAGAAAGGTATGCCTGCATGAAGTTTTAGTTGAAAGGAGAAACATATAGCAATAGGTTAAAAACAACCGAGAATCATGTCATCAAATCCTTCTCATTCAACTTGTGTTGCCCTCTTTTTTGGCAACATAATCCCTCCCCTTTTTAGAAGGCAAAATTTTGAGTGGCACAGTTTATACTTCATCCCCTATTATAGAAATATTATATAATAGAAGCTGGAACACAATTTAATCTCTTGTTATGTACAACTACAAGCCTCAAATTTGATTATTGTATTTTTTATCCAGCTAAGAAGGGTGACAAAGTTGAGGATACAGCTGAGCCTATGGATGACGCAACGAATGGTGGTGCACCCCAAGAATGAGACCACTTCAGTTTAAAATCTAATTTTTATTTGTATTCTTGCTTTTATCCAATTTTGGGCTTACTACAATGTATCTGGTGGTGTTGATTATGAATTCTCTAAGATGGTAATCAATTTTAGGTCCTAACTGGGTGTACCAGATGTGTGCCTTATAAGCCTGTACACAGTTATACAGTACCTTTCTTGGGTTTTTGTTCTTCAATTAGAAAATTTTTCAAGCAACAATTAACATAATTAAGCACCTTAATATTGGTTGAACTCTGAATAGAACAATTTTGGTTCTTGGCATAAGTTTCGTTTTTAAAATGCCACTTGTAAACGTTGTTTAGTCAAATTCATAATAGGAATTTGAACTAGTATATCTGAACCTTAATAAATAAACTAAAGCTCTTTTTGAACGGTGTGAAGACAAGTTTATGTTTATTTAGAGTATTTTATTTGTCTGATAGGTTTTAAAGCATGTACGCATTTTGTCCATCGTAGGAATATTTTGAAATAGAAGCATCTCGGTTTATATTAATTCTGGTCGTAGAATAATTTTGATTTTGGCCAGGCTAATCCATCCATCTTTGGGGCTGAAAGGCATACCTTATGTAGTTAATTATATCGAGTTATCCTCTATTAAATTTAATCTTCCTCAATATGAAAGGCGAACAGCTTTCATTTTTTGTACGTCTCCAACATCTACTGATTTTTTGCAGATCATAATATTAGAGGATGATTTCTTCTCTTGATTTGTGACTTTTTTGTCGGAGATAATAGAGGCAAACTCGAGATTTACTAAACGAAACCATTCATCACGCATGTCAATTTGAATGACAAAATCAACCCCAGAAGGCCATGTTTTTGTTCAACAATCAGCTCATCAAAATAGTTGGGGATAATACAAGAGTAACTTGGTCACCTTTATACCTTCCTCCAGGTCCACAAGTAGTGAACTAACTCAATTTCCCTCTAAGTACAGAGTCCACCCGACTTAACATTGCGTCATCTTATACTACTTTATTAAAAAAATGACAAATGGAACTCTTGGTGGAACAGAGGGAGTAATATTTTATTTTGACAGCTATTTATGTCAATTATGGAACAAATTAAACCTCCTCTGAAATGGAAGTTCAGATGACTACATGTTAGGACACACCTTACTTTTTCACTATCTGGACATATTTCTCCAGTTACTGAGAGAACTGAATAGAGGAAAAAGATTGGGAAGTAGTTTCCTTTCAATGCGGTGCTCCAGTTGACTCTAAGCAGTTGATCACTCTGTTTCCCACTTCCCAAACCCAATTAACCAGCAGATACACCAGCCCACCTTGGAGCAGGCAAATAAGGCTCCTAGTAAGTTTTAGCTTTGACACTGCGAAATGTACCTGGTTTATAACTACCTTGATGATATTCTCCAACCTAAAGATCAGGATCTGAAAGTGCATCGATCTAGTACTCAAAATTGTCATACAATCAGTGACAAAGAAGCAAAAGTAAACAGCAAATTACAAGATAAATGATCAGATATCTTTTCAATATTGAATCACTATTTCCTTATAAAATCCAACAGTAGTCAATTCTCTTTTGAGTACATAAATGCACAACAAATATCATAAAACCAATTCGAAAATCTTGTACACTCAACTTTTCTACCCCTCATGCCATATCAAACTTGATAAACTCAAGTGTGCAAAACCCTGTGCCTAAAAAAACTACAACATGAAAGGATTGCACTATTTACAATGTTTTGTGATTTTCAACAAGAACACATACAACAACTGCAACTTTGGTGAAGGGAAAAGAAACCAAGGCTAACCAATTTAATGGATATCAGAAAATGTGTAATAAACTCGGGCAAAAGTCAAAAGAAACCCCAATGTCACCTGGTAAAACAAATATTTTGTCAGATGTATGATTATCCACAGCTGGACAACACAAGTCAGAGAGGGAAAGGGTCAAACCAACAAAAACACATTTATATATTATTATCATATGACATAATCAACCCCACCCCCACATTTATATTGGGAAAAAATGATGATATTTGTTTAAAGCTATTTGCCAACAAGACTATAAACATGGAAACAGCTCAAGAGAAATAAGTACAACGCAACTTACCCCATATATTCTCCTTTTATAGGATGTAGAGAAAAACTGGACTTGAGACATGAAAACATAACACCATCAGAAAATTGTGAATCAATTCAAGCCTAAGTCATTTTCAAGGCCTGCTTTAATTGATCGAACGCTGCAGGATGCATTCTACTTATTGCAGAATTAAAAGATTCCCCATGAAGGGCAGCACATGTTTGAAGGTTTTCTCTCACCGAGTTCTCCAGTGATGACTGATTTACAGGGTCAGAGATTTTGATCTAATAGAAAAGGACAATTCCATCAGTGCATTACTCGAGATCTTAAATTCTGAATTGGGAAATTCCAGAAAGTCACCTGTCTCTTCCTGAACTCTTTGCTTGGAAAATGAGGCCGGGTAGAGCTTATATTATCATTACTGTTATTTTTATTAAATTGAGAAAAGAAAGAGGAGTGTTTCAGTTGGAGTCACTCGAACATCAGTTAGGTTGAAAAATCATATAATATTATCGTTTTACATCTAATCTAACCTGGACTCTTCTTCAGTTAAGTCTTCACTTCCACCCAAGATTACACTTGTACATACACTATTACAAGTCAAAAATGCCACAAAGTTATTACAAAAGGTCATCTGATGCTTGAATTGCAGATGATGCATCAAATCAAAAGTTGAGTAAATACCTTAGGATCTGATCAAGCTTGTCAAGTACTTGAGGTAATCTTATTGTCAAAATAATAGAAAGGGCCAAACCGAATGTCTTTCTCTGGATAGAAGTTACATTGTCTACCTGCAACCAAGTAATATGTACAAAAATCTAAAATAACTTAATGAAGCATTATATGAAATTGCAAACTAAGAAGTTGAGTTCAATATTAGAATAACTCTAATCAAAAGATAAATTGACCTGGCGACACTGATAAATAGGACAGGACATAGATACTATATGGCATGACATGGATGTTGACTTGCAATAAAAGAAGTTTCCACAAATGTGAACATGGAAGTTACAACCTTAGCAAAAGGTTACTTTATAATTAGCAAAATTAGTTTCTTCTAAAAGCGCTCGGGAAGTTGATATTAGAATCATTAATTTAATCCTTTCTAGACAATTTCCTCTATGTATACACTGGATAGTCAATTTCCAATTTTGAGGTCTGCTAATCAACTGTCCTGAAGGTTATTGATGTGGGGGGAGTGTTCCAAATTATTAGTTTCTGTAAATTATGATGTAACCAAGATTGGGCAAGAATGACAACTTGGATCACAATCAAAGCGTCTGATAGATATGACTTTTGAAAAGTGGCATGCTACTTGATTGCTAAAAACTTGAATCCTATTCAGACACAATCACCATGAGGATGACAATTTTTCTGGACACCACAGAGTACATGCCTGTCCTACCTCAACCTTCAGTAAATAAGAAAACTCAAGGGTTTGGATCAAAAATCTCAACTCTAAAAATATTTATATAAATATTATGAAAAAGGGCATCTTCCTATAAGAAGGTCTAAAAGAGAATCATCTTCAAAATATACAACTTGATTTTCAGTTGAAGTGTAAAATAGTGGCATAGTTCTGGTTGAAATAGTAATAAGAGCTCACTATATCAAGTGTGACTCTATATGTTTTGACTATGAGGGCAATCATAGTTTGCAATTTTGCATATTTAGGGATTTCTAACAGTCTAAACCACCTCCCAACGCCCGTCAGGAGAAATGCTAATTGACAGTTATTTTACAAGGGGAAAACCCGACAGCTACACTGCAATACAGAATCTGTCATCAAATTGATCAACAAGGGTCAAGGAAACAACTTCTGCCAAATGATAAGACTTCATAACAAATAATCATATAATCTTTTCTAACCAGCAAAGATGTTGATATAAGGAAAAGCCATTATGCGTATAGCTTTCTATTACAGCTGCTTCATGGAAATGTACACATACCAAATCCACTTCTCTTTCCTTTTCGTCCTTTTTTGGTTGATTCAAAATCCTACTCTCTTTCACTGTGTCAAAATCAGGGTTACCAAGTTATTCTTATTTCCTTGTGTTCCGCATACTAGGTACTACCGTTCCTAATCATGGAACAAGAACTTAGATGCCTTGTGCACTCTACCACGGTAACATTTCTCGTACCCAATTTTGTTCCAAATACCCAATGGTCGTGGTAACCATCGTCCAAATTCCCTACTCATTAAGGTCAAGGTTGATATTTACAAAGCAACCATCGGCAAACTCCCAAGCCATTGTTTTTCTTCACTATATTGTCTAATCACTTGAAAGGCCAGGCGGTCTGTTAGACTTGCAATTTTGGAATCATATTTGTCTTCTCATGATGAAAGAGACAGAATTATATTAGACTGGATGCAAAGGAGATTATCTTGAGAATATTATCAGCTTAAATATGGGTGATACTTCCCCTTCATCATAAGTTTCTAATGACATAATAATTCTCCAAACCCATTTTCAGATTAGAATAATTTATCCTTGTCTTTACCGTAATATATTAGCCATAAATAAATAATCATGAGCCTCCAGTTCAGGATATGGGATAGCTATTGGCCTACAGTCAAAGTTCAATTTGTAAATAAAACAAAAATCAGGTAACCCCCACAGAGGGATTGGGAAAATGCATATTAGTAGCTAATTTATGTTCAGGAGCAGCTGACCTTGTCAAGCCATATGTCAACCAGGTAAAGGAGAATGTTTTCTTCAACGGGGAATCCTGCCTGCTGGAGAACTACCAATAGTGATGGTTGTGATGTTAACTGGGCAAGGTAATTGGTATTCATTACCAAAATTCTTGCCAGAATGGCTGCTGAAGATGCTTTTACAGCTGTTTTAGAAGGATCATGGCCGTCTCCCCCAGTTAAGCATATAACGATCAATTTCTAGCAATATCCAGCAAAAATGCAAGTCCATAAACTGTATGTAGTATGCAGAAAATGGCAAGAGATTTGGGTACATGATAATAAAATCAGCAAAGATGAAGAAACCAATTACCTGAAGAGTTCTGCTGATCAACTGGGGCACCTCCAAAGGGAAACACTGCCACACAACAGAAGCAAATAAACAATTTGGTCTTTAACATCAATGAAGGCCCACTGCTCTGAATCCATTCTTAGCACTCCAAAATACAAAAGAAGACAGATGTTTCGAGAAATGACTAAATCATTAAGCATTCTAAAGAACTGAGCCACTGAAAATTACCAAAATGAAATTATTTCACCGCATATTATATATTCAAATGTTAGGAAGAATGCAGAAAGGCGGACTTTTCCATTGGCTTAAATCAAAAGATATAACAATGGATAGGGCCAAAAGGGGGGGTTGTGGAGTGTTTTCTCTAAGAGAATTTCCATTGTATGATAGAAAAAAAAATACCTGAATTAGAAGATCAATGACTGGAAGAACTGAAAGCAGTCCTTTATCATTGATACCTTCAACAACCAAATCTAAAAGTTTGGCAACACTAGAAGCATGAAGCCTGAGAAATTCATTCCCATCCAAAATTATGTATCCTTCAATGATATTGGCAGCAACCTATACTTAAACAAATAAACTCCAGTGTTATAAAATTATTGCAGTTATAAAAAAAATGTAGTACTCTCTATACATTACTCTTTCAAACCTTCACATGATCAAAGCTTCTATCCAAGATCTCCACTAGACATGGGAAGAGTCCTAACAACTGAGGAACCACTGAAGGGGAATGAGAGATTGTGGCTTCCCATAACTGCATGAACTAGAATTAGTAAGACATAAAGGGAGTGACTTTAAGGAAGTTCTGGCTTGACTTTTGCCTTTTCAGTGGAAAACAAAAATTTGACTAACCAGCATGCTGTCTTCCAGAAGTTCATCTGGGCTATTATAACTGATCCCACTTTGCAAAATGGGCAATAACATGTTGTAACACGTAGGTGACTGATAACCGAGTGCAACAACAAAATTCTTTAGTGCAGTAAGAAGCTGAATCTGCAGAAGGTTTTCACCAGAAGATTCCTCCCATGCCTTGAAATGAAAGGGTACTTTCAATCAGTGTAAAAAAATGTGATAATATATATCCATCATATATTAAACAAAGCATAATTATAAAATATTAAGAATATGAATTAAAACAAGAACAAAGAAGCAAATATGATGCATTCCACTTTCTGGTGTAACTACGAGTGAAATAACAAAATACACCCATTTAAACTAAATTAATGAAGTCAAACATCTCTGCTAGTTAACTGGAAAGCTCTTTTCCACTGTCCTGACTCTAAAAGTCAGTTTCAGGAATTCTCTTCGATTCTTTTTCTATTGAAGTAACTCAGCTTCTGGAATTTTTTGTTCACTACCACAGCTTCCGAAATGAAGTATCATTGGCTGTTTCTAATTATTAGAGGTTATTTCAACCATGATTCACTTTTATTGATTAGAGTATATATCTACATTATCTATAGATTCTAGATGACCATATAGTCTAGATTGATTAGAATAACATCAATTATGTCTTCCAATATTTAGCACAAAAAAGCATTGTAGGGGAGATACATTGATTAGGCAGTAATTTCGTACACTCATTTACACATCATATATTATTCTGAGCATCTGTTTCATAGGCTTGATAGGGTTTTAAAATGACTTCTCTAGCAAACCCAATACAATAAATTTAAAAGAAAACTATTTCATAACACTAGATCCCAATAGAATACTATCTTGAAAATTTAAACCTTAAATTAGCATATGGGTTTTGCCCCTTTGGGCACATTTCTATGTATAATGTGCTTACATAAAAAGTGCAATATTAGAAATGATCATGACTGCTACGTGACCATATTGGTCACTTGGCACGCTACAAAGACCAATATGATCTGCAATATACATATTTGCTTCGAGTGGATAGGTTCACATCTTAGAATAGCATATATTTCCTCTTTAAGCACATTCACCATAGTAAAGATTCTCCTTTTCTTTTGGGCTAGTTTGTAATGCACCAAAACATACTATATATGCTACTTATCTACACAATAAGTGAAACAATAGTAATTACAGAACCCATACAAATCTTAATGCAAACACATTAACATGTGTATCCATGTGATCCACATTGTCACGAATCTAAACTCACTTCGTGATACTTCCCTCGTTTCACCCATATCTAGCAATAAAATATATAGAAAATAAACCAACAAAACAATAATACCTTCTGAAAAAACTGCACCAACTTGTTTGCATATGGAATGACTCCAGCGACATGTGAAATTAGAGAAGAAATGGTATTTAAAACTTGAACCTGAAACAAATGTAATATAGTAGAGAACAGAAGCTTCTTATCAACGAGTAATAAAAAAAAACTCCAGTTTAGTCATATCAAATCATCAAAGGATTGATGTATATTGACGCTGACACAGAAGGAGATGCTGGTGAAATTTGGGGAACCCGAGAAGGCAAAATTTTTAAACATAATACAGTCATAATAAGGAAGCATCAACATGTGTGTATAATGCAAGTCATGGTCCTTCTCCAAACATTATGTCCTCTTTTCAAAAGCATCATATTAATATATTTTTCGTAACATATTGACATATTCCTTTTAGAATTAATACAAATAGGTATGATAAAAGTAGCTAATTACTAATTATTTTATTTTTATAAAAGTAGCCTAAGTAGTTTATATGTCAACATAAATATTTTCTAATTTTTAAAATTCAAGATTAAATCATGAGCCTGAATTGCCTAGGTGTGTCAAAAGAGCATTGTCCAAATCATATTGCAGTGGCAAATTTTAGAAGTTTTCAGCATACTTGTATTTAAATAATTGGTTATAGCTATATTTAGAAATGTTCATCTAAATTTAGTTGTATAATGCTGATATATGACTCAACACATAGGATATGTTCAATTTGAGTAGCTGAAGATGGCCTCTGAACTCTGAAGTGTGTCAGGACTCCAATGAAGTCTCCAACTGCTGAAGCTAGTAACCAGAAAATTAGAGGAGAAAGGAAGAAAAAAGAGATGAGAATCAGATAGTGTTAGTTCCCGGAGGTACAAGAGATCTAGAAGGGGGTTGAATAGATCCTATAAAACTTTTTCTTTTTCTTTACTTGCTAAGTAATTAGGAGATAATTTATAGTAGAATTAATTCATGCACAGCGGAATAGATTACAAACCACTTCAAGGATATAGCATTAAACACAATTCTAATGTTGAGTTAGTTGCAAGCAGATATAACAGTTATAGTATTGAATGTAAATGGTATAAAGTAAATGACACCAGAGGTTTTAAGTGGTTCAGAGACTAAATGCTCCTAATTCACTCTTCTGTTGAAGCAAGTAGGGATTCCCCTAAGGATTTGATCAACTCCGAATCACTAAGATTCCTTTAAGACCAGCAGCCTTGGATCTCTAGTTCACTAAAAATTCTTCAAGCCCAGCAGACTTGGAAACTCTAGTTCACTAAGAACTCTTCAAGCCCAGTAGACTTGGAAACTGTAAAATAAGCCCAACAAACTTAGAATCTCGTGTACCCTCTGATACTCAGCAAGCCCAGCAGACTTGACTTTGGTTTAGTCACTAAGACAAGGACCCTGCAGGCCCGAGTTGCTTGTATGGTTGTTTGTTGTTGTTGAGCTGCTAAGATGACATTTAGTTTGTTCATCTTCTGGTACTTAACAACTCCTTGTGATCGTATGGCATTCAGCATTAGTACTTGATCACATCTAATGGACTGCTAAGATGTACGTTCAGCTTGACATTTTGTTGGTACTTAGCGGTCCAACTCATCCCTTGGTGTTGTTGTTCTTTATTGTTGATGCTTGTCTTCATCTAATATACAGTATTGCACATTATCACCGTTGAGGTACTGCTAAGTCTTTGCATATCAGCTTGACTTCTTTGGGTACTTAGCAGTCCTTGAACACTGGTTGTCTTGTGCAGAGAGTCGGCTCTGTATCTTCTTCTTTTCAGCTCAGTGTGTTCATGGTGAATCGTAGAATGGCTCAAGTATTCTGCTTTCTGATCTGCCACTCTAGTTGTTGTCTTCTTGGCCTTCCGGCTCAATACAGATGTCACTTCGTTATCATACTCCTTTGTATTGAGTGAAGCTTTGTCACTCTCATTAGGTACGCTTCACTCTCTCTATGGTAGTCTCACTGTCACTGAGACGTTTTTCTCTGTTAAGCTCCATATGACTCACTCCATCTCAAGTCAACAACTTTTATCTCTTTGAAGCTTCAACTCTTTATAGGTTCATCCATCATCTTCCCGTTGGAAGATAGCCGTTGAGAGCTTCTTGAAAAACTTCAAATATTCTGAGATCTTTGATGTTGACATTCTAATTGTTTTTGACTTGCCTGACACAGCAGTCTACTCTTTCACCTAACAACTCTGAAATGTCACTTTCAGCAGACTAGTTGGTAGTCACCTTTTTATTTTCTTCTCTTTCCTCGGTTTAGACCAAGGATGTTGGTGAGTGCATCGGGATCTTCAATTAGCAATGTTCGGATGTTGGTCTTCATTGTTTGACATTGCTAAGTCTCAATAATCAGACAAATGATCTCCACAATTTTGGTGTTGACGTTCATATACTTGGTCGTAGTTTGTCAATGGAAATCGTAGGATGACTTGACTGATATCTCTTCGGTTCCGAGAGTGCTCAACTTTGTACCATCTTATACTTTGTTCTTGCAATTTGTTCTACGATCATGTTTGTCTGCTTCAAGAACTAATAAATTGGCTGACTGTTTTAGTCTTTTGGTCTGTATGTCTCTTTTGATTAGTCATGCTTAGCTTCCTTAACTTTCTACCCTGTGATCTCTTGAACATTCTTTATGGTGAGGCTGAGCATAGACAATCTTCTTCGTCTGTCCTCTGTATGTTTACCCTTGTCTCTATAGGTGCTTTGATCTTCTGTTTGCTTGTAGGCCATTCAGAAAATGTTTTCTGATACTCTTCAAGTAGATTGCATTCTGAAACTTGATTACACTTATTAGAGGATGAGATTTATGTATGCACTTCAGGATTGTTCATCTGTTGAGAATCGTAGAGTGCTCTACGATTCTATCTTAGTATTGCGAGCACTTGACTGACTACAATTTTCATTAGTGATGATTTGTAGACTCCACGATTTTGAGCGAAGACTACGATACAAAGTGATTGCAATATATCCCTTTTAACTGTTTAATCATTTTTAACATATACAATAGTACAATATTCGTGCAATATTTGTACTTCATATATGTCCTTATTTATGAAGCTTGTAATAACATATCTTAGTGGCTTGTGGGGATTAATTGCTACTTTTAAGTATATAGTTTGTTGCTTCCTAGATCCCTTGGGATGTTAATGTTTTTCTATCTCTTCATTTGGTGATTGGTCTCTTCAAACTTATTTCAAGTTAGCTATCAACTTGCAAGATTAATAAATTACATTGACACTTACCAACTCAAGAACATATCCAAATTTGAAGTTGAAATCACTTTTAATAGGTGAATTTAGACAATTTAATGACTTCCCATGGAGTCAGCTTACATAATTTGACAAGGATTCTTAGGATACAAATATGATAAAGTTTATACTTTAGAAAATTGCATTGAAGTCAATGTATCCCGACTCGATGGAGTTTAGGTTTAAAAAAAACTGTCGTAAACAATTTGACTCACTTATGTGGCTCAATACTTATATTGTGCTCAACTAAGAAGTACAAATCAATAGGGCTTTGAAACGGATCAAGTAAATGTCACCTTCTGTTTGGTAGAGATCTATGGTGGTAAAGGTTGAGTGGTGGAAGTAGAAATGGAGGTAACAGATGTGTTCTTAATTAATTGAGGTGATCCCTCTGGATACATAAAAATCTATCCTCACATAATGACTGGAAAAGTGGAAAGGAAAGACTACCATAAGCTATCATTATTGGAAGAAAGTCCTTATGGAAATAAGTTCCTGTAGCAGGAGTGATGTCAATTCACAATATATGAAGCAATAAACAGCAAAATAAGACATCACCAATTTGTACCTTCGAGTCGAACTCATGAACTTCCTCTACTAATTTAAAACATGAATCCCAGCATATTGGAAGAAGATCAGAAAAGTCCTGCTCTGAGAAAGTTGCGTCTTCAATATGAAAATACAAAGACCGGGACGCTGCTAACTGAAATAGTAAAGGAACAACTTCAGTGAGTAAAGGGGATCGACCGTTACGAATTTGGACTGGAAAAATGTAAGGGATCTGCAAAAAAATGGGAGTCTTGTGATCTCTACAACATACCCTGACACATATGTCGTCGTCCTGAAGCAATCTAATCAAAGCACAGTAAACTGCTCTTCTGGTGTCATCTTTAATCTGTGAAGAAGCTAGCATCAATACTAGGAATATTTAAGCAAGGTATAAAGCAAAATTATGTTGATCAAATTAATTAGCCAGCATTTGTCTTGACAAAAAAAAATGAGACATTAGAAGAAAAACATGTTAAGATTGTCAGGCACTCTCATTCTGCTCTTATGTTAAAGTATTATTGACCACTTTTGAAAATAGAATGAGTTATTAAAAGAATTTGTGTTCTCAACTGTGTATATCTACAATGATACAAAGGCAGAAATGAGAAGGAAAAACAATGATACAAAGACAGAAATGAGAAGTTCCCTCTGATTCCTTAGCCAAACTAGCCTAATGTCCAAACTTCATCAAGCTCTTCTTTTCATGAGTTACTAACTTACTTTTGTTCTTAATAGGTTCTCTTGGGTAAAACCACAACGAGGGATACGATTAAAATAGTTTAATTAGAATGTTTCACCAAATAATTTAGTAAAGGTTTATATAACATGTATATATGTGTATATATAGATATGTAAACAATCAAGGGAGCAGGTCCAGAACATATAATATCTGTGTGAGATTTTTTTATAAAATAGCTGTGTTGACACATTGGCTCTGACATTTAAGAAAAAAAAGTATTCTGATTACAGATTATTCTTTATACATAATATCAAGCAAGCATCAGACTTAAATTCAATTGGACAGAGAAGTACACAAATGCTTGATTAGCTGGCATGACATACAAGACACTACGGGCAATAACAAACCAATAATGACATCCTTATGAGCCAGCTAACAAATTCAAATTACCTCAGAAACCCATTGTCCAAGAATAAGTGCAACTTTCCTATGGATGATCCGCATATTTGGATTGTCGTTTATCAGTTCTAGAGATAATGCACCATTAAACCTACAAGATATTTTAAAAGGTAAAAGGTAAAATGTAAAAGGTCATAAAGTACACAACATGAGGAAGTTAGGTTAAGAATCCACTGCATTGTAAACATATTATCTGATCACTAAAGTAAGTACATAGCGACAAAGCAAAATACATCTACAAAACAATTCCATCATCATCAAAGAAAATGAAGGATAAAGCAAAGCATTCCATGCCTAGCCAATCACAGATCATTATCCAATCAATGCTTGTATATTTAATGCAATATACTTGCACAAGCCATGTGGCCCATGATAGAGGTTAGTTTGACCCTAATTAACTTCCGCTCAAACTATCATGTGTTGTGGCGTTTCTATTTTATCGAACTCGATACACACTGTTAATTTGGACGGAAGTCATCCGTTTACACTCCAGTAAGAAACATAAGGAGGTTAATTGACAAAATATTCATAAGGAGTTTTAATATTGGTGCTATTAACCCTAGGGGGTACAAAATGCGAACTTCCTATAAAAACATACTCCGGCCAAAATGAAGTCAACCTTTCCTTTTGAGATGTCCCAAAAATGAATCTTCTTTCAAAATCAAAGTACCAAATCTCATCATATTTAAGTAAATTGTCATCTTGGTCATTGATTATACAAAAAAGTTAATACTTTTCTCAAAACCTTGATTTTTTAAAGTGAACTCACATTTTAGGACGGATGAAGTATGATTTTGATCTCTCAAGCTCAAAAAAGTTGACATTAACTAAAAGAAAACACAAACCAAAAAATATGCATTGAACTTTCCAAAAGCATAAAAGGACTAGCATTAGCTTAATCCAGGCTCAATACGTAAATCACGCAGAATTAGGAGATAGCAAAATAAGTATATAAGAAAACATATTCATATATAAGCAGTTAACGTTCTAAGAGAATAAATGCACCAGTCTTTGAAGCTCAAGTAATTTGATAGTTCATAATAAACATATGCTGCAGCACCATAAGCCGCATCTTTCAGAAGTAACCCTGGGATGATTTCAGTTGCTGAAGAGGGACACCCATTCATTGCCTCCTGAAGAATTGAAACCACAACAGGACCTAGCAGCTGAAAATGAAAATCAAACAGGTTGACCTTTATCGAGCAAAAGTTTTACTACAAATCAATCCAAACATATCCGGAAAATTAGGAGGAGATAATTCAAATAATTAACGAAGCATACTTGGCTATGATTCTCAAACAAAACAATGTATAGTGCTTCAGCACATGGCCTTAGTTTTTCAGACCACAGAACAGAATCTTGCTCATGATGAAAGGACTCGGGATTTTGGTACCATTCCTCCACATCACTTGTTGCCAAAACAAAATACCTGTTTTAGGAGCAGTAGATCAGGCTTAGCAGAAAAACAACAAAACAAAGCTATAGAGCATGTCATATTTTATCCAAATGATGAAATTCTTCAACCACAAAAAGAATCTTAAACTCAAATTTTATGAATTTAAAAGAAAGATTGTCAAACAGGGCCTTCAATTAAGGTGGGGTAAAAACTTGGGATAATGTTCTCATAGAGAAATACAGATAGCAGACAGCTTTGAAACTTGATTAGTTTGCAGACTCAGAAAATTGTAACTTAAATTACAAGGGGCAAAAGCTGTACAACAAAATCAATAACCAATGATAGATTAATATGCCAATACCTTCTTATCAACACGTTACACAAGAGTACCACCCGGTCACTCGACAAAAGGGAAGTAAGCACACCAGCTACGAGACTAGACATGTTTTCTTTCATCTGTTCAAATGTAACCCCAGTTTCACCCATCACACGACCAGTCAAGTTTGGCTTGTATTCTTTACATTCCAAAACAGTTTTCACCATTGACATGCATTGAATAAGAAATTGCTCAAATGACATTATCTCTGGTCCAGGGTCTGTGATCTTATTCAAACAGAAATCTATGACAGGTGGGAGGACACATTTATCACCAAAGGAATAAGGATGGCTCTTCTGAATTGTGACTAAAATCTTCATCAATTTAGTACATGACTTCTTCAAGAAGTCCCAAAACTTGGGATGTTTCACTTGGAAAGATGAATCTGCAATAAATTTTAAAATCAGCATGTTACCTTAATACAAAAAGAGAATTAAGAATTTTCATGCAAAGCCACAATATTATCACAGCGTGACTGAAAAACATTGAGTCATCTGTAGGGTTCCATTGTTCCTAGTCAACTGAAACCATCAGGCTCAAATGATCAATTTAAAATCTTAATAATATCCATCAACATTTTACAGGAACAAAGAACTCTGAAATATTTGAAACCATCATTGCTCAAAGTAGCACTGGAACCGCATCTGTGATCTAACCTTTTCACCCAAGTGCTTGATGTTTTGTACCCAAGTACATTGGGAAGTGAGACCATGCATGTTTTACGTTGTTTTGTAGGAATTGGCAATAAAATCTTAATAATAGGTAGAGCTAAAACAACATTATTCCAACAGGACAGTTCTGAAAGTGTTCCCGGTTACAGCATGGAAGCATTTTACAGGAAACTCTGCGCCAGGAACTGTGTGCAGAAGAACTCTGAAATATTTGGACAGAGAGGCACCAATATTTGCAGAATTTGAGGAACCCTACTCTCACTCAATGATTTGATTGATTTCAAATACATTCACCAGTATAGACTTGGCAACCATATATAGCACTGTCCTAGAGCACTGCATCTGTGATCTAACCTTTTCACCATTCCAAAAGTACCTTGGCAAGACATAGGAATATAGTGAATTAGTTAATTAGGGTGTTTGATTAAATTCTATCAATCAGTAGATTTGGATTAATATGTTTTGTGACGATCGGAAGGTGGTTATAAATACTAATAAGTCCCACGATTAACAATCCGAATAGTGGGCATAATTAATAAGAAGTATTTTAATATAAGTGAAACAATAAGTGAAGTTGAAGTGCTTAATTGGGTTCTCCATTGTAGGTTCTTCGGATGGAAAACTATTAGAAACCTATGATTTATGGGTAATGATACACATGGTAAAAGAACAGTAACGAATTGTGTAGAACTTAATAGCTCACAAATGTATAGAAGCAAGAGATCTCACAGTGTGGGAGAAATGATTCAATGGCCTTCAAAAACAAAGGACAGACCTCTTTGACTGGTCGAACCTCCTGAAAGAAAAGTTAAATAGCTTCGCCTTATCAATAAGAGATCGAAAAGTCTAGAAAAAAGGTGAAACAAAAATCTGAAACCCAATAACGGACAAAGTTAACTGCATCAGTACCTGCATAGATTGTGCATCACCTCGATACCCAGAGATTATTAATTGACGTATTATCTTGGAACAGAGAAACCATCTCTCACATGTTAAATAAAGATCATCATGATGCGTCTCCGAAGCATTTGGGCCTAAACTTTGACCAAGTGCAGAAAAACCATGCAGTATAGTCTGGGCATCCCTCTGCCAGAGCTGCCAGCTGTAATCAAAGAATTGAGATGATATCTGCCAAAAAGAGCATTCACGAAATGCACATAGTAAGAAATAGTAGTACTGAAAGTGTGATCCCTTTACCGACGGAAGAAAAAAAAATGCTGTGATCCCTACAACAGCCTAAAGAAGTTGAGAAAAAGTATTACTTTCTGGAACACAAATGGAAGAAAGAGACGATGGAAAAGAGCCATTATAACACCAGAGAGCATTTGAGATGCGGTTAAAAGGTCGAAAGTTCCCGCAAAATCAAAGAATATTATCTCTCCCATTTTATTTGCAATATAATTTAGTATATATAACAATTATAATCACCGTACTGGGGAGGGTTTTGCTTTGCTCAATAGTATGGTGACTCCAGTATGGATTGGTAAAAAAGATACCATTTTGGATGTGTTGAAATATTATCTAAAATACTCGTATACAAGTTGTATAATACATGTATCATATTTGGATTTCCTTCCCCTTTAAAATATGTGTAATAATAATAGTAATAAACCATTACAACCCAAGTAAACTTCTTAACAATTAAAAAACATTTCAGAATAAAGCACTAGTGACTAGTGTTATGGGTCTATACTATGAGGAAAAGTTCCAAGTAAATTATTTGATCTTACAGTTCTAGTTGGAGACGTGTTGATGTTAGATGAGGTTTGAGTGACTGTTTCAGGGCATTAAAATTTCCCATTTAGATAGTACATAAACAAGATACACTCATTTCTTGTTCATGAATAGCCCGGTATCTAATCTGCGTTGAAACTTGGAACTGTTAAAACCGGCCAGTATGGTACGGAATGGAATGGTATTTGTAACCATAGCACTGATAGCATGCATATATAGCTAGGACATCCAGAGTTTAAAGCACTCAAGCATGCCACAAGGGAAAAGAAATTATTAAGCTGTTGGAATAATCACAATTATCTTCTATATTACCATGGAGCATATAACTCACAGCATTAGAAAAATGCCAACTTGTTGGTAGGAAATATACATATTTATGAAATAAAATGGTATACAGACTATACCTCGGCAAAGTTCCTTTGGTCTGAAGCAAGACGTTTAGTAGACAACTCCTTCAAAGTTCGGAAGAGAATAATAAAAATCCTGTGTGAAGTAAGAACGTCCACCGACTGAAGCTGCTGTGCTAAAGTAGAAAATAGCTCTGGCCTGAATAAGTGATCAAGCAAGCGACCGATAAATAAAGCTAAACTAGCTAAAAGTACACCTAAAACAATCATTGTGACTCAAAAACCATAACATGCTAAAAGAAATGCCATAAGATGAGATAGTTGCAACTTGCAAGGTATCAAAAGTTTATAATAATGCTCAGTAAGATAGTTGAATAGGAATATATTAGCACAAGGTAAGCTCCATCAATTAACAAGAACAATAAAAGACCTATTTTGAGAATGGCAGCAAATACACACACCTTTACATGATAATCTCTACTTATGCTCAACAATAGTCTCGTTTGGGTTAACCTCATTTTTCTAATATTTCAAACTGAAACCTAGTTTAAGGATCAACCATATTGACAATCCAAAAGCTAAGCAACTAATTAGCTGGTAAACAAGATTAGTTTTTGTAATCAAAGATTCGATGTGACTACTTGTCATGTACCAGTAAAATATCAACAGCCACTAAAGAATGCAGCAAAAAATGGGTAAGTTTAAGAATACAGTAAAATTATTTAAATGGCCAAGCTAAATGCACGAAAACCGTGTTTGCTTGAAGCAGGGGCAGCGCCACCTTATGCATATGGTGGGCCATATAGCCCCCATTAGCCTCTCAAAGACAAAAACTAAAAGTTATTGGTAAACTAATGAAAAGCCAAGCAAATCTCAACCTTAATCACCTCCCTTTTATCTATTATTATACAAAGACCAAAAAATGTAACAACATTTCAAGTAAAATGTATACTAGAAGTCCTTAAATTATGATATATTTCTCCAAAAATTATTGATCTAAATTTAGATTATGATCTTTAAACTATCATTTTTTAATATCTATGGCTCTTACTTATACAAGCAATTTTTTTAATTACTCCCTTTGTTCCACAAAAATTCTACCATTAGCAAAATTTACAAATTTTAAGGTACATTTACGTTCCATGTTAAACCTTGAATTTATTAAGTGTTTAATTTAATAGAGATGACATGATAATGGAATTGCGGTAAACTCGAGGATATGATGTCTTTTTATACCACAATCAATAAAAATGAGACTATTGTTTTGGAACAAAAAATCAACAAACTAGAATTTTGTTTCAGTTTTTGGAATGGAAAGAGTATTACTTTAGCCTCCCATAGTGAAAATTTCTGGCATCACCACTGCTTGCATATAGATCAGAATAGACCGATTAGTAATTTTAATTGATTGTCAATGTTATACTGTTATTAATTAGTACCAGAACCACTTTAGTGTCCATTAATCAGTATTAAAAACTCTATGGGAAGGCCTACATTATAGTTAGTAACCTAGTGTGCCATATTCTAACAAGACAAGCATAGTGAAATGGTAGCGTTATGAAAAGCTGAGATTTTTTTATATTTTGCTTTCTGGATAGAAGGAACATAAAAATGAGTTCAAGTTTTAAAAAGAGCAATAAATGCAATATATAATATGTTCAATAACTCTTGCACATAAAATTAGGAACAGGGGTTGATAGGAAAGGGTGAGAAGCATACCATTCTTTGGGATAGTCAATTCGAGCAATTTTTGAGATGAGCTCAGCCAATGTAAGAGCAATCTGCATTGTCCCCAAAGAAAAAGTTAACAAAGAAACAGGCCACAAAATAAACTTTAATTGTATAAGAGATCAATCACAAGTAGAACAAAAAACTTACTTTTTTTGGTAAATAATACTCTGTTACTTATCCAAAAAAATAAGTACATTGATGACACTGTCAACCATTTTTAATCCACGAAAGTAATAAAAGAATCAGATGTTTTGCTTTAATGTAGATTCAGGCATACAAACAAGCAGACGTACCTGTCCAACAATATTGGCTGAATAAGATAAGAAATTACCTGATAATTTTCTTCTCTCAAGTGTGACAACAGTTTTTGTCTTAAATGCATCTTCTCCTCATTGCTAATTCCACTGCATAGTCATTTTAAAAGTAATTGTAGCTTTGAAAATACATTAGCATCTCTAATGCCACTATTAATACACCGGAAAAAAAATACAACATGAGACATTCCACCACCAGGCTGTAGTCCCAGCTCCCAAGCACTGACCAAATCAACGATAAGAATATGTAGATGTTGAACATCACCGGATGCAAATTCCTATTGAGATTTGAGAAAACATAACAAATGCACAACTGCTCATACTACTATGGCTCATCCACTACCTATTTCATCAAGTTCATTGTAGCTTGCATAACAATCCTACTAATGCCTGCAAATCTCTTGCACTAAAAGCACATGAAAGAGGTATTGCATTTTCTATTCAAGAAAGTATAACTTATATGCAGCACATTAGGTGCCATACTTTCAATCATACATATAACATACTAGTTAATACAGATGTCAATCATTATTTTACATTGTGGAAACAGTATTCCTTTTTGTTAGGTATATTGGAGTCATATGTGAAAATATAAGGCACCTCAAGCAAGCAAGTGTACTAAGTTCTGATCAATGCAATATCCTAAACAAAATGCAAAGAATAAGAATACATTACAGACAATCAAATGCATCATGAAGAGTACCAAAAGTATCATCAAAAATACATTTGAGCAATAATAGAATAACTTGATGAAAGAGAGATTATCTCTTACGAAGAACTGCGCATGTTCCTCCAATATCGGTTAATACTATTTTTAAAGTACACCGACGCCAATAAACGAACATCCGCCTGAGCTGTTAAATCCTTTGCAGCTATCACTTCCTGAATCAGATTCAGAAAACTAAATAAAAAACAAAAAATAACATCTAAAAACCTAGAAATGAGATTAGCATGCCATTAAAACAGTAGAAATGGATAATGAAGAAGTGCATCACCATTAGACAAGAGCAGAAACCAGGTCGGTTTTCGGACTGAGAGAGTGTGGCTTCAGCTGGCTTTCGCAAACTATCATCGCCACTGAGCGAATTTGCGAGCAGTGTATACATGGCAGGAAGGTCAGATACTGATAGCGCCATGGCAGCTTAACAAATACTGTATTAATCAGTGTACTGAAGCTTCAACAATGAATCCAGATCGGTGAAGTATGGCTTAAAACATAAGATTTTGATTGTATGAGGGAGAAGAAACTGATTTCTAAATGAAATAACGGGGACGATGAATTGGTATAAAGTCGATTTTGGAATGAAATAATTTTTTTTTGGTCTCAGGAGAAGGTTTTAGCGGTAGTCGCCCACAGCCTAGTTAAAAGCCCTGGTCCTGGGGCCTGATTCGCCTGAGGAGTGAATTGTATTTATACCTTCATATTCGTATCTCATTTTTGGGTTTGTTTTCTAATTTTGTCCTGTATATTTTTGGAGGGGAAATAAGGAGTTCATTTTTTTAATTTTTTTAATAAGTTGTAGTATATGGAGTAATTGATTTATATATATATAATTTCAATAGGCAAGTTCGTTGCCTACATGGCTACATCTGCATACATGAATATTTCACATTTTCAGTTGTTGTTTTTTTTTCATGCTTACTCTCAAAAAATTTATAGTACTTATCCCAACACAAATTTTTATAAAATATAGTATTTTAGATATAATTTAAATACATATACAAACTAAATTACACTTAAAATATTATATTTTATAAAAATTCATGTTAAAATAAATACTAATATATATTTTTATAAAATCACAAGCAAAAAAAAATTAAAACTATCCAATATTTCGGTCAGACTTATTGCATCTGAATATTCATTACTCACTTATAAAATTAGAGTCATGCTTTTCTTTTAAAGACATTAAATTGAAATTTTACGTGGTGAATGAATGTGCCATAACGCAATATAATTTCTTCTAAAAAACATACGATCGATGGGCGTTCTTCTTCCTTTAAAACGGGTGCTGGTGTCGACGTCTTCTCGTCATTGTTGAACCTTCTCTTCTTAAAATGTCCATTCTTATTATCTTGACCATGATTACCACCGAAATGGTTACCATTCTTGACATGATAATATCCCCCACGATGATTATCGTTGTTCCGATGACCGTTGTCACCGGTATGATTATTATCGTGTTGTTGGTCGTTGTCTTTTGGTTGTACTGACTCATTATCGCGTGCCAATAACTGAGCCCTATTCACAACATCTGAATATAAACAAAGTTTGTGAAAAATGAGGTATTGACGTATATCGGGTTTCAAACCTCGCAAAAACATTCGCATCATTCGCTCCTCATTATCGATCAAATAGGATGCAAACCGGAATAACTCCATGAACTTAGCCTCGTCATTGCGACACTGGTCATATTGTTTTGCTCAAACTTGATGAATTTTACCTCCTTCCGTGTAGCCGAATACTTTCGGGAAAGTACTTGTCGTTGAATAATTCTTGGAACTTCTCCCAAGACATCTTGAGTCGTCGCCAGTTGAGTACGCTTTCTGATTCCCACCAATGATCTCCTTCTTCACGCAACATAAAGGTGGCGAATGGAACCTTTTGCTCTACGAGCATTCCAAAACATCAAATATCTTGGTAATCGCTTTATCCATGTCTCGCCTTAAGTGGTTCGGCTTTCCCAAAAACTCCGGTGGTCTAGCTCCTTGAAGCGCTTGCGGTGACTAAAGCGTCAGGTTACCATTGTTTCACTTTGCATTATGGGCCGGGATGAGCCGCGCCGCCCGTTGTTGCATGAATTGCTCCTTAAAGCGCTTAAGCGGTGGCCGTCAGAGAGTTATCGGTATTTCTACCGCATTTTGGACATGAAATTTGCTTGCCGCACGTTGTTGTTGCATGAATTGCATAAAGTCTCGACCATCCCATCATTCACCATTTCATCGGTGTTATTATTTTAATGAGGAGTATTGTCCTGCGGGTTGCACATTATCCACGGTTATTGATGCGTGGAGACTTAAGCGGTCTCCTCGTGCTCCATTGATAATCTCAACATTCTCGGATGCCATTTTCAAACACTGTCACAAAACAAGGGTTAATTAACATATCACATATTATCCATATACTTTGACCGACCAACTAAATACCAAATAAACTTAGGTAGGTCATACTAGCGAAGGAATTCTCCGTCTCTCCCCTCCTAGTTCTTATCTCACATCTTAGCCAGGGATCATATCCTTAAGCTTTGATACCAACTGTGACGCCCCCAAAATTAGGTATACATCACTCATCTTGAGTCGCCAGATACACGGTACATAATTCAAATACAATTGTCGTGTACAATACGACAAAACATTAACTGTGAGTTTGAATACAAATATTGTCTACTAGAGATTATACAAACTCAAAAGGAGTCCTCATTATAATTATTATCACATTATTTCACGAGAATAGTGAGGACTACTAATGCACCATCTAGGACCATCACTACGTTCCCCATTAGTCCCAAATACCACGTTCTCATTTCTCAAGAGAAACGGTGAAAGAAAGGGTGAGCTCAACTAGCCCAATAAAAATATTAGGACTAAGATAATGCGAGAATAATTTATCGTTAGCCTCAACAATGTTAAAGCGATAAAATATAATAAATATCAAGTTTAAGCTGCAAAGTGAACAAACAATCCATCAAAAGAGTCAAGTAGAGAATGAAATCTACTATCTTTTATGATTTAAAAGTTTTTCATCACTTTTTATTTGAGACTCATTTCAACAAAAATAATCCACATCATTAATTCATCCCCGCACTCTGAGGCCAAGGATATTCTTTAAGATTCATGACCACGAATTATCTATGCACTACGGGCCAAAGATAATCGTGTTTTCATCAACAGTCCGATCATGCCATAAAACAATTCATCTTTGCTCCTTGAAGCGTAAGAGAATCCATAGTCATAATCATACCAAAAGCTGTTCATCAATGCACTACGGCCAATGAGGACTTTTAATTTTCACATCATTTGTAATATTACGGCCATGATTACACCGCATAATCCTCGGTCATAATCATACCAAGTCCATCTATGCACTACAGGCCACAGATGACTTTCAACATAATATAAACATGAGGATGATGACAATGATATAAGAATTCAATAAAACAAGTTCAAGAATTAATTTATCCATGAACCAATAACGTCCAAATTGTCAACATGATACTGCTTTGTAGAGTAAAATTCAAGAATGCTCAGAAGAATATTTTCATGGAAAGATACTGGATGAAGCGCAAATATCAAGGATATTCCACTAATTTCATGGAGTATAGATGTAAGACCCCAACTTATTATTAATGAAATTTAATTTTCTCTATTTATTATTTTGAAATAGTAAGGGTTGATTTGATTAATGTGGATAGTTATGGGTAAAATACACAAATATTTCAAAATAAACAAGTGGTTATAAAATATTCATTGTTGTCGGGAATATTCGTTTGGTCGTGGAATATTCATCTTGTCGGAGAATATTAAATGCGACGGTAGCGACCATGTGTGAGCCCCATAACTAAAAGCGATTGAATGAAGAAAACGACAAATATAAGTTGTTTAAAAATAACTTGGCGTAGTTATTCACAGATTAATCTTATTAAAATACTCGATTGGTTAAAACACAAGAAGACGCGGTATTGCACCAATTATTGATTCTTACGTAAGAAGGCACTACTCGATAATGGTTATAGTAATTCTTATTCGAAGATTTTATTTTATTGATTTAATAATTCTTTGCGTTGATATTTTATATTGCATTGTTTGATAAATGTCATTACACGGTATTTTTCATTATCGAAGCAATAATTCATATTATTTGAATAATATTATTAGATAACATTATTGGCAATGTCTAGAAAGTTACATCTAAGGAGAGGTTTGGTCACCTAATTGCTTGGCAGCAAGAAGGAGAAATTCTTATTGGAAAGCCCCCTTTTCACAGGCCGCGCGGGTTGTCAATATTGTGATTTCGTAATATTATTTGTGAGTAATTAATTATTGATTCATATGATGAGGAAAATATTGATTTTATGTGGATATAGATGGAGAAAATTTTTAATGTGACAATTGTTGAAAATTGAAATTTTATCTTTTCTAATAAAATAATTTATTTAAATATATTATTATATTTTAATAATGGTGATATTTTTACAACGAATGTGGGATATATGAGTATACGAGGAGGAAAAGTATTTTTGTTGCAATAAATGTTTAAAACATGTTAAACATGTCAGTGGACCCCATTTATTGACTGAAATTTGATTATAGCCTGTAAAATCGTCCGTTTATAGATTTCGGTCAATTTTTGTTTGGAATTTGGAAAAACTTACTTCTACAAAGTTGTAGATAATTGAATTTCCTATGAAAACTCGCGAGTTTCAAATTTTTCGACAAAAGGGCTATTTATTATGAATTATTGAAGTTCTGAAGTTCCGAAATAATTGATTTTTGGAGGTTTTAATTGTTTTATTCATGAAAAACGTTTTTTGCAAGCCCACATGTGTGGTAAATGAGCTGAATTCGGATTCTTGGGAAGTGGGCTTGAATATTTATTAAATAAAATTATTTTAATAAATTTTCTGCTTTGGTGTTCTAAGCATTTTCCTATAAATAGGGTGCTTAGGTTAGAATTGAAAATTACACCAGAAACCGAAGTTTTCTTTCTATTTCTCTCTCTATACATTGAGCATATTCTTGTGAGGATTTTTATACTTTGAGTATTGTTATACGGTACAAGTTCCTTCAAGACTATATAAAAGATTCCAAATTAGAAATCTTGATCTTTCGAGGTAAGGGATATTATTATTTTTTAAAAATAAAATGATATTAATTCTTCCAATATCATTATGCCGAAGTATTGATCTAAACTTTTAATCAAATTTGGAACTTGTTGTGTCTGGGTTACTATTCACGATATCATGACTTATTCACGAATCACTTAAGACTATTCATTGAAAAATAAAATTTTTCCTTTTAAGTCAAAATATCTATTATGGATACTAGCTTTGATTGTATCCATATTTTGATCATTCTTGAATTTTACACCACTATGATTATTTTTGAGGTATTTTTGGACATGGATAAAACAAAGTACGAATTCTTAATCCTTAATCCTTGTCATTTTGTTTCACTGGATTCGTTTATTTAAAAATATTTTTTATCATCCTCAGTCTTAAATGATGACATTATTGAATATCTTTGGCCTGTAGTGCAAAGATGAATGAATTCTGATGAATATCTTTGGCCTGTAGTGCAAAGATGAATATTTGATTTCAGATATATATTGATTGATGTTACAGGGATAAAAGATAGACGGTGAACTTTTAAATTTATACATAGAAGATAGTAGTTTGCATTCTCTACTTAACTCTTCTAATGAATTATTATTTCATTGCGAATATTGATTTAAAACTTGTTGTCTATTGTATTCTATTAGATTTTTCCTGTTGAAGACTAATGATAAATTGTTGTATATTATCTTAGTCATAATATTCTTTCTTGGGCTAGTTGAGCTCACCCTTTTCTTTTTGTTCCATTTTTCTTCTCGGGAGGCGAGAATATAAGCGAAATGCGAAGTCGGGGTGTGGAATGAAGGTTCTAGAGAGAGTTGTTTAGTAGTCCTCACCATTTTTATAAAATAATGTATCAATAAATGTGATGAGGATTTATTTGAGTATAGATATTGTCTAGAAGATAATATTTGTATTCAAACTCACGATTTCTTGTTGTAATAATAAAGTTGTAGTTATTTACGTACCATGTATTGACAACTCGAGAATGGGTGATGTATACCTATTTTTGGGGCGTCACGGTTGGTATCGAGCTTGAGGATATGATCTTTTGGCGGAGATCGGGGAATAGAACTAGGAGGGAGAGACAAGTAAATCCTTCATTAAGTGTCCTACTAAGCTTATTTGTTAGTTGGTCGGTATATAGGGATATTATGTGATATATTGATTTCTTTAATTAACCCTTGTTTTATGGCGATGATTTGAGAATGTCGTGAGAATATACTTGGTGGAAATGAGACCAGTGAAGATACTGCACTTACCAACGAGAGAAGCGTCTTACACAGTGGCAATGTTCCTCCCGTGAACAACACCATCGTGAGAGATGATGAGCGAGGGATGTTTAGAAGCTTTTTGCAGTTCATGCAAAATCGCAGACGAGGGAGACTCGTGTTCAAAATGAGGAGGAAATGATAACAATTCACGAGTTATCAAATGCAAAGCAGTTCAAAAGTTGGGACCACCGAGAATTTATGGAAAGCGATCCGATCATGGCGGAAACATGGGTCAAGCAAATTACCAAGATATTCGATGTCTTGGGATGGATGCGGAGAACGAAGGTTCCATTCGCCACCTTTATGTTCCGTGGCAAAGCGGACTCTGGTGGGAGGCAGTCGTGAAGCGTACTCCATCCACCCAGACTCGGCATTTCTTGGGAGACGTTTGAAACTATTTAATGACAAATACTTTCACGAAAGTGTTCGTCATATGAAGGAAGTGGAGTTCATCGATTAGAAACGAGAACAACATGGCGGTGTCTCAAAGACGAGGCAAAGTTTGCGAGTTATCCAGTTTGCACCTCATTTGGTGGAGAATGAGGAACGATGACGCGCGGATGTTTCGAGAGGTTTGAAACCCGACATACGCATAATATCTCATTTCTCATAAATTTCTCTCTATTCAGATGTTGTAAACAGGGCTCAATTATTAGAGCGAGATAACGAGTACGGTCAACCGAGGGACCACAATCAGGATCATACCAGAGATAGCAGTCAACAAAACAACGATAACCAGTGGAGAAAGAAAAAGACAGACAAAAATGATAACCACTCTGGTGGTAATCATGGCCATGAAAATAGGAGAAGCGAGTCAGGAGGAGATTTTAAAAAGAGGAGATTTAACAACGACCATGTGAAGACGACAGTGCCGGTACAATCTGGTTCCAAGGGAGGAGAAAGACCATCGATGTCATATCTTTATAAATGCGAAAAGAGGGACATATCGGTCAAACCGCTCTCACAATGATTCAAGATATGCTATAATTATGGAAAGGAAGAACATATCGCTCGAGATTGTACGGTAGCGAAATCTAGTTCAGCGGGGACGGTGACTCAAAAGACTGTCCCAAAAAAGTCAAAGTCAACGGTTCCTGGAAGAGCATTTGTTGTGACTGGTCAAAATGCGAGGAACCCAAACGAGGTAATCACGGGTAAAATTTATTTATAAATTCTTGCGAAGTTTATACCTTTACTCGATCCTGGTGCGTTACCTATTCATTTATCTCTCTGCTTGTGCTCAACGTTTAAACTTGACTCAGGAGAAATTAGACTTTGACCTATTTCCTCGGAAACTCCGTTAGGAGAAACTTTCATCACATCCAATCGTTTATAAATCTTGTTTGATTCAAGTTGGCACCATCACCTTACCATTGACCTTATCTCTTTAAAGATACTTGCTTTTGATGTGATTTTAGGGATTGATTGGTTAACTACTCATCATGCCAAAATTGATTGTTTTCGTAAGGTTGTTAGTTTTCATATTCCTAACCAACCCGTTGTATTTAATTCAACCAACTAAACCATTAAAATCAATCACTGTCATATCTAATCATAAAGCTATTCGTTTATTGAAAAACGGATGTCAAGCTTTCTTAGCCCATGTTATGGATTTGAATAAAGACACGTCAAATTTGAATAATATTCCTGTTGTTATTGACTTTCCTGACGTATTTCCTGAAGAACTTCCCGGTCTACCCCCAGAACGTGAAGTTGAATTGTTTATTGATCTTGAACCTGGTACAAAGCCAATTTCTAAAACCCCATATCGAATATAATATGACAACTTGTATACTTTGCAAAATTTATAAATATTACCCACAACTATAACATTATCTCAAATTCACACCATAATATAAAAAAAATTATTTCGAGAAAATTAATTCTTTATTCATAAAATCGGGGTTTCACAATCTCCTCCTTATGGAATTTCGCCCTCGAAATTTACGACGTACCTCGTATCTTAGAAACGGTGAGGATACCTTAACTTTATTTCAGATTCTAACTCTTGAGGTATAACCTTTGAGTGTCGAATATAATCCTTCTTATCCAAAATTTTAACACGTATCTCCTCATACGTTAACTCATCCATTATCTCGCCTTGGGTTCTAAATTAATAATGTGGTTGGTCGTCCACATATTTACGTAACATCGATACGTTAAAAACGTTATAAACACGCCGACATACTTGACGATAAAACGAAGTACATAAGCCATAGTTCTACTCAACCGAGGTTTTCAAATGGGCCAATTAAATCGAGGGTTGAGATTTCCTCTTCAACAACTCTTGCTTCAGAATAACGCCTCCGAACCTTCTTCTTCACATTCATCGATTTGAATTATGTAAACGGCGTCTTTAACTTTATCGATTAAAGTCGATTTACTCATATATTCGTTATCTTCACGCGGGTCTCTCAGAGTCTTTAACTCTATCTTCATCATTTGCAAGTTATACTGAAATGAGTCTTTGTGTTAACAACATCGCACTTCAGAACGCATACGATCTTCTACTCAACACGTCGCCTACCACGTTCGCTTCTTCCACGATGATATTGAATAATACGATCGTAATCTTCAACATTTCGAGTCAGCGTCTTTGGCGCGTATTACGTTCGTTTTAGTTGAAGAAATATTTTGAGGTTTTAAGAAATTAGTTTTGTCTTGGTGTCAATACAAAATTCGATTTCACGCTCTGGGTAAGATAAAGAAGTCTTCGGGGAATACGTCAAGAGATTTATTAATGATAGAAATATCATTCAAAATCATATATTCATCCAAGACTTGGATAAGTCGTCACATTGATACCAACCGTGACTTTTATCCTTAACCTAGATAGCACCTCACAATGATATAATTTTTTTTTAACTGTTTTTAGCAAATTTTTAAAATCAAGTTAATTTTTTTTAAAAGCATTATAAATTTTTTAATTTTAATCTGTTTTTAGCAATTTTTTTAAAGCTGCTTTTAACAAAAAAAAAAATTTAGATATTATAAATTTTTTTTTAAAAGCATTATACATTTTTAGCATTTTTAGCACTTTTTTTAAAGCGTTATATTATTTTATAAAATTTTTTAAAACAAAATAAAAAAAATTTAACAAAAAATTTTATAACAGTTTTTTAACAATTTTTTTAAAACAGTTTAAACATAATAAAAAATTTGTTAAAAACAAGTTTAAAATTTTTGTTAAAAACTGTTTAAAATTTTTATTTTGTATTAATTAATTTAAGAGGACGAATTTTTGTTATTTGTGTTAATGAATTAAATATAAATATAAATATTTATTTTGTTTATTAAATATAAATATTAATTTTGTTTATTAATTATTTATTTTATTTTTCTTTAAAACAAAATAAATAATTAATAAACAAAATAAATATAAACAAATATTGTCATGTCAGCAAATATTGACACGTGTCAGTCACGTCATAGAGGATTTAACACCCGTTTGTCTAGTTGGCAGAGTTGTTAATGGCAGGGACACGAATGACCCAAAAATTATAATATTAGGTGTATTTTTGGATAAAAAAAAAATATAGAGTGTTCGATAGATATTAGAAAAAATGTCAGAGGAATAAGGTCCAAAAATATCAAGAATATTTTTGGACCTTATCCCTAGTATAAAATTAGGTGTGCTGTAAACAGTAAACTAGTTGTCCGGGGTACGGACGTTTGCAGGCACGCCAGCAAATTTTTGTCCGGTGTACGGACGTTTGGCTCATAAAACCAACTACCGAGTGAAGAGATCTCAGAAAATTCTCGATCTTAAATTAACCAGCAACTAATTTTGTGAAATGTAGCAATAATACCTTCTGTCTGTTTTTGACATTTATTTTAAATTGATACTCTTACCTGGCATTCAAATTTTTGTCGCTGTTCATGTGAGTAATTATTCTTAATAGGCCCCGGCAGTCGAACCTCCGTCCTGGGATCGAATATCACAAGTAATAATTTATAAAGATCAAAAATAGTTTATGGGATCACGAGATGTCCGCGTAAGTCCGCATAAAAGATTGATTCGAGTTTCTGAAGATTAGTCCGACGGTAACTTGAGAAATTATTGATTATCAAAAAAATAAAATAATTATAATTATAATTATTCTTAACAATTAAATTCATCTTAATTAATTCTACATCAAGAATAAGTAAAGTTATCTGAATTAAATTTATTTTTGTTTAATTTAACTGTCAGTATTAAAAAATATCTAAGAAGTATTACTAAGCATAGCAATATTATTTTAATTTAAATAAATTTATATTTAAAACTTTTAATTATGATCAAACTCTATTGATTTTTTTTCCGTATAACATAAGCAGTAAATTGGAGTGGAAGTTCAATCTATATATTAAAGTTAAGATTCAGAAAGAGTCAGTCCACTGTCGTATTAGTGGGTAGCCAAACATTTAAAGTGGGGTCCAGTCAAGAAGTATCCAGCGCGTTATATAAAACCATGGTACGCTCAACTAACACCAAACATTCAAAACCAGTTTACAACAAAACCGCCTCCCGGGAACTTATTTATAGTACGTATAACGTTTTTTGTTCTATATTTGGAGTCAATTTCAAACTAGCCAGCAATATTTTGATTTCTAGTTATAGGAGAATTAGCTTTTAGCGAAGTCATCTTATTAAGAGAATTGTGGAATAAAGTTGTCCACAATTATTCTAATACTGATTCCGTACACAATTATGACATGTTTGGATCGTTAACGTACGCATGACGAAATTATTAAAACAACAGATAAAATTATACACACAAAATAAATATATACACATTATTGTAATATATATAAAATATGAACACAAGAATTTATGTGAAAACTTAATTAGGAAATAGATAAAGAAATTCACTATAAAATAATAACGGGGTACAAATTGTTTATTTGTATATTTACAGATGTCATGTCCACCCGAATCTAATTATGAGTAGGAATTCTTTTTAGAATCACATTATCATTGTAATTAATGTTGATCGATTACTTCACAAATTAGATATCCTTATCCCAGTAAATAAAAAAATACAATCTTATTTTAGTAAGTAGTCCTCACTATTTGAGCAAGCTGTCAAAATAAATGTATATAAGTCAACACCAGAACCGGATCTATATTCCATTTATCCAATCTAAACATATTATTATTACTTTATGCTATCTCCGCCCTATTTTATTTTATGTTAGAATTTAACTTTAATTCAAGGGGTTACTAAAGTGGTGTGTTCACTATTCGATTAAATTTGAATGAAAACTCGTTATTATATATTTAAAATATCTCCCCACTTATTATTTACACGGATTGAGTTTGGTCTAACAAATCTTATAGATACAACAACACAGTTCATGTAATTGTAAGCACAAATGTAGACGGGTCCATAACTCCCCGAAAGACCAAAATTCCATTCTTATTCTTTCCTCCGCCTTATTAGAAGCCAATTTGGTAACATTATGAAAAAACAAATAAACCAAAAAAAGCGTGTCAAAACAAACTAGTTTCGATCATGGTGGAAATGTCAAATTCTAAATATGTTTATTCATCTGTAAGAGTAATTATAGGAAATTTATATTTTTATATCAGTTTCTCACATAAAAGTGAAGTCTATTCATTTTTCATGTGAAAAAAATCAATTTTTATGTGAAATATTAATTTCCAAATTATTTACTTTTTCATGTGTCATAAAATTAAATTTATAGAGAATTAATATTTTTATAAATAAATTTATTTAATTTATATGTGACAATATCACTTCTTAAAGTTAATATCTACCAAATCTGTTGTGTATTGAGCGAGTCAAAGACACTCCCTCTTCCAAATCATGGCCCATGGGGATGTTTTTGAACACACATTTATTCGAATATATATTATACCGATTCGATTTGTATGAAATTTATTTTTTGGTAAATTTGTAAATCAGTCAATAGATTATAAGAATTTTGTCGATGTGTCAACACTTTATTAACCAAATAATCAATTTACCCAAAAATAAATTTCATGTCACTTCCATATTATACCATCCATCCATAAATGAAGCTTTTTAACTTAAATGAAAAATAAAAACATTTTTACAAAATGACCACAATGACCTCACCGCCTCCCCTCGAGAAAAACCGCCCTTGGTTTCTTCTTCTCCACTCTCCTCTGAAACCCCAGCTATAAATCTCACCGCAAAACTCAAAACTCACTGCAAAACCCCAGCTATAAATCTCACCTCTGAAACCGCCCTTCTTATATCACTGCAAATCAACCCAAAACTCAAAACAAACAATCATCAACCTACTCAGCTTTCTCTCTCTATATCTATACATATATACACACAAGCACAGGTGTTTAGTATATAGTGCTTGGTCCTCAATCATTTAGAAGTACTCAGAAATGGATACTAAGATCGGGGCAATTGATGCTTGCAAGTCCACTAGCCACGATGTCGGCTGCCTACCCAGTAACGGCTTCGTTTCCACCATTCACAACACTCCTATTTGCTTCAACTCCGCCGAAGCCACCCTTGGCAGCCACTTGGCTCGGCGGCTGGTCGAGATCGGCGTGAGCGACGTCTTCTCCGTTCCCGGCGACTTCAACCTCACCTTACTCGACCATCTTGTAGCCGAGCCGGGGCTCAACCTTATAGGCTGCTGCAACGAGCTCAACGCCGGGTACGCTGCCGATGGCTACGCTCGCTCTCGTGGAGTCGGCGCCTGCGTCGTCACCTTCACCGTCGGCGGACTGAGCGTGCTCAACGCGATCGCCGGCGCTTACAGTGAGAATCTCCCCCTCATTTGTATCGTCGGTGGACCCAATTCGAATGATTATGGGACGAACAGAATTCTCCACCACACGATCGGACTGCCAGACTTCAGTCAAGAGCTTCACTGTTTTCAATCTGTCACTTGCTTTCAGGTAGTCCCATAATTAACTTCTCTTAAGAAATATATAATAAACAAATATATTTGATTATTGTGTTTATATTTATTTATAATATAATGTATATGTATACGCGTATGCATGTTGATTTTAGTGAGTGATAGTTTATGTAGTATATGCATCATTCATGTTTGAATGATTTGTGGGATCTGTTGTTAATGGTGTGCGGGTGGGTTGTAGGCTGTGGTGAACAATTTGGAAGATGCACATGAACAGATTGACACTGCAATATCGACTTCCTTGAAAGAAAGCAAACCTGTATATATAAGCATAAGCTGCAACTTGCCGGGAATTCCACATCCTACATTTAACCGGGAGCCAGTTCCATTTTCACTCTCTCCCAAGTAAGGCTTGTGAAAATAATAGAGTAATTAAGTTGGGTTGAGTTTAAATAAAGTTGTAATTATATTGTTTTCATGTATTTTGTTGTGGGTTCATGTCCAATTTCATCAAGTTTGTTTTTTACTTTTGGGGTGTAGATTGAGCAATCAAATGGGTTTAGAAGCAGCAGTAGAGGCAACAGCAGAGTTCTTGAACAAGGCAGTGAAACCAGTGATGGTGGGTGGCCCAAAATTGCGTGTGGCGAAGGCTAGTGATGCTTTTGTTGAATTAGCAGATGCTTGTGGTTATGCACTTGCTGTGATGCCATCAGCAAAAGGACTAGTGCCTGAGCATCATCAGCACTTTATTGGTACTTATTGGGGTGCGGTGAGCACAGCTTTTTGTGCGGAGATTGTTGAATCAGCCGATGCTTACTTGTTTGCTGGGCCAATATTCAATGATTACAGCTCTGTTGGGTATTCTTTGCTGCTCAAGAAGGAGAAGGCAATCATTGTGCAGCCTGATCGTGTGACGATTGCAAATGGTCCTACATTTGGGTGTATTCTGATGAAGGATTTCCTGCAAGCACTTGCTAAGAGGCTTAAGTGCAACACTACTGCCTATGAAAACTACCACAGGATTTATGTTCCTGAAGGACATCCCCTGAAATGTGAGCCCAATGAGCCTTTAAGGGTTAATGTTCTGTTCCAGCATATACAGAATATGTTGTCCAGTGAGTCAGCTGTGATTGCTGAGACGGGGGATTCTTGGTTCAATTGCCAGAAGCTGAAATTGCCACAGGGATGCGGGTGAGCATTGGATTCATCATAGTTTGGTTATTTACTTATTATTTTGGCTTTCATATATGTTAACTATGTTTGTGAAAAATGGGTTTGCAGGTACGAGTTCCAAATGCAATATGGATCGATTGGTTGGTCAGTGGGAGCAACTCTTGGGTATGCACAGGCTGCTCAGGATAAGCGAGTGATTGCTTGCATTGGTGATGGCAGCTTCCAGGTACATATCTAGCCCCTAATCTTAAGTAATTACTGTGGTAGTTTAGAAAGATCTCCATAGAAAGTTCTTGAATTTCTTGAAGTAGTACACAATTCCTCCCCCCCTCCCCCTTCCCCCTCCCCCCTCCTCCTTTTTTTTTTGGTATACTTGTTGCAATGAAACTTTGCTGATATAGTAACTCTTCAAGTAACCTTGCATCATTCACAACTTGAAAGTGAAGAATATAAGTGGACTAACGGTTGTATTCACCTATTACACTGCTCAATTTGCTATGGTTATACCTAATACCTTGATTGTTTGATGCCTGGCAGGTTACTGCACAAGATGTGTCCACGATGCTGCGATGTGGCCAGAAGACTATCATTTTTCTGATAAACAATGGTGGTTACACCATTGAAGTTGAAATCCATGATGGACCTTACAATGTGATCAAGAACTGGAACTACACTGGCTTGGTGGATGCAATCCATAATGGTGAAGGCAAATGCTGGACAACTAAGGTGAGTCAAGAAGCTTAAATCACTTTTTGTAATGGATCACACTGAACAGTGGGACAATCAAATTCCTTTTATTTACACTTCTATAAAATCTGATTATAGGTCCGTTACGAAGAGGAACTAATTGAAGCGATTGAGACAGCAACCGGTGCCAAGAAAGACTGCCTATGCTTCATTGAAGTGATTGCTCACAAGGATGATACAAGCAAAGAGCTACTCGAGTGGGGGTCTAGGGTCTCTGCTGCTAATAGCCGCCCACCAAACCCACAGTAAATTTACGCTAGTGGATTCTGATGGTTCTGAGTTAAGCCGATCGGTTTAAGTTTCTTAATTCATGATGCTTATGATTGATTATGTTTAGTCAAAAACTGAGTTTTGTTACTTTGCATAGAATTCATGGTGGTGGTTAGTTAATATTCTCCTCCATTTATAATATCTGCTGCTGTTTTTGCATCTTTACTAGTTTACTTTCATAAATGAGCAAGTGCTTTTGTTTGGGAGGTGAATGAAAGGGACACGATGCAATGGACTTGGTTATCTTAAGAATGGGACATGATCCCTGAACATCTTTACTTCATCTATCTACCTTTTGAGATTTTGAGACTTTTCTCCCATTTGGTTAACAGTTGCCACCTGAGCCCATGAAAATTGTGGATGTCCTTTAAAGTTGGAAGCAGATATTTTTTGGAGATTGAAGCTGAAAATGGTCAATTTTGAGCACGGTTCCCTTGAAACAAGTTTGTATAAAGTATTTATGGAAATGTGTATTGGCTTGATCGCTGATATTCTGACCGAAATGGTAATAGAATTGATCCATAACGAATATAAATAATTCCACAAAAACAGAATTTGAGGCTTTAGATATTGAGGACAAGCTCTTAACCTGTAAACTCGTTTCACCTATTCTTTGCTAGAACCATATCTGCCACTATATAAGCATATAGATTTCACAATAGATTATCGAGTATTTTCTAACCCACGTCTTTAATTTCACATAAATGGAAGGCCAAAAAACAGAAAGAAAGATCAGCATGAAAAGAAAAACAAGACGATGACAATATTTTCAACCCCAAGTTCATGCCGAAGATCAGGTTGCAAGTTCATGCATGCTTTCTTTACAGAATACATAATTTATACCGTTTAGTGTTTGTATGATATTTTTAGAGCATTAAAAATCTTCTTCATCTAATAATATTTTATTTTTAAATTTAATTTATTTAACTCATAAACGCTAAACGAAGGCTTTTAAGACATAAATTATGAAAAATAAAGAAGTTTAATAATTCACAGGTGTGGGTTCATTTGACTTTTTTGGAATTTTCCATGGGCTCTACTACTTCAATACTTATTAGGCAGTTTGATAACAAACACACGTTGAGTTATTGCGTATTGGGCTTCGGTTTTTATCCTGACGGACCCGTCACGGCGTCACTCGTTGAAAATGGCTTAACAGGTAGTACTATAAATACTCCTTATCTTCACTTTTGACAGAGGTAGTTGGCCTTAAACTTAACTAATTAAGTGCCATACAGCACCAACCAAATGCGCATCTCTCTTCCCTAAAGAAAATTATTTAATATATATATATATATATACATTTGGTCAGGATCAGTCAGTCCACTTTATCTTATTGCTAAGTCTTCACCTTTTTAAGCGTGACGGTTTCGGTTATATACAATCGTCGCTTATACTTTTAATGACGTTTATATGTTGTCCGTCGCTAAAAGTATATAGCGATTTATTGTATGATGATTTAAAAATCGCTTAAAAGCGAGTGAAGACGCGAACAAAGATAAGAAGATGACTTGATCTTCTTCTCTATATATATATAATATAGCAATTGAAATATATTAAAAATATACCAACTCCGTCTCAGGAAAAAAATTATTGTTGACAATTTATGCATAATAAGAAAGACAATAAAACGGCAAAATTATTCATATTTAAAACTAAAGTTATCTAAAAATTTCTCATTGAAATCAATTCCATTAAAGCATTTAATACTTGTATTTGAATTCTTTCAAAAAATCATTATAACTTCTCATCTAATTACATAATTTTTTGTACATGACAAATAATACTCTATAAATATATATAAAGAATATAAATATATAAGAATTAATACTGACGGTATTATAAGAATTTATTTTATAAAAAAATAATAAATTATTTAAGGTATATGGACATTTAACTTGAAACTAGTCGAGATAATAACAAAAACTTTTATTTTATCCTGAGATTAAAGGAAATAACTTTGGTTGCGGATGCTAATTGGTTAGGCAAATGGCTTACATTTAAAATAATAAATCCTAAAATGACCATTAATTTACCCACACAAATTAAAACACAATACTTTAGGCACTTCAATTAAAATTCATTCAACTATAGGGTACATCCATTTTCCTTTGGCAGGTGTTAAAAATTAGTATATACTAAAAGTAGTTATTTTTCAACATATTTTTCGAGTTGGGATGGGACCTCATTGCTTTAATAACTGCATGGTGTTTCTTAAATCAATGATATTTACTTTTTTGATTAGAAAAAACAGCCTCAGTTACGACTCCAAACTACTCTACTACTATCTTTTTAATTTTTTGGCAGTAGGTGATTTGTCCAAGATTCCTCCACAATAATAATGTATTGATATAATATTTCAAAACGTCAAATTGGAGATGTTAGAATATTTTCAGCAAAGTGGACTATATTTATAGTCTTTTAATTTTTTCGGCAGATGGATTATCCCATATAATATAATTTTAAAAGATTATATTATATTATATTTAATGAAGTATAGTCCATCAATCATTATTTCATACTCCCATTAAAATATATTAAAAATTATAATCTACTAAAATCAAATTTCTTGATATAATCTTTTGAATCTACTAAAAAATCTCCTATTCTATATTTAGTCTAGTTGTTGGAGAGGGAACGTGAGTCTTACACTATATTTAGTTTGGAATTGATGGAGATTTATGGGTCAGTGAGTAAGTGAGAATTTAGTGGTCAAATGAAGAAATTTCATAAGAGATTCTAATGGTAAAGTGCCAACCGCACTTAAATATAAAATTCCAACAAACGGTAAAGTAATTGTATCGGGTCTACTGTATATAAAAATGGTTCCAAAGAATATCAACAACAAACCGCGTCCAAAACAATTTGCCGGTTACTTTGAAAACCAGTTCTTTCTCGAAAAACATTCACTTCTCTCCTTCATCTGAACTCCCAAAGTTCTTTAATTTAGACTCGCAAGCAAAAGAACGCCAAGTTGAGTTGAAGTAATCCAAGACTTGGTGTTTAGCAAAAGTCTCAAAATAGTTACCAATGAAAATTCGACTCTTTTCGTGGCTTTTCTTGATACCCTTGTTCCAAATCTTGCTAGGCATTGATATTTTATTGGTTTCTGGCCAATGTCTCGACAATCAGAAATCTTTGTTGCTCCAGTTGAAGAACGGTCTTACGTTCGAGTCTTCATTTTCAACCAAGATGGTTTGGTGGAATCAAAGTACAGACTGCTGCAATTGGAGAGGTGTAACTTGCAACAAAAGTACTGGTCAAGTAATTGGACTAGACCTGAACAGCGAGTCCATCTCTGGTAGTTCCACTACTGTTTTCAGTCTTCAGTTTCTTCAGAGGTTGAATTTGGCTTATAACAGCTTCAACTCTACCGAAATTCCATCTGGGTTATTCAACCTCACCAGTTTGACATATTTGAATTTGTCAAACTCTGGTTTTGCTGGGCAAATTCCGAATGGATTCTCACGAATGACAAGGTTGGTTACTCTTGATCTTTCCACCCTTTATTTGCTTGGGAATTCTTCGCTGAAACTTGAGAATCCGAATTTAACCATGTTTTTTCAGAACCTCACAGAACTTACTGAACTTTATCTGGACGGTGTGAATATTTCAGCCCATATATATGATTGGTGCCAGGCCATATCATCTTCATTGCATAATTTGCAAGTGTTGAGTTTGTCAAATTGTTATATTTCTGGTCCTATTGATTCCTCTCTTGCAAAGCTTCAGTTTCTTTCAGTGATCCGTCTCAGTCAGAACAATCTGAATGCTCCAGTTCCAGAATTTTTCGCAAATTTCAAAAACTTGACAGCCTTGCATCTCAGTTCATGTAACTTGAGTGGAACATTCCCACAAAGAATCTTGAAGGTTCCAACTCTAAAGACTCTGGATTTGTCAAACAACAAATTACTTAAGGGTTCTTTGCCAGAATTTCCTGAAAATGGATCCCTTCGAACCCTGGTGCTCAGCTTGACAAAATTTTCAGGTCCGTTGCCAGATTCTATTGGTGACCTTGGCTTGTTGTCTAGGATGGAGCTGAGCAGTTGCAATTTCAGTGGAAAGATCCCAAATTCAATGGCAAACTGTACGCAACTTGTTTATTTGGATTTCTCAATCAACAACTTTTCTGGTCCTATCCCGTCATTTCAGAAATCCAAGAATTTCACCTACTTGGACCTCTCCCATAATAAATTACACGGTGCAGTCCCTTCCACTCACTTTGAAGGCCTTGACAATCTTGTAAATGTCGATCTGCAATCCAATAATTTCCGAGGGGCTATTCCATCAACTTTGTTTGCCCTCCCTTCATTGCGAAAGATTCAGCTTTCCCACAACCACTTCGATGGTTTACCGGCTAATTTTTCCAATGCATTCTCCACTAAGTTGAACACGCTTGATTTAAGTAGCAATAATATGAATGGGTCTATTCCCATGTCTTTGTTTGATCTCAAAAGTCTTAACTTCCTCTCCCTATCCTCTAACAAATTCACTGGTAAAATTCAACTAGAAGATCTTAAGAAACTCGGGAATCTCACAAGTCTCGATCTTTCATACAACAACTTATCAGTTGAATCAAGGCGTAACAATTCTAGCAGTTCTCCGTTTCCCCAGCTTAGCACATTAAAATTGGCTTCCTGCAAACTCCAAAGCTTTCCTAATCTAAGAAACCAATCAAAGTTGAATTATTTAGACCTTTCTGACAACCAAATTGGTGGAGAAATACCAAACTGGATCTGGAATATTGGGAATGGAGTTCTCACATATTTAAATCTTTCTTCAAACCGGCTAGTGAATCTCCAGGAACCTTATGCTATTTCTAATCTAGCTGTCCTCGACTTGCACTCCAACAAACTCCACGGGGGGGTTCCAATACCACCACAAACTGCTATCTACGTGGATTACTCCGCCAATTTCTTCAACTCTTCGATCCCTACTAATGTCGGTTACAATCTCACCTATGCTTCTTTCTTTTCTGTTTCAGACAATAGACTCACTGGGCCCATCCCTGAATCAATATGCAATGCTACTTATCTTCAAGTTCTTGACTTGTCCAACAATAGTATGGTTGGCATGATACCATCATGCATATTTGACTTGAGCAAGACTCTTGGGGTTCTGAATCTTGGAAAGAACAAATTCACCGGCAGTATTTCTGGAACATTACCGACAAATTGTGTTCTAGAAACCCTAGACCTTCACGGAAATCTCTTAGAAGGGAAGGTTCCAGAATCTTTGGCCAGTTGTACCAAATTAGAGGTGTTAAACTTGGGGAACAACAGGATGTATGATACCTTCCCATGCTTTTTGAAAAACTCTTCAAATCTGCGTGTCTTGGTTCTGCGCTCCAACATGTTCCATGGAGGTACTGAATGTCGAGAGGAAATTAACAGCTGGGCAGAGCTTCAGATCATCGATATAGCTTCTAACAACTTTAGCGGGAGTTTGTCAGCAAACTTCTTTAATTGGAAAGCTATGAAGGATGACAAGAATAATGTCAATCACCTAAGTTTTGAGGTCCTTCAATTTAGTACCTTTCCGTACCAGGATGCGGTGACAGTTACCACCAAAGGGGTAGAGTTGGAGCTGGTGAAAATTTTGACTCTCTTCACCACTGTTGATATCTCAAACAACAGTTTCGAAGGGGATATACCACTCAAAGTTGGTGACCTTAAATCACTTTTATCGCTCAATTTTTCACATAATGCACTTACAGGCTCAATCCCACCATCAATTGGAAACCTGAGACAGCTTGAATCATTAGACCTCTCTGTGAACAAGCTAACTGGAAAAATCCCAGAGGAGCTCGTACATCTTTCATTCCTTGCATTCTTGAACTTGTCATATAATCAACTCACCGGACAAATCCCTATAGGCTCCCAAATCCAAACATTTTCGGAAACTTCCTTTGAAGGAAACAAGGGATTATGTGTGCCTCGAGTGAACATAACTTGTGGTGAAGCTCAAATTGTACCAGCAGCGGCTCCAACTTTTGAAGCGACAGATTCAGATCCAGCCTTAGCCTTTGATTGGCAATTCATATTCACTGGGTTGGGATTCGGGGTAGGAGCAGGTGTTGTTCTTGGGCTTGTTATGTTATCGAAGCAAGGGAGACATTGGTGGGACAAATGTATTGATGAACTTCTGATTATGATTCTTCCAACATTCCGAATAAATCACAACGCCCATGATGATGTAACGGTTGAGTCAGAAGATGATATTGAAAAAGAGTCACCAGAAGACTCGGATGAGATGGAAGATGGAGAGTTGGGAGGAAGATATTGTGTGTTTTGTTCAAAAATAGACGTGTTCCGGAAGACCGTTGTACATAACCCAAGCTGCAAATGTCATACCTCAACACCCATATATTCTAGTTCCTCATCTTTTTCTTCTTCTTCTTCATAGTAATAACTCTCTTTTTAGCCAAAGTTTGTATAGCATCAAATCTAGAACGGGGATTATGCTAAGAACAAATATTTACCAAAAAAATAATAGCCTTTTTATACATTTTACGATCTGGGTATAATTTTCTTTCTGTTAATCTTCTCTTATATACTTTTTAATTAATCTATATGGACACACCAAGAAGCACATGATTCATTATAGTATCTTTGGTGATTTCTAGTTTATGTAGTCATTGAGGAATTTTATCAAACAGGTATAGTAGTATAAAACTGCCAATTAATTGCAAACCTTCATTTAAATATACTCATTCAACACATAATTAATGACAGGTATAGATTATATAGTCTGCAACATCAATTAACACCTCAGTTCACCAATAATTCCTTACAAATGTCAAATGTGTATATAGTGTAGTAAATGAATAAGGCAAAATTTAAAATCAATCAGGCAAAGTTTAAAAATCAGGAAGAACATGATATATTGTACTTCCCTCTGTTCCTTAATATAGGTCATTTTTAGGCGTATGTATGTTAATTAAAAAATGATTGAAAAACATTAATTATAAGATCAGTTTTCTATAAACCCTTCACCTCACTTAGGTGGAGTAATAAGGGCAATTTGGGAAAAATAGTAACTAATTCTCCTAGATAACCACAAACGACAAATAATTAAAAATAAAAAAAAGAGTCTAAAGCAACCTACACATAAGAATGGAGGAAGTAAGATTTAAGCAACACCGGTCTGGTCCATTCAGCTGAATTTTCATGGGTATTGATCCTAAGGTTGGAAATCAAAAAATCAAAAAAGAAAGCAAACTTCCTTGATAACTTGGGCCCCTGGCCACCCCTTTGGGTTATTGAAAAAAAAGGAGTTAAATTGATATAAATTTATTTAATTTATGTCAATATAATTATAAATATTATAAAAGTACTATTAATTATAAATTTTATTTTCAAAATTTAAATGAATCATATTAAATTTAAATTTAAAAATATCACAAATTAACTTTTTAAAAGTTAATATTGATCTTATGTACATTTGCAACTACAATCCATTCAATACTCACTCCATAAATTATATAAAATTTAAAATAAAAAAAAATTATTTTACAGTGAAATATAATTGATAAATTATACTCTTTTATAAATTATAAGATTATTATTAATTTGATGTTTTAACTGTTATAACTTTTAAATTTTAAATTTTAAATTTCATTATTTAAGGAATCAATTTAAAGAACCTGTTGGGTACATAATAAAAAAAATTGAATCCCTGTTTTGCAGAATGACCCAATAACACTGCAGAATAGGGATAAATATAAGAAAACTGTTGTGAATGCTCTAAAAGAGATCAAAGAAAATAATTGTGTTTCTTGGAGATGTGTAACATCTCTCTCCTATTTTTTAGCCCTAACTTCTCTCCTATATTTTTTTTCATTTATATTTTAGAACTCTTAATTATATGTTTAATCTTTTTTCTTAATTGCGCATGCGCGGCACAAATTAAAACTACTAAATATAAAATTAAAAAAAGGTTCAAGGTTATCCAAAATACAAATTCTAAACTCATTCGATTTTAAATTTTGTGCATAAGCACACCTAGAGAGTAAGAGTGAATATGTGTATATGTTCAAAGTGATTAACGATGACAATTTTTAAATTTTATGCTACATGATTAAATTAGATTGGTAAAACATGTCTTTTAGTGTCTGTTTTAGATTAAGTTCTATTTTAGTTATAATTCAAACATGTAAAACTTGCGAGTGTTTGTGTCTAGATTAGTTCACTTTAGATATTAGCACAACAATATTATGCAGATATATACGAACGGTTCAAATGCAGAGTAAAAACTTAAATTATAGAATTAAGTAAACCATACAAATTAGCTAACCACATACATTGATTCAACAATCGTGAATTGAATTAGTCTTGGAAAATTGCTAAAGCCCTTGAAGCCAGGTCATTCTTCTTTAAAGTCTGGAGATTCACAGTTTAATCACACTAAGCCAGAGCCCAATCAGGGTGAGAGAGATAGGAGAGTAGAGACGAAGAACCAATGTCACCAACTGAACTAGCTGCCTCGGATCTTTGAATAGACAGAGAGAGATGCTCTTCTTGCGGCCCAAGAGCGTATTCGTTCAAAGAGCTAGCAATGACTTTCTTCCCACCCAAAAATCGTAGTAAGCCGGGAGAAAGACATTCATATTTTTACGTGGTTCAATTCTATCTTTTAATCTAGTAACCTAATCCACCTTCAAATATCAATTGTTATTGAAAACTCCTTTTATTAATAAAACGTTCAAACAAATACAAGTACTCCATGTTCAAATAAGCTCTGTTATGTATTGGACACGATTGCTCCCTTACAACTCAGCAACCTTTAGAGATTCTTTTGAACAATTCCTATCCACTAGTAGATCGACCAAACCAAATAAGGAAGGATTGAATTCAGATTTCAATATAAAGGAATATAATTACAAAAATATATATTATGAATTTTCAGCCAAAAGAAATTAATTAATAACAAGACAATTGATTGTTAGAAATTTTCTTTGAAAGCTCTCTCGATGAAAAGTTCTGTGTATTAAGCTGGGTAGAGCCTCAAGAGTTCTGTCCACTTTTGCCAAGAAGGATGATCATATATAATATGGATACCAACAACTATAAAAACTGTTAGCATAAAAGGCACAGGCTTTGGTCGGACTAGATCATGATTTCGGCAACTAGTTATGAATCAACGGATATAATATCTTTTCAAAAATAAAGCAGTTTAAAAAAGCTTAATTAAAGGAGAGTAATATCAGTAAAAGATTTTATATGATAAAAAGTAGTTAATAGTCCAAACCCCAGTCAGTTTGCATGGCTTAATCTCTTTCCATACTAGACCTCCCACTCAAATCAGTTTGCATATTATTACTTTAATTTTTGACAAGATATATTAAAATAGATTTCCAACAATAAAAATGATGTCATGCAATTAAAATCTTTGTGATTAAAAAATCTTACATAATTTCCTAGGTAGGTGATTCCTTAATTAAGATCCAATAGGCAACCTCTAATTGACTTTATATCCAAGTTGGACCTTGATGAAATCAACCTACATCACTCACTTTCAGCAATACTACTACATTATATATATACTACACTAACGTTAATTCATTAACTAAATAATAGGTGGATACCCTAATTAAAAGAAAGGATTAGTTTAATTACATAAGCAAGTGTCCACCATGATCAGTTAATAGATGCACCAATACGAAAATGCATGTTTTGATCAAATTCACATAATTGGGACCAATAATCCGCTGGATACCCAGCTTGTGGCATCATCTGATCATGATGAGCAGTAGCTTGTAGGCAGACCTTCTCATGCTCATTCATGATCCTCAGCTGTTGCTCATCAGAATTATTTATTCCTAAGGGCATTAATGTTGTTGGGTCATGATCAAACAGCTGATGATTAAGCCACCAAATCTGAGTTTTGAGGAACTTAACATAGTGAATAGCTTCCTCTAACATGGAAACAGTGTCCATTTTGGTGCCACCAGGTACCAAGCTCTGCAAAATCTTGAACCTTTCACTAATCCTGTGCCTCCTTTCTCTTGCCGCTACGCTTTGTGGATCCGTCGACAGCTTCACCTCTTTGCTGCCGCTGATTTTCTTCTTCTTTTTCTTCTTCTCCTCTAATTTCATCCCATTTGAAGATGATGAGTGCTCATTATAACAGAAGAAGTTATTAGGGTTGTTACCATATAGAAAGTAATCCATTGCTTTTCTCTCTCTTCTTCTTCTTGTTGATTCCTATATGTGCTAATTTGCGCAGGTTTCAATGTATTGCTAGCTAAAGCTAGCACATTAATGACTAGAAGACCTGGAGAAAGATGTTCATGAGATGGTGTATATATAGAGAGGGAGTGCAGGAGAGAGAATAAAATTTCATGATAAATTGATCCATAGATTAATATAATAATGACACATAATAAAAAAGATCATTTCCGGACCTGATCGAAAGTTAATTAACTAAAATTAATTTGATAATAAACACTCATTTATACATATAGAGTACCGAATAGGCACGAGAGATGCAAAAATTACACTTGATTCTCAAGTTTAATACTCCCTCCAGTCCATTATAACTTCTGTTTTAGCTTATTTTGATTCAATATTTTAAAATAATTATTGTTTGCATATATATTTAGGAGAATTTTAAATTCTCTTTTTTATAGTACTCATATTTATATATCTTTCCAATAATATTTATTGCAAATAAACAACTACTTTTCATTCTCTCCCCTTTTTTCATTAAAGGATACCAGTGTCATTTTACACTTATAACTAAAATATTAATTAGGGGAACATTATTTTTTCATGTATTTTTTATCAATAAGTATTGGGCGATAGGTTTGCACCGACCGGCCGAAATTTTAAATTTTGATTTTTACTCCCAAATAATTAATATAATTTATTGAAACAGTAATTTTTATAAAATGGAGTGATTTAGATGTCGTTTGGATACATGTAAAAAATAGGGTTACACAGTCTGTGTAACTCTGTTTTTTATATGTATCCAAACGATACCTAAATAATCACTGCATTTTGTAAAAATTTCAATTCCAATAAATCACATTAATTATTTGGGAGTTAAAAACAAAAAATATTTTTTAAAAAAAAATTAAAATTTTGGCCGATAACCACCCCGGTCGGTGCAAACCTGTTGTCGAAAATGGACTTATTTTTTATATTTTTACATGTTTCTTTTCACATAAAAGTGAGACTCACTATATACTTATGTGAGAAAGAACCACGTGAAAATATCAAAAAAATATATAGAAATATTAGTTCCCTATTAATTATTCCCTTCATTCCATAGTAATAGACTTTTTAGATAATAAAAAATTGTGTTCCAATTTATTTATCGTTTATAATTTTTAGAAAAATAAATTATTTACTTTTTTATATTATCTCTAATTTTTCTTATTATCCCAATAAAATCTTTCTTGCATCAGTGGTTCTCAACTTCTCGTAAAACGGTTATAATAATGTTTTATATATTTCAATTGTAAAATAATAATATTAAATAATTTTTGTAATCCATATGCATAAAGTTAAAAAGACTGTCGTTATGGAATGAGAAGAGTATTATCCTTGATAAGCGTGCAGTTCAATTCTTTTAGTGACCGATAAAATAAAATATTGAAGGGAGTATTATATTATAAGTGATAAAATAATGTAATTTATATTGCAATTAGTCACAGTAATATATAAATAATTACAAATAAATGAACAATTTATCTGTATAATTATAATTTATAACAAAAGTTATCGTAAAATATGTCAATTTTCATTACTATTTCTTTTTCTTTTTTGCCAAATATTTCCATCACAATTTCATTTGAGTAAATTTGTATTATTAAATTTGTGAGCATCGAATATGCATTAAAAGATGTGATTTGTTAATTTCCATCACATGTGTGATTGAAGAGCTGAAGTTTAGTAGATATCGCACTAATAATTTTATTAGTATTGGAGGATTATTAACTAATCATGAATTATATTAAAAATAAACATAAAATGTAAATTAATATATTTCTAGTTTTTATAAATGGGATTGTTTTTGTGTAAAGGGGTGAGTATATAATTGGCTAATTATATATATATATATACGGTCCGTCTCTAAAGCGAATTTAAAGAAGCGAATCGAGAGGATTTAAATCGTCTTTTGGTGTCTATGGCGACGGTTCGATCCGTCGCCATAGCCATGTAGTCTTTGGCGCGAATGGTCGAATCATCGTCGTTATAGACACCAAAACGATTTAATCTTTCATGCTCGATTCATTTTAACGCTGCTTTTAACATATCTATATATATATATATATATATATATATATATATATAATAAAATATAAATAATTTTGAAATTTTATTTCACTCAATAAATCATCTGGGCCGCCTAAAATTTAAGATAAATTTTACCGTCCATACAGTGCCGGAAGCACGGGACACATCTAATATATATATATATATATATAGAGAGAGAGGAGACACGTTTAGGTGAATTTATGTTAGGCTTTATTTTATTTTTTTCTACATGAATGTTGTGTTCATACAGTTAAAATGATTAGGATATTGAATTCCGAAATCGATTATAATAAAATTAATTTTATACTAATAAATTGATTAATTGATCAATATAATATTTACACTCATATAAAAATCACCACCCACGTATATACTGAAACTATATTGATTATTGAATCAAAATTAACTTCACTATCCGAATTTGTGACTGTGCAAGTATAGGACGCGAAGAAGAAGAAGGGCATAGACGAGGACGAGGACGAGGACGAGGACGAGGACGAGGACATCGTCATTTGAGTCTCAGGCTCCAGCCAACTAGCCAAGCCAATCTATTGTCTATTTTCTAGGCTACCTATTCTATTCGTAGAGCTGTACAAGTAGGTAACAAATGAGGCTTCATCATATATGTACCTAAGCTACCCAGGTAATGAACCTTTGCTAGCTTTTCTTTTTTGCTTTACTCGATACTCCAACATTGTGACAAGATACTATATTTATACTCCCTCTGTCTTAAGATAAAAATCTTAATAGATTTTTCACGTATATTAAAAAGAGGAATAAAATGATAAATTATCCATAATAATGTCATTAAATATGGAGAGAGAATTAGAATAAGAAAAGTATGGGATATTTAATGCTACGAGCATAATAGGAAAAAATGTGTAAAAGTTTGGTTATTAAAAAAAAGTGGACATTTAACATGGGATAACCCAAAATAGTAATAAGAACTTTTATCCTAGGACGGAGGGAGTATATGAAAAAAATATATGTACATAACTGTGTAGTACACAATCGACTATGATGACAATTTTTTAAATTATAACGATTCACCCGTCGCTATAGATATTTTGAATTACAACGATAGATGAACTATCGCCATAGTTCAAAAAATCCGTCACTGTAACCTGATTGTAATACACAATATACATATATCCCATATATACATTATATATATTACTACTTTTATTTATTTTTAAGGGAATATATATGAAGATGTTTATAATTTGTTCTTTATGTAGTACAGTACTATATTGTACTAGTAGTAAATGAAATATATGAAAAAACATGAGTAGGGGCCTCCCCAGAAGTCGAAGTGGATGTATAAATAAATATATTGCAGGTGTGTCTGATTCCAAGGACAATCAGATCGTACGGGGGGGCATTTATTAATTAATTGTACCACCAGTTATTAATGTAGTAAGTATTTCTCTTCAATTTAATAACTATTCAACTAGCAAGCTATATTTAATTACCAAATCACGATCGATCTTTTAGTTTACTTACCTAAAAAGCTTGATTTTGTTCCTTTTTAACACCCCATTTCGGTGCAAGTCTACAGGAACAATCTCGTCTCTCCTGCTAAACGTTTACATTGGCAGTTAGAAATGATATTTTCAACCTAAAATAAATATTATCAAAGTATTCTTTTTAATTCCAAAATTTAAAATACATTTTAAAATAATATGATGTTAAAAATGATAATAAAAAAATAGCAATAAATCTAATTATTCTACCAAACAAATATACTTTAAATTATAAAATGCGTGTCTAATTTGAAAAATGAATATAATTATTTATTTACCTTTGAAAAGGGTAAAGGGGGCAAGTCAATCTGGGTTTCACTGTTAGGAGTGGGTAGAACCTAATTATTGTTACTTGTTGAATTGAATTGAAATTACCACGCCTAGCTGCTTCTTTTAACTGTCAACTCACTCCCATCAGTCACAACTTGATGCTTGGGATGATAATGATAACAGTACAACTTGACTACTTCAAACATACATACACTAAAGTCAATTTTTTTTACTATTCCCATTAAAAGTTGCGCAATCAGGTAAAATTATTTATTGGGCTGGCTGAAACCCCTCGCCCCCCCCCCCCTCTTCCCCCCTCTCCCCTCATTCGACCTATATATATATATATATATATAGATATAGATGAACAAAGCTAATCAGTAGTGGCAGAGGGGTTGGTAAAAAAATCATTCTGCAGTAAAAAAATAATAATAATATGAAAGAGAGGTACGTGATTAAAAGTACTCCTAGTATTGTCCAAACAGGGCTACAAGAAAGGTTTATTTGAAATGACTGTCAATGGCACAGTTGTGAGTTATTACCTCTTTATGGTGAAAAAAAGATTTTGGGGAAAGTACTTTTGTTGCAGTACTTCTTGTTCAGCACCAAACATCTGCCACCTCTTTCCTCTCTACCTAGATCTCCATCTCTCTACTCTCTATATCAATACTATTGTACTAGATATTTAATAGATCTGAGGAATATATGAAAACTATGAACTTGGTTATACTTCTTGTCCAATTAGAAAAGAAAAAAAAAGTATTCCTCTCGTCTTAACATAAATTGTTTTAGAGTTATATATAATTATTAACAAGATAATTATATAATATTAATTAATTGTCTATATTATCATTGTATTAAAAAAAATATTATTTATTAGATAAAAAATAATAAGAGATAATATTAAAAACTAAATAATTAATATTTACTTAAAATTTTTAAACGAAAAATATTAATATATAAAAATATTATTTTAATACAATTTATAATTTATATTAAAGAACGAATGTAATACTAACAAATAGACAGAAATAGATCCATCATAGATGGAGCAATTTGCGTTGCATGGTTGGAGAATTAATTTCTTTTTTTTTTGGGGAGAATTAATGAATATGCATATATATATATATATATATATATATATATATATATATTTGGTATACGTATAGCAAGCTAGCTATCTATCCCACTCCCACACAATCACACATGGATTTAGTAAGTAAGTTCCCAAGGGTCAAACACTGGCGGTGATTGGATTAGACAATGCTAAATAAAATGGATATGAGATATCTCGATTTGCAAAACAAAAACATGCGACAGTGGATATAATTGTATGTTTGTAAATTGTATTAATCCAATCGGCTCTTATTATGCCATGCCAATCAAGTGTTGGTATGGAGGACGAGATTATGTGACCAATTTAGTATGTGCACACTTACAAGACATACACCTTTATTAAAATAATAATCACTCAATTACAAAAACTATTTGTACAAATATCTTCTAACTTATTAGATACCACTGTTCCTTTGCACAACTGCAATTTCTTGTTGCACCACTGCAATCTTAGAGTTTTCTTTGTCCACATCTATCCACCATTAGATGAATTTTTCTCAATTCGTTGTTATATATGATACCCTAGTCGAGAATAATAGTATATATTGATAGAATATAAATTTATTTAAATTAATTTTCATAATTATCTTTTAAATTGATTGACCATATCTTTTGTATAGTTGGCTCTCCTAATTTATAGCAACTAATATCTTATAATGGTAATTATTCTAGCCTAGAATTACGTTGATCATGGTTGTATATTAGGAATCTTGTTCAAGACAATACATACGAACAGAATTCCCTTTACTTTCATATATTAACCTCAAAAATAACCCAATTGCTTAATTTAAATAATCCCAACAGAAGATTGAATCAAGCGGTTAAGGAAAGGATTTTGAATTTAAAAAATAAACAACTTGAATTAAGGGGTAACATCTTTAACAAAATCAACTCTATCATTTTTATGAGAATGAAGGATCATAATTTTGATATAATTTTGTAAATCCTGGGAATACAATTGCTCAATTGATTTTATTTCTTAATAAATATAACTACTCAATGAATTTAAATTTTAAGCTCTTGAATATTTTTAAAAGATATTTCTAACAAATAAAAAGTTGTCTTGCAATTAATAACTAAGTTAGAAATTCTTGCATTGATTTCCTCGGCAATTTCCAAGAGACCTAATCCAGTAGTGTCTTTAAGGCTTTATTTCTATGATGAGCCATGCACTTGAAATATAGACACATGTATGATGTGACGTCCCAAAAATAAGTATACATCATTTATTTTGAGTCGTCAATAATATGGTACAGAAATAACTACAACTTTATTATTACAACATATAAACTGTGAGTTTAAATACAGATATTGTCATCTAGACAATATCCACATACAAATAAATTCTCATCATAATTATTGATACATTATTTTACAAAAATGGTGAGGACTACTAAACAACTCTTTAAAACCATCATTCCATACCCCGACTCGCACTTCATTAGATTCTCGCCTCACGAGAAGAAAAATGGAACAAAAGGAAAAGGGTGAGCTCAGCTCAACTAGCCCAGTAAAAAATATTATGACTAAGATAATACATAACAAATTATCGTTAGTCTTCAACAGAGAAAAATCTAATAGAATACAATAGACAACAAGTTTTAAACAATACTCGCAGCAGAAATATTAATTCATAGAAGAGTTACGTAGATGATGAAATCTACTAATATCTATGAATTTAACAGTCCATCATCAATATTTTTATCCCTGTAACATCAATCAATGCACCTCTTGAATCATATATTCATCCTTGCACTACAGGCCAAGGATATTCATTAGTTGGTCATGTTCATCTAAACACCTGTTCATTTTTGCACTACAGGCCAAAGATATTCATCAGAAATCATTCATCTTTGCACTACAGGCCAAAGATATTCAATAATATCATCATTTAAAACTGAGGATGATGAAAAATATTTTTAAAGGAAACGAATCCAGTGAAACAAAAGAACAAATATTAAGGATTCGTATTTTAAACGATCCAAGTTCAAAAATACTTCATAGGTAATCAGAGTGGAGTAAAATTCAAGAATGATCAAAACATGGATACAATCAAAGCTAGTATCCACAATAGATATTTTAGACGAAAAGGAAAATTTTTATTTTTCGATGAATAAGACCAGTGATTAGGAATAAGATCAAGTATCGTGGATAAGGTCAGATATCGTGAAAAGTAACCAGACACTAAAAGTTCTAAATTTGATTAAAAGTTCAGATCAATACTTTTGGCATAATGATATTAGAATAAATAATATCATTAAAAAAAAATAATATCCTTACCTTGGAAAAAGGCAAGATTTAATTGGAATCTTTGGATATAAATTTATAACTTGAACTTTCACCAGTATAGCAATACTCAAAGTATACTCAAAATACTCACAAGAATATTTCGATAATATAGAGAGAGAAAACTTGCTTTACGGTGTGATTTTCAATTCTAACCTAAGCACCCTATTTATGAAAATTGCATGTAACACCAAAGCAGAAAATTTAATAAATTAATAATATATTAATTAATATTCCTACGCCAACATTTGAAGAACTGAAATCAGTGATTAACATCACATTCAAGACCCACCATTAATGCCAAAAACGTTTTTCTTATTTAAATTATTTTAAACTTCCAAAAATCAATTATTTCGGAGTTTCGGAACTTCAATAATTCACAATAAATAGCCCTTTTGTCAGAAAATTCAAATCACCCGAGATTTTATAGGAAATTCAATTCTCTACAACTTTGCAGAAAGAAGTTTTTCCAAATTTCAAACAGAAATTGACCGAAATTCATAAACGGACAATTTTACAAGCTATAATCAAATTTCAGTCAAGAAATGGGGTCCACCGACACATAAAACATGCTTTAAATATTTTTGGTAACAAAAATACTCCTCCTCCACATATACTTATATATCCCACATTTATCGTAAAAATATCATCATTATTATATTATTAAAATATAATAATATATTTAAATGAATTATTTTATCTCGAAAAAGATAAAATTTTAATTTTCAACAATTGTCACATTAAAATTTTCTCCATCTATATTCACATAAAATCAATATTTTCCTCATCATATGAATCAATAATTAATTATTCACAAATAATATTACTGTAATCACAATATTGACAAACCGTAGTTCCCAGAAAAGAGGGGCTTTTCAATAAGAATTTTTCCTTCTTCAAGGCGCAATTAGGTGACCAAACTTCTCCTTAGGCGTAACTTTTTAGACATTGCCAATAATGTTATCTAATAATATTATTCAGATAATATGAATTATTGCTTTGATAATGAAAAATCTTGTGTAATGACAATTATTGAAATAACTTGACAATATAAAATATCAACGCAACAATTAATAAAATCTTTGAGCAAATAATTCTTTGTAACCATTATTGAGTAGTGCCTTCTACGTAAGAGTCAATAATTGATGCAATACTGGTGTCTATCTTTGTGCAACAACGCGCCATATTCTGATGTTTTAACCAGGGTATTCCAACGATTGTAAAGCGGTAATAACTACGTAGTTATTTTTAAACAACTTATATTTGTCGTTTTCTTCCTCCAATCGCTTTTCCGATATGGGGCCCACACACGCTGCTACGTAGTAAATGCGAATATTTCCACAAAGATTGAATATTCCACGTACCAAACGAATATTCCCAAACAACAATGAATATTTTATAACCACTTGCTTATTTTGTAAAATTTACGCATTTTACCCATAACTAACCACATTAATCAAATCAACCCTTACTATTTCAAAATAATAAATAAAGAAAATTCCATTTTATTTATAAAAAATTCGGGGTCTTACATATGATATGTCTAATGACAAAATTTGAAAATCACAAAACATCTCCGTACAAAAAATATATTATCATCATTAAAATAAAACAAATAAATCAACATGTACAAGATCGTGTTCAATATTCTTAATGAAATAACATAAAGAAACACAAAATGTGACACAAAAATGCTCTAGATCATTTATAATAACCCAGGTCAAATTTTGTCTGGAACAAATTTTGGGTCAAATTTCAAGTACTTGAGTTACTAGCTCAATAATATCTTATTAAGTTATCTTAGTCTACCACAAGCTCACCCAAAAGGTAATGACTGAAAATATTATTGTTAGTAACTTAATTACTTATATACATACAATTTTTTTTTTATATTTTTAAATGTGAGACTGAGTTGTCACATCACTCTTGTAATATATTAACTTTCATACACACGTTATATATATATAATTAAAATTAAAATAATATAATTTTTTTTGATGAAATTGAAAAATAAGCATAATATAAACGCTGTTACGTTGATAATTAATTTTAAAATTTTAATCAAGAATAAGGGGATACAAAATGTGTAATTAGGGAGAACAAAATGAAAGTTTAATACAATTGTAGGCGTAAAAGAAAAAGGAAGTTTATGACTCAAAAACACCAAATGTTCTCGTCGGATACTCCGACTTTATAATTAATTAATCTAAATATAGGTATAGAACTAAAATCCCATCATCGAATAGCAACAGGGCTGTTAGGGAATGGGCCCAAATCCTAATAAGTTCGGTGTATAGGGACCCAAGGCTTAGGATCAAAAGGCCCATGGACTATAAGAGGTAGATGACTAGACCAGAAGCCTAATGACTTATGGATAGGAAAATATCTATAGTGACGGGGTGACAAAATAAGAGCCTTGGGCCCATATATATATAGGGGTGTTGTTGGCCAGAAGCGAGTAGAAGAAATCTTACTGCCTCGAGATCGGTTCAAAAATATGATTAAAAACTCGAATTTGAAGTTGATTCGAGTCGAATATGATCCATACTCGTTTTCTGATTAATGATACACGAGTCGAATTAGAGTATATCATTATTCGCTTAGATTAGGGTTTGAGTATTTTCTTTTTTTCTCGAACCATACTCGATACCTGCTCGATGGATCATATTCGAATACTGGTCTGATTCATATCAACAAGCTAAATATGTGATATTTGTATCAATCTTTATAATTTATAAAGTGTAGCATTAAATTGTTTAAGCTTGTTCTTGAATAAATCAGTAAATTGATTGTCATTTGTATTACATTCTTTTGTAATTTCTTTACATAAATAAAAGTAAAAGACTTTTATATATAAACATTAGTTCAATAATCAATTTAGTATGTAGTGGTTCAGTATTAAGTGAAATAGTTCATATTCGAAACTCGATTTGAAGGCTCGTGAGTAACTCGTTTTGTAAACGAGTCAAGTACTTACGAGCCGAGTAGGTCCGAGTAATGATCTGAGTCGAATTTGGCGCAAAATTAGAAATTTCTTATCGAATTCGAGCTCAATTTTTTCGAGTCGAGCCGAATTTGAGCATTAGAGTGTTCTCTGAGATTCAACTCGTTTTCACCCCTACATATATAGGATTTTGAATATTTAATTGAAAATTTTGACTTTAAGAATACTAGAAAAAGTATCTTTTAATGAATGTATTCTCATATATTTTGTTGTAGTCGAACTTCATATATATATTGATGTAGTCGAAGTTCTCATATATTTTGTTGTAGTCAAACTATTATGTTTTAAGCTCTAAAAATATATTTTTTAAATGTAACTTGTATTTTTTATTTATTTATTTCTTTATTTTTATCTTTAATAAAAACAATATTTCAAAAATAGTCTCATTTTCATTTTTTTCACCCGAACCATCAAAATTTCAAGAAGGGGGCTTTGATGAGTTAATTCATATGTTTCTACAAACTTTCTAATTAATATATATAGCACACATGATAATATACATATAACAAAAATTTTAAGAACATAGGAGGGGCAGGGAGTCATATAATTAAGAGTATGTCTCGTAAATATTTACAATCTTAAGAACATTATTTTACTGTTTTTAATCCTCATTTTAAAGAAAATAATGTCTTTCGAATTTCTTCTTTCTCCCTCGAGCATGCAAATTAATCAGTCAGAATTGTTCCTCTTATTACCACGTTTAATGTCCACAACCCTCAAATCCTCTTCCACGTGTACACTACGTGTTACTACCCCATGCAACACGTACCATTTCTTACTAACACCTGTCACTCAACCCACACTGTAAGATATCTAAATTAATTAATCTCATGCATACAAAAAATTCAGAATTCATCATCCAGCATCACAAATAATATTGCAATAATAATAATAATAATAAAGAAGAAGTGAAATACAGCTCAAAATAAAGGAAAAAAGACCCAACAATGGCCGATGAGTTCAGGCTAGTATCTCCCGGTATTGACCACGAAGGAAGATTACCAAGAAAGTACACCGGCGACGGTCAGGGCGCTAAGAAAAATCTATCGCCGCCGGTGAAATGGTATAACGTGCCGGAGGGGACCAAGACGTTGGCGCTGGTGGTGCAGGATATCGATGCACCGGACCCTAATGGCCCCATTGTGCCGTGGACATGTTGGGTGGTGGTGAACATTCCGCCGACGTTGAAGGGTCTGCCGGAGGGGTTCTCCGGTAAGGAGGAAAAGGGTGGTGATTATGCTATTATGATTAAAGAAGGGAATAACGATCTTAAGGTGCCCGGGTGCATGGGGGGCGCCGAAGATTCCATCACCGGGGCACCGGTTTGAGTTCAAGCTCTATGCTTTGGATGATGAGTTGCATCTAGGAAATAAGGTTGGTTGTTACGTTTTGATTTTTAATATATGTAGATTTGCATGCATGCATATTATTTGAATAAGTTTACTATTATATACAACCACTCACGTATGGTCATCAAAATATATAATATGTATGTGAGTGCTGTTGGATGTGATAATAAACTTATTGATATTATTTTTTCTCTCTCCACAAAGAATGCAAATTGAAGAAGTCAAATTTAATTACATATATATTTATTTCAATCAATTTCATTAAATATATATAAATAAAAAACAATTTCCAAGCATATATATATATAACCATGCATCTCTTCTCTTCAGTTTTGGAAGGGTGACTATAGCTTTGGGACAAAAGTATAATTTAATGTAACATTCTTTTATCGATATCAGATTAACGGATTGATGTACAAGGAGTACTTATATTTGCAAATTAGTGAGACTACTTCTTCGATATATACACAACACACATAGTTATATACACACACATACACAACACATATACAGGTAAGTAAAATTATTATTATGTCATAGTGATAGTACGTAATTGGTACAATTAATGTTGTTATTGCAGGTGACAAAAGAAAAGGTGTTGGAAGCAATTGAAGGGCATGTGCTTGGGGAGGCGGTTTTGATGGCCATATTTTGAGGAAAAACAAATATGTTGAATCCTCAATTAATGCGACTTTAGTGTGTGTTTTTTCTTTATTTTCAATACTGCAACCCTATGTGGAGTATTATCTAAAGTCTAAACAAAATCTGAAATGGCTGCAGGGAGAATGTGACTATATATATATATATATATATAGTTTAGTTTGATTTCTTAATTATGATTTTTTAAGGGTGTTTTTCTTTTAGATGCTATATATCAAAAAATATTCGATATAAACACATCATTTTCTACTAAATTTTAGTGGTGGTTTGAGTATATTCCCCCTCTCCTTATTGTGTCGGTCAGTGAAGACAAAGAAGATCTCTTTGGATACCAAACAGTTTTTTGGCTTAAAAATAAAAAAAAAGAGAATAAAAGGAAGAGTTGCGTAGCTAATTTTTTTTTTTTAGAGAGATACAATCTTTAACTATATATATATATAGGGTCAGGATCAGGTAAGGGATCCCTTACTTTCTTAAAATGAAGGATTTTTTTTTTTTTTGCTTTTTTTTTGTTTTTTTTTTTTAAAACAACTAAAAAAAAAGTTTAATATTTTATGGAACTGAAATTTTTTCATAATACAGTGTTTTGGGTGTGATTTGGGTACATGTAACAAAATATGTATGTACAGTTTGGACAGACTGTATCACTATTTTTTGGTATAGGTATTCAAAACACGTTCAAAACATTGTATTATGAAAAAATTTTAGTTCCATAAAATATTAAACTTTTTTAAAGCAAAAAAAAAAAAAAAAAAAAAAAAAAGTCTCTTATTTAAAGAAAATAAGAGATCTCTTACCTGATCATTTTTGTATATATATATAAAAGTTGAAGGGCTGTTTGGTTAATATTTTACGTACGAAAGTAGTAGTCGGACTAAAATTAAATTTTAAGAATCTAAATATATAGTGATAAATAAAAGTAAAAGTAACAAGACTGAAAATTTTTATTAGGAACAGGTGTTAACTAACAGTGTTTAATTGTAAGTTTCATTACATTGGATAGTAATTTAAATCAAAGTAATTAAACAACTTCAACCTGATCAAAAAGAACAATTTTATAAGTAGAATCATTTAATTCATTTCATCACCCCAACTAATTATTCTAGAAAGTAAATTAAAGGTGATAGTCTAATCGTAAAAAACAGTTTAAAGTAACAATTTTGAGTTTACTTTTAAACACAACATAAAAAAATGTAAGTATTCTAAAAACTATTTGAAAATTAGTCGATATTTATATATATATACGGAGTATATTACAAAAATAAAAATATAATGAATAATAAATATATAGTATATATCCAAAGTCCTGACTTGATTATATTAATTATATATATATAATAGATGTTTTTTTTTACTTTTTTAATCGATATTAAGAAAATGACAACTATTCATAAGTAAACAATTCATTAATTATTTTTATATATAATACTTAAATACTTAATTTTTTTAAAATTTATCTTACATTATAAAATAATTTTTTTCCACTGAAGTCGATGACCACACAAAGTCCTATTGCGGCTTCGCCACTTACTACAGCCTCTCTTAAAAATTTAATCCACATAATTGATGAGTCATCATAATAACTAGTTATATATATAGAGTACGAATTTAAAACACTTCTCTTAAATAATATTTTTTTTAATAGTATTTTTTTATTAAAATTACATCATTTTAGAAATTCTTTTATAAAACAACTTGGTCCGTGAGTGGTATTTTTGTAAATAAAAGAAAAGCAAGTGAGATCACTCTATTTTAATATTATTTTGTATTTTAAAAGAATCTACAAAACGACGTAGTTTTAATAAAAAAACTATTATTTAAAAGAGATTGCTATTTAAGAAAGTGTTTTAGATCCGTTCTATATATATATATATATATATATAATTTTCACAAAAGAAAAATAAAATTAAGAAGTTTAGAAATCAACTAAATTTATGTCCAGAAATTAGAGGGGGGAAGAGGGGAGGGAGAGGGGATGGGGAAAGTAGTAAAATTTAGGCTACTAGACAGTTCTTGAATGATGTATTGTTATGTGGTTTGCCAAACAGGCCCTATATTCTTCCATTTGTACTATATACTACACCCCCTGAATTAAAAAGATTTCATTTTAAAATAAAAAAATTTATTCTAATTTATTTATTGTTTATAATTTTTTAAAAATAAATTATTTATTTTTTATTATATTCTCTATCTTCTTTCATTATTTAAAATTTTTTTTTCCCTTATATTAATAATTTTTAACTTATCGTAAAAAAATAATAATAAAATTTTAAACAAAATTTAATTATGAAATGATAAGATTAAATGAATTTTTTAATTAATGTATAAAAATCTTAAACAATAATATTTTAATAACGGAGTTAGTATCGACTTGTGTTTTGTCACGACACCTGTGGTTGAAAATTATTGTGTATTCCAACCCTTCTATAAAATCTATAAAACACCTCTCTTAAACCCTAGAATTCTTCCATAGAAATCGTTTCTTTTTAATTCATTCGCCTTTTCCCGTTCAATTACGTACTGGGGATTGAAAATTTTATTAGATATGAACGATTCGAATCTCACAGGTGAAAATGGAAGCAATAACAATGAAAGTGATCAAGCTGGTGGGTCCACTATAAAGATTAAGGTCTCTCATGGATCCAACTGGTTCGACCTTAGAGTCCCTTCTGAAAGCACTTTTGGTAATCCTTCTACTACTTAAGAAAAACGATTTCCTTTTCTGGGTACTGTAAATTATCAAGAGATTTTTTTTTTAATATGGTAATAAGATTTGTTAGTCATTTGATGAATTTGAATTCCGTTATTCTTTCCTTGTTGGAAAGCTTTTCATAAGCATAAGAACACGCTTTACACGGACAGCCAAATTCATACTTATTTGAAGACCAGAGGGTACCTCCATAATTTGTTTTTTATGTTCATGTTTGCCGATTAAACTACTTTGGTATTTTTTTTATCCTGCAAGTTTAATGCTATTTCTACATAAATGATCAATCAATGTATCTGTATCTATCTGTTAAGTGCAGTTGTAAATGTATGATTTCATAAATGCTTTACTCAGCAGCCTCAGTTAGATCAAGTATTCCTAGTCGATCAGGTTTATAGATAGATCTTTCAAGGATTTTGGGTGAAATCTATGTCAATGTATGCAATTTTGTTCTACTCATTCGTCACTAAGAATTCTCTTTTAATGCGACTTTAATTACCTGATGAGTGTGCAAGAGGGTGGTGAATCCACCAGTTCAAAGCGATATATATTGGGACATTATCCAGTATAAAAAGGAATTTGCATCGAACTTGAAGATATATGGCTGAATCTACATATACTTGGATCTATCTGTATAAGCCTACAAGATATATTTTAAATCTTTTTCTGGATTCATTCACAACTCCCCCCGTGTTTGGAATGTATATGCTTTGACTAGAACCATATAATTTTGATTTCTTGATCCTTAAATTAGTTTGTTTCCATCAATTTTATTTTGTTTCAAGCCCATTGAGAATAATTGGCTTCACTATGAGAATAAGCCCTTCCCCTACTTTAAACCTTATCCCACCTAGACCTGGATGAAGAAGAACACTCCAATTATTCCCATCCTTCTTTTTATTTATTTATTTTTATTTTTATCTTAACAGTTGAAAGGTGAAAGGTCCAGTGCATGGTCCTCCAAATGATGTTCCACACAAGTGCGTAACTCTAATTTAAGTGTTTTAGCATATTTATTCGGGATAATAAGAACATTATATCATGAGTATGTTTAGTTTTGGCATGTTATATGCTTATTTAATATGATCTGTATCACTGGAAGGGGATCTGAATAATTTTATTGCCCAAGAAACTGCTTGGTCAATGTGGTAGGGGGCATCTCCTTGTCGTGTCTTTCGGAAAGTAATTTCCCAAACAACAATTTCCACAGATAGAGCATATGAAATTTATGTAGTCGTACAGAAAGATAAATGCGCTGAAAGAGAAAAAGGTATGAGGTATTATTGGTTTAGTCTGAAATTTGTAAATTGTCGGTCTAAGTTAAGATTGGAGATCCAAGAGAAATAATATGGAGCAAAAAACTTGAATTTGTAATGTATCTGGAACCCAGAGTGTATAACATTTAGAATTTGGCAAATACCCTTTTTAATTCTTATTCCACTTTTTTGGAACATGTGAGGAATGAAAAACCTGTGAGTCACTGCTCTTAAAACCAAATGAAATGTTTCCTTTCTCATTTTTTCGGAACCTGAATTGACCCATTTGTGTTGTTTGTGGATCCACAATAAAGAGAAAGTTATTTCATGGCTTTAACCTGTATACTCTTGGTGTAGCTTCTTTATCTGGTTTTTATAATCATTCTCTTTTGAATTTTTTTTGTGGTCGTATATTTCGATGAAAACGTAATATCTAGTATTTAGATTCAGCCCTTCCTTTGTTATTTACAAAATTATTTATTTTTATCTCATCATATTAGATAAAATTTAAGCGCTGGGAACTTATAGAACTGATTTTTACCTCATAGCCTTTTGGGTAATGAATCAGCAATATTTTCGTGATATAATATTATTTGGTATACAATTCTCTGATGGGTGATATTTGCATATTGTATATACATGTATTGGATGGTATGATGCATGCATCTTTCTAATATGTACTTGCAAACTCTCTGCGCAGCAGGAGTCTTAAGTTTCATTTTTACCTATTCGCTAGATATGTGTTGTCCTTATCCTAGATGTTATATGATCTAATTTGTGTGTTGTGTGATGAATGTGTACATGGTTTCAATAGTCTTTAGTCTGTAGTATACCAGGGCATATATTGTTATTAGCGGAGAAAGTTCTACATCATGTTATTGTAGTTTGTCGTATGATATCAGTGTATTGCTGTGGCAACTACAGAAAAAGAACTTGGAATGTCATTTCCATTTTGTTTTGTATGATGTCTTTGTCCAACAGTTTTTTCCAGGTGTTGTTTGACATACTTTTTATCTTATTCAACATAAGCTCCTGCATGTAGATTTTCAATCCTAGTGGCAAATTACTAAATTAGTGGAACTTAATAACACTAAACTGCTCATTCCAAGACTCCCGATCCCGTAATCATTGGTTGATGTACTTTTTGTCACATTCAGTGTAAGCTCATTTTCTTTTTGGGATTTATTGTACTTTTGTCTTGTTATGAGATATTGATCTATTTTAGGCGTGACAAATTTTACTTATCATTATGGTTTTCATTATTTATTTTTATTTGGAAGGAACGATGGGTGGGGGGTGGCATTTTACATTACCTTCTTATTCCTTGTCGCTCCTACAAATTCTAATGGCAAATTAATGGAACTTGATGAAATATCAATATTTATTTCTAATAGCATTAAAAAGTTTAGTTTCACAAATGCCTATAGTTGTATGTATGGAGGGGCATCTTCATTGATGCTTACCTATATGAATTGAAGGGGATCTAAAAAGGATTATTGCGCAAGAAATTGGTTTGGAGCCTAAGAATCAAAGGCTGTTCTTCAGAGGAATTGAAAAAGAGGATCAGGTATATTTACACATGGCGGGCGTGAAGAACAATTCGAAGCTGTTACTCAAGGAGAATTCAGCTGTTAAAGAGATGGCTGAAGAGTTTAAGGTGCCTCAAATATCAAGAGGCTCTGAGGCTGTTGCTGATGTCAGAGCAGAAGATGATAAGCTAGCTGAACAGGCAAGTCCATTGTTTTTTATTATTGTAATCATCATCATGATGATCTTTTGATATCTCGGCGGCTCATTACAACTTGTTTTCCTGTAGGTAGATGCTTTAAAAACAATCATCTATGATGGGACCAAGGTTGCTGAGAGGGATATTAATTTCTTATTGGAGATGCTTGAAAGACAGCTGCTGAAATTGGACAACATCAAGGCTGAAGGAGAAGGCAAAGTTCAGCGAAAGATGGAGGTCAGTACTAACGCTTATTTCTTTGCTCTTTTATTACTTCATTTTCTGTGTTATTAATCGCTCACCACTTTACAGTCTACACTACTAACTGCACTATCATTTGTTAGTGCAAGGCTTTTATTGAAAGATCTTAGCCATGTCTATGATTTTGTTTGACTTGTAAGAAATTTAGATTTTTTCTATATTCACTCTCAACTTCAATTTTGTTACTGTACTGATTTACATGGTTTTTTAAGCTATCTATTATGGTTCTACTTTCAAATTCTTTGTGGACGTAAATTTGATGTATATTCCATCTTAGCGTGAATTTGGATCGCACTTCTGTATTAAATTGGGTCCCTGTTTCCTGGTTAATAATTTGACGATTAGCTTGTCTCAGGGTCTTTTATTCAGTCCATGGTTACGTTTTTGATATGTGACTGTGGAAGTTGCTTTCTTGACAATAAAATCCTTTAGTATCACTTTGTAACACCATCTTCAGGTGTGCCGTGTCCAGAGCCTCTTGGATACAGCTGATGATCTTAAAAAAAGAAACTCTCGTCCAAATAGCAATAGCAGTGATGCTGTATCGGCAACAACAAATTGTGAGACATCCGAGCCTGATGTTGGAACTCTTAGTGGGCAACCTTCGCCCTCTTCTACAAAAGTGACTAAAGATTGGCAAGTCTTTGACTAGCCAGCCGGCGTCTATAATGTGTTTTGTGAAGTTCATAGACTTGCAGAATATGAGGTGCTGGGTACTCCTTTTATATGTTTCACTTGTACTTGGACGTGTGATTTGCTTCTAGACGTTATGATATGATAGTACAACAAAGTGTATTAAGCTGGAAAAAATTTGAGACCGCCAAACATTACTTATTATATATTTGAATAGTAGGAATTTTTTATTTGCATCCATATATAATACTAGTTGGGTCCCATTTTATCTCAAACTTTGAACGGTCTAGATGATTTATTGAGTGAGCAAGAAATTTAAAATTATTTGTATTTTATTAGATAGATAATATGCTTGTTTATCAAGTAGTTGGTAACAAATTCAGACCAGGCGTGAGAGTCTCATTTCCTTTTCATTACATCAAGTAAAAATCATTAATGAATGGTGGAACATCAACTTTTAAAATACTCCTTCCTTCCGTTTTAAAATTAGATATATAATTTAATTTTTGAGATCAAACAAACGATGACATATTAAACTTTAAATTGATGTACTAAAACAATGCCTTTCCTACAAATTAATGGTTACACCTCTAGCAGCAGCAGTACCATTGACATAACCTGTAGGAGCTGTTTGTTCTGTAAATAATGATCCATTCCAATTACCGTGTTTTGTTGAGTCGTATTTTTCTCCGTCGCCCCAAAGCGTGTACGCTTCCTCGCCGTGAGCCGCATCGTCTCCGATCATGAGCTCCTCCTCCGTCATTCTTAGAGGAAAGAACAGTTTTATGGATAGAAGAATTATGGTTGTGGAAATGATGTTCCAACCGATAACAAATAAGGCTGCTACCAATTGTTTTAGGAATTGGACTCCACCTTTCCCACCATAAAATGCACCCCTTGAATCCGTTACTGGCAGTACGAGACTGCAAAGGGCTGGCTCGGCCAATAGCCCAGTTAAAAGCCCACCTAGTAGGCCTGCCACTGCGTGTGTGTGGGACACACCTAGTGTATCATCCACCTAGTTACACATTAGAAAGAAAAAAAAAAGGATTAGATCATAATTAAATTCTAATTTTGAGTTTCGTGGATTTGATATTAGCATGATAAATGTTTAGTTCGGGCTTGATTCGAACTTGCTCGACTAAAAGTTCTATTCGACCTCGATTTGAAATATAAATAATTCAAATATGAACAAATTTTAAAATTCGATAAATTATTCGAATCTCCTCAAATTGTAATTTTCTATTGATACTCAGATCATATTCGTTTGAAAAGTTCAAATTGCTCGGGCTCGATTTGAGATTGTACTCGACTCGTTAGCTAAACGAGTTTCAATCAAACTTTATTTTATACTCAATAAATTTTGTGAACCAAATCTAAATAACTCAATACTCAGCTCGATTCGATTCATTTACGTATTAAAAATAAGAAAAATCACAAAAGATCTAGAATAATCAATAAGTGGGGTCCGATATGTGATCACATTTATTAATAATTGTACTTTGCTTACATAATGAGCTCCATTTTATCTAAAATTTTCTGACTTTGAAAGTTAGGTACTTATCTGAGAGGGAAAATATTGATCATTGGAATTTTTAGCTAAAGCGACGTGCCACCCATTTTAAAACAATACTATATATATAGAATGAATACACATATATATATACATACACTATATATATATATATAGTTAATAAACAAAAGTTTATATATAGTGCGGCATTTAAAATTTCCAAATGAATTCGGATCCACATAAACTTTGACTAACGAAAGGATTAAAATATATAGCCAAACAAAAGGCATTTTATTAGGTGTGTTGAAATTTATGAAGCATAATATATATATAGAGAGAGTATTACCTTTTGTAACAAAATAGACTTCTTGTGAAGAATCATCATTGTGTACCATGGAACGCTACCGGAAAGTATCCCCATCACTATGGCCGCCCAAGATTGAACCACACCTGCCGTATATTTCAACACCCTTAATTAATTTCCATCAAATCCAAAAACTACGCCGTACCACCACCAAAGAAATTAATCCATTGAACAACTTGAATATAATTTCACTCATAAACTCAATTGATTAGGACAAGAAGTGTATGTATTAATGACCCCGGCCCCCTGATGACTTGTCACATTCATATTAAAATTACAACATGCACTTTGAATAGTCAGACCAGACCGGAGGACGAGACTTATAGTTATTCAACCATATATATATACCTGCTCCGGGAGTAATGCATACAAGTCCGGTCATCATCCCTTGGACGGCTCCAACGACCGACGGCTTTCCGAAGTAGATAACGTCAAGGGATGTCCACACTAGAAGACTCGTCGCCCCACAAATATTTGTGTTTAACACCGCTATAGAAGAGTCAATGTTGGCGGAGTAGGGTGCCCCACCGTTGAAACCTGACCAACCCATCCATAGTAGCCCCGCTCCGGCAAGCATCAGCAACACATTGTTTGGTGGAAACCTTTCCCTATCACTTTTCGACCTCGGTCCAACCTATACAATATAAACAAAATTGACATGCCAAACAAGTTAGTAAAGTTGTTGGTTTAATGGGATGATCGATATTAATACTCCATTATGATTTTTTATATATGTGGGACAATCATGTATTATTTGCGGTGAAAATATACATATGTATGCTCTCATTTACTTCAACATTTTAGCTATGTGAGGGTCATCTTTTCTTTTAAACCAAAAGAGGATCGATATTTCTCAAGTATTAGTGTTCAATAAATGTTATTCACTTTTAAAAATTAACTATAAAAAATAAATAAAATACACATGTCAATGATACATGACATGAAATAGTAAATAAAATATGAAATGTGAAGGAAATATTTTTGAAATTAAAAGGTTGATATATATATATATATATATAAATTAAAAGGTTGAATATATATATATATATATATATATATATATATATATATATATATAATTACCCAATAGGCGGCTACTAAACCAGCAATTCCGGAGGAAAGATGAATGACATAACCGCCAGAGTAATCGATGACACCCCAGTGGAAAAGAAATCCGCCGCCCCAAAGACTAAACGCACCAACCGTGTACGAAAAAGTGAGCCAAAGCGGAACAAAAGCCATCCAGGCCCGAATGTTCATGCGAGCCAGGACCGAGCCAGCTAGTAAAATCATGGTAATGCAGCAAAAGTAAACTGAAAATAAACTAAGGAGGCCATCGGGTAGTAGGGCTTGTTGGTCGGGGTCTCAATCCAACCATTATTATAGTATTGTGTGCTTTCAGGGACCTTGGCTCGGCTGATCAGGTACTTTTGGCCCAAAGCGGGTGCGCCTTTGCCCCAGAAAGGAAGAAGTTTATCGCCAAAGGCCATGCGGTAGCAGAGCAAGACCCAACAGATGAGGACGGCGGCGAAGGCGTAGAGGGCCAAGGCGGAGTTAACAGCCCATTTCTTCTTGACGATGCTGCCGTAGAGGATGACTAGGCCTGGCATGCTTTGGAGGCCCACCAGAGTGGCTGCGGTGAGTTGCCATGCATTGTCTCCTTTGTTTAGCCATGAGGGGACTGCTGGGAGGTGTTCTTGGTATGCTCCTGGGCTTGCCATGACTAATTTGCTAGTTTTTGTTTTTGTTTATGTTTTTTCTCTCAAATTCTACTAGCAAGTACTCCTAAGATTTATAATTTGGGTGGGCAGGTGGGTTGAGTCATTGTGTAAAGAGGAGAGAGAAGGATAGGAGGAGACTTTGAAGTCTGTCCCATTTGCCCTTTAATTTGTCCTGGTGTACGTGTATGTAGGTGGATTATATTTAAGGGAAAGTCTTGGCGGACAGGTCCTTTGGACCGAAAAATTGGATAGGCCAGTTTTTTTTGTTTTTTGTTTTTTTTTTTTGCTACTCTCAAAAAATATATAGTATTTATTTCAATTGAAATTTTTATAGAATATAGTATTTTATAATTTGGATACATGTCACAATACGGTGTTGAGCGATCATTGACGTTGTATGTATGTATATATCATACCTAAAAATATCTTGTATTCGTAAAAATTCAATTAAAATAAATATTATATATTTTTTGAAAGTAGCAAAAAAAAAAAAAAAAAAAAAACTGGCCTGTCCAATTTTCCGGTCCAAAGCACCTGTCTGCGTAGAACCACTATATTTATCTTGAAAAGTCAAAGGTCCAAGTGTTCCATGTGGTGTGTTATGGCTTATTAGTTGGGATTCTATAGTGCGAGGATTCTTGTGAAAATTCAAGGGTTTTAGATAGGTGGGTCGGTATGTTGTCTATATGAGTATATGATATAATATAGGTTATTTTTGTTTCGCGGGAGGAGTGTATATATAATTAATAAATATTATTATTATTTTTGGAGGTTAGAGAGTTTGTGGGTGTGGGTGTGGGTGTGGGTGTAATGAGTAAATATTACTTCCTCCGTTCCATAGTTATATACTGATTTTTCATTTTGAGATGTCCTAATATATAGGCTGCTTACTATTTATAAAATTTAGTTGGTTCATTGTTTTATTTTTATGCCCTTATAATAAATATTCAACTATTACTCTTTTTTTGAAGAAACAACATTCAATGTCATTATTTTTATCACCATATTTAATGTTGTTGTATTCTCTTTGGTTAAAGTTCTATGTTTATGGATTTTAATGGTGTACTTGGTTATGGACTTTAATGGTCAGTACACGTCAATTAATGAAGTTGAGAGTTCTAGTGTAATAAGTAAGGAGTAATTAACTTATTCATTAATTTCATATTAGGGGGTATATGTGGAAAATTATGTTAAAAATTGACACTTAAATTGATTTTCTTAAACTATGTGCCAAAATAAATCAGCCTATAACTATGGGACGGAGGGAGTATTATTTTTTGATGTATAAATAAGTTTAAAATATATTATTATTGAGAAGGTATAATAGTCAAAACGATATTTTTTAATCCAATACTTTAATTTGTCTCGGAAAAAACAAACATAACATGAGATTATTTTAAATTATCTCATGAATAATCTCATAAAAAACAAACATGTGATTATGACTATTTAATCCTAAAATTAATTATCTTGGAATTATAATATTTGTAAACAAATATGGCTATAGAGTTATATATGATACTACTACGAAGTGTATATATATATATAATTACTTATTTAGAATTGGTACAAGTTTGGTAATGGTGTAAGATTTTGAAAGCTTGCAATTAAGACTGTAAAATGAGCAAATTGTTCGGGCTTGATTCGTACTCGCTCGACTAAAAGTTCCATTCGAGCTTGACTTGAAATATAAATGAGTCAAATATGAGTAAATTTTAAAGTTCGATAAATTACTCGAACCTTCTTAAATTATAATTTTCTATTGATACTCGGATCATATTTGTTCAAAAAGTTCAAACTGTTCGGGCTCGATTCGGAATTGTGCTCGACTCGATAGCTAAATGAGCCTCAATCAAACTTTATTTTATACTCGATAAATTTTGTGAACCAAATCTGAGCAAATCAATACTCGCTTCGACTCTGTTCTATGTTCGTTTACACCCTTACTTGCAATCATTAATTATTATGTTCGAAGAATTAAAAGAATGTCAAATAACCAACCATTAATCAACACAAGAAAGTTAAATTTAGTCTTGAATACCAATTTAACTCAACATTGAAGTAATGAGCAACTCAACTGAATATTACTCCCTCATTTCCTTTTAAGTTTATTTTTATTAATGGTTTGTAGATTTTGAAGGAGTACTATTTAGTTTTCTTATTATTGTCCCAAATATTCAAATACAGATTTATTTTTCTTTAATCTGTTTAATGAAATTTACTCTTAACAAAATAGCCGCACTATTTTCTCACCCTCTGAATCTGTCTTTTTTGTACAGTGGCCAATACAAGGGAGAAGTTTATTTTCAACTATTCCTACGCTCCATATATGATTTAAAGTTTAAATGACAGTGTATATATTAGGATTATGACAAATTATTAATGAAATAAATGTATTTAACAAAATTACCCTTATTTTTTAGCGTGTTATAATTTTAATATAAATTAAACAAAATTTGATCAATTTATATTTTTAATTATATCATATATGGCTGTACTAGAAATTTATGAACTTTTCTCAGAATGGCCAATCATGGCTCGCGGCAAGGACTAACTTCACCAAAATCAAATTAACAAACGGGGGGTGCTACCCACTTTTTTTTTGACCCTTTAATTATTTTTAATTTTTTTCTTTAGGTCCCCAACTTTTTTTGGGTAAAAATTAATCACATATTGAAGAAATTGCTGAAAAATTCTCTGATGATAAATGTTAAAGGACAAATTGATGAAAAATTCTTTTTAGAATCAATTGTAAAATAACAGAACTCAAATAAATTATATCGAAACATCTTCTTCAAATTGTTCACGTATCCAATTAGGAGTGACCATGGTGCGGTTTGAAGTTTAAATCGCACCTGAAACCGCTTAGGTGCGATTTGAAAAATTCAAAACCGCACACGAAACCGCTTGTGATTAGTGCGGTTTCGGTTCCAAAACCAATTGAAACAAAAAAAAAATCTAAACCTTCAATAAAATTTAACATAGAACTTACATCAAGCAATTAACTTAGTGACACAGTCGGCAATGAGAATTATAACAAGCATAGAACCAAAGTTCCTTCTGCAAAACATGTCAAATTCACCATCAAATCATAGAACAGTGAAACACGTAAAATAATTTTAGTTTATAATAAAGGAATGATGCTTTAAAACTAAAACATACGCTATATAAAACAACGGAGACCATATATTCGATAACAAGCAAAAAGATTTATCTAGGTCCCCAAAATTTAAAAGTATATACAGGAGATAGAATGAAATTCTATCTTATATATTGCAGGGAGGACTTATAGAATATAATTCTAACTATACCTAATTTGAAAAATAATCTATTAAACTATTACTATTATAACATTAATCTTAACCAATGCATCAAGTGCTCGAACCAATGAATTTGGCCCCTCATCTATAAGCCCCTTCAATAACGCATCAAACAAATTCGAAATTCCAAAACCCAATTGCTTAATTTTTGACTCTATAACCTCTAACCATCTTCTTTCAATTGGTGAAAAAATGACAATACAAGACTGAGGTTTTCTCTGAGCGTGTTCAAGTGAAAAGTAATTTTAGATTTTATTAGAGATAATGCATACATACACACACATGGTGCAGTTTCGGTTTTATGCGTACAATTTTAGCTAGTAACTAAACCGGAACCGTAAATTTAGTTATTCAACCCACCTAAAACCGTCGCGTCTGGCAAAGCGAGTAGGTAAAATTTTAATTGATCTTTATTAACGCCAGGATCTTACGCCACGTCCCAATCACGTAAGGCGTCACGATCTGTACAATAAAAACAGTAAACACCACAAGCAAGCTTGTGGTTCGGTTCGAGTGAGGATAGCTCATGCGTGAGAATTAGTATATGTTCACAAGGTTAACAATGGAGGAATGTACTGTCTAGTGTCTAGAGAGAGATAATAAATCTCGGTTGTGTGTATGTGAGAGAATATGAAAAAAATCAATATATATGAGAACGTACCTCTAGACGATGGCTTCCTTGCTAGGTTATACTATCTTTGCTTGGATTCTTTGTGCCACCACTACTACTAACACCCCTACGATCGATGGGCTTTCTTGGATTGTATAAGGTTTATCTACTGCTTTTCGCCACTATTTTTTACCGCCGGCCGGCTATGATCCCATCCACATTAATGCGTGGCGGGGCCTTGGTCAACCGTCATGCTTTTTCATCATCACAAGTCAAAATGTGAGATATTAAAATATCTAATGGGTCGATCCACTAGATCGACCCGACGCCTAAAAAGTTTAAAAGCGGATATAATATGGTGATTGGGCGGTGACTTTCACGGATTAATAATAGAGGCCCCATAGATTGTTTATGTGAATAGGCCCGATGTGCAGAGCAAAAAATAGGAAATATCACGATTGACATTGCCCCTAGTTTTTTGTTAAACAGAATGTTTAGTAGAAAACTATGAATGGCCCAAGATAGTTTACTAAAGGTCCATAGTAGGAGATAATTGAAGTGTACCCAATCGCTGTTCACGAAATGAAAGGAGAAGAGAATGGAGGCCCAAATCAGAAAAGCCCTATCAAATAGATACATGAACCCGTAACCGGACCCTTCCCATTCAAATTCCAAATCATTACTAACATTTAATGAGCCGGCCTTGAACACCGTAAAGCAAATCGATATAAAAGGTAACTTTAACAATTTTGTGATTCTACCGCCCATTTGAATTCGAAGCGCCTTAGAACTCTCGACTTTTCGAACTTTCTCCTTTCTTACGCAATTAATCAACAATGACTTCCGAGGATTACGCAGACTGAGGCTCTCTTATCTTTGGCAACCCCACTCACGATCGTTCCACCAAATCCTATCAACTGCTGCTGCTCGTGAAGGAGCCTCGACCTTTGAACCCGAAGGGGTTGAAATCGATAAGAATCCTCCCCAAAATCCCAACACTCCCTCGAATACTACGAGAGTCTTGGCGATTCTCGCGTGCCAATACTCCTTGATCGTCACGGAGGTTGAACTAAAGAGGATTCGGTCTCGATATCACATCCGGATACCCAAGCGGCTAGGGTTCCTAGATCCGGTGAAAAAGATGTCTTAATGACGGAAGGTTGGATGGCCAGATTCTGTGACTCTGTTGGAGAAGGGGTTCGTTTCCTTTGCATATCTTCATAGTAACCTTCTTTGGGGTTTACGGGGGTGGGGTTATTGACTAGTACCGAACTCATACATTCACATCTTGGCCTTCGTGGCCTTACATCGCAATTGGGCGTGGAGCCCTCCACGGACTTCTTCTTCACGGTATACAAAAAATAGTACAATCTAAGGAGAAGGGGTTCAAGGCCATTAGCAAGCATTCTCAAAGTCGGGAGAGAAGTCGAGAGGCGTTCATTTGGTGAACACGCCTTGAGTAATGTGAGAAATTTAGTATGGAAAGTGGTTCTACGTCAAAGGCCCGAAATCTCTTCCCCTACCGAAGCGGGCCCTTGCGAGAAGATCTCTGCTGACTTTGGAGACATTTACGAAGAAGAGAAATGGAAATGATGGAACTTTTTGACAATTTCCGAAGGAGGGTGGAAGTATGGACTCTATCGAAACAAGCATGGTTGTATGACCATAAATGTAAATGTCGGTCTATTTTATATGTATCTGAATTTTTGAAAATGCTTTTATAATGTGGATTCTAACACGAGTTGTTTTGGTTATGCATTATCTTTGATCAAATAAGGCCCTTTAGAGATAAAAGAGTTCGAAGATTTTTTATCAGGAAGTCTTGAGCGGTAGAAACTACGCAATGAAGCTACTCCGGCCCGAACCAATCCGGAAACACATCTGAGACGAGTTCGAGATTGTGGCGAACGAGGAAGGCGATGAGGTTCCGGCTCGAGCGAGACCCTCAAGTCCTCGTTAGAAGGAGGCGATCGAAAAGCCAAGATCAACACCCTTTCCAACCCCTTCTGAAACCACCCCAGAAGTCGAGCCATCCACCACATCCATACCTCGACGAGGAGGCTTACTCGATCGTCCCGGTCGAAGAAGTATCCTTCGAACCAAAAAATTGAAAAGCAAAATAACACCTCGTGGCCAAGAAGGCTTAGGGTGCCCCGATCTTGATCGTTCCTCCTTTCCCCCCCTCAGCAGAGATCTGATTAGTCGAAGAGGGTGATCATGATGATCTTATCAAACTCTGTCCGGAAAAGAAAAAGAACACTGGCGACCATCCAAGCTCTGCATCTGCGCTCTGTCCAAGTACCCGGTCAAATAAATCTCCATCTCAGAATAGTGTAAATTTGAACTGAACCCCTCTCCTCACGAGCAACGAGCTCCTTCCCAGAAAGGTCAAGACCCTACTTTGAAACGGCCGGTCCTTGGTCGGGGTTATCATGCCGAGAGCCATGGGATCTCCGACTCTGTGGCCTAGATTCAATGCTAACTTTCCGTTCGACCTATTCGGGGCCTTCGTAAGGAATGCTGATGTAAGACCCCAACTTATTATAAATAAAATTGAATTTTCCTTTATTCATTATTCTAAATTAATAAGGGTTAATTTGATATAATTCTTTTGTTATGGGTGAAATGTGCAAAGTTTACAAAATAAGCAAGTGGTTATAAAATATTCATTATTGTCGGGGAATATTCGTTTGGTCGTGGAATATTCTTTTTTTGTCGGGAATCTAAAATGCTGATGGCCTTTGATCATTAGTAGGCCCCATAACGAAAAGCGGTTGGATGAAGGAAAGCGACAAAGATTGAGTTTTATAAATAACGGCGTAAATTATTCTGAATTAACTTTGTTGGGTTACACGGTGGTTAAAAATCTGATGTCTGGCGTGGTTTTGCGATGGCATTGCGGTATTGCCTGATATTATTGAATTATTGATCCTTACGTAAGAAGCCTACTCGATAATTATTACTGATGAATTCTTATTGATATTATATTTTATTGATTGATAATTGATGCGTTGATATTTTGTATTCTTTGTTGTTTGATAATTGTCATCACGCGAGTATTTTCCATTATCAAATCAATAATTCATATTATTTGAATAATATTATCGAGATAACATTATTGGCAATGTCTAGAAAGTTACATCTAAGGAGAGGTTTGGTTACTAATTGCTTGCGGTAGGTAAGGAGAAATCCTTATTGGAAAGCCCCCCTCTTTTCGTAGGAGCGGCACGGTTGTCGATCTTGTGATTACGTAATATTATTAATTATTGATTATTATGATAAAGAAAATATTTATTTTATGTGGATATAGATGGAGAAAATTTTTAATGTGACAATTGTTGAAAATTAATATTTTATCTTTTACGATAAAATAATTCATTTAAATATATTATTTTAATAATATATTAACGGTGATATTTTATAATGAATGTGGGATATATGAGTATATGAGGAGGTAGAATATTTTGTGGCATTAAATGTTTAATACATATTTTGTGTGTGTGGTGGACAATTCTTAATGAAAATTTATTATATAGTATAAAATCGCTTGGTTTATGGATTTTGGTCAATTTACATTTGGAATTTGGAAAACTTTTTCTTACGCAAAGTTGTAGAGAATGGAATTTCCGTGGAAAGCATGAGTTTTGAATTTTTACGATAACAAGAGCTATTTTCTATGAATTGTTGAAGTTTGAGGAAAAATAAAATAATTTTATTAAATTTATGGGGACCCACTTTTTGGTTGGTGGAATAAAACATGGGCTTCCGATATTTTTTTTTTCCAAAGAGGCATGCTAGACTTTTTCAAAGCATGCGTAGAGAAAATTATTAAGTAAATAATATTATTTTATTATTTAGTCTCGCTTTTAGGCGTTCTAACATTTTCCTATAAATAGAGGCTAAGTTAGAATTGAAAATCACACGAAACAAAGTTTTCTCTCTTCTCTCTCTAAATTATCGGCGTATTCATGTGAGTATACTTTGAGTGTTCTTTATCTGGTGCGGGTTTACATCAAGACTATTTATCTAGAAATTCGATGTAAAATACGGTTATTTTGAGGTAAAGGGTATTATTTTCTTCTTAAATGATATTTTTTTTCTTCAATATCATTATGCAAGTATTGGTGAACTTTTTATCAAATTTGGAACTTGTTGTGTCGGGAGTTCTTATTCACGTATCGACCTTTATTCACTAATCGACCTTTATTCATAGAAAAATAAAAATTTTCTTTTTGTCCAAAATATCTAATACGGATACTAGCTTTGATTGTATCCATATTTTGATCATTCTTGAATTTTACACCAATATGATTATTTTGAAGTATTTTTGGACATGGGTAAAACAAAGTACGAATCCTTAATCCTTAATCCTTGTCATTTTTGTTTCCTTTGGATTCGTTTCTTTAAAAATGTTTTCATCATCCTCGGTCCTAAATGGTGATATAAATGAATATCTTTGGCTTTGTAGTGCAAAGATGAGCGATTAAGCGATGAATATCTTTGGCTGTAGTGCGAAGATGAACAAGTGTTGAGATGAACATGACCATTTGGTGATCTGAATGAATATCTTTGGCACGTAGTGCAAAGATGATTAAAGATGTATATTGATTGTTATTACGAGGATAAACTATTGATGATGGACTTTTAAACCTTAGAAGGCGGTAGAATTCTTTCTCTACGTGACTCTTACAATGGATTATTGTTTCCATTGCATTTGTTGATCTAAAACTTGTTGTCTATTGTATTACATTAGATTTTTCCTTGTTGAAGACTAACGATAATTTGTTGTATATTATCTTAATCATAATATTCTTTCTTTGGGCTAGTTGAGCTCACCTTTTCCTTTTGTTCCATTTTTCTTCTCGGGGAGGTGAGAACATAGCGAGGATCGAGTCGGGGTATGGAGTGATGGTTTCTAGGAAGATGTTTTAATACATCTCTCACTATTTACGTAAAATAGTGTATGAATAATTAATGAGGACTTATTTGGGTGTGTATATTATCAGAAGACAATATTTGTATTCAAACTCACAGTTGTATTGTCGTATTCTACACGACATCTGTATTGTCAAAGTTGTAGTTTGCTTTTCATACCATGTATTTTGGTGACTCGAGAATGGGTGTTGTATACCTATTTTGGGGGCGTCACAGTTAAGTATCGAGCTTAGGGATATGATCTCTGGCGGAGATCGGGGAATAGAACTAGGAGGAGAGGCAGAGTAAATCCTTAGCTAGTGTGTCTGCTAAGCTTATTTGTTGGTCGGTCATAATATAGGATATTATGTGATATGTTAATTTGTTTAATTAACCCTTGTTTTATGGCGATGTATTTAAGAATGGGTGCTTGAAGCGTTAATAATGGAGTTTATGAGGCCAGGAGAGGCAGTAGGTACTCACCAAAGCGAGAGAGAAACGTGCAACAGTGGCAATGTTCCTCTGTGAACAACGCCATAATCTGAGCAAATGATGAATGACGCGATGTTTAGAAGCTTTTTGCGATTCATGCAAAATCGAGACAAGGGAGACTCGTGTACAAAATACGGGTGGAAATGATGGCGGCTTTACGATCATCACGACCAAGCGGTTTAAGGAGTTGGGACCACAGATTTCCATGGAAAGCCGGATCGATCAAAGCGAAGCGTGGGTCAAGCAAATTACCAAGATATTCGATGTCTTGGGGTGCGGAGGAGGAACGAAGGTTCCATTTGCCACCTTTATGTTTTCGTGGTGAAGCTGATTCTTGGTGGGAATCGTAGGCGTACTGACCAGATGCACTTAACATGTCTTGGGAAAGATTTGAAGCTGTTCAATGACAAGTATTTTTCGAGAAAGTATTCATCATATGAAGGAGGTATAGTTTATTAGACTCGAGCGAACAACAATGGCGGTGTCTCGATGACGAGGCAAGGTTATGAAATTATCGGTTTGCACCTCATTTGGTGGAGAATGAGGAGCGAATGAGCGTATGTTTACGAGAGGTCTAAAACCGGAGATTCGTCAATACCTTATCTCTCATAAATTTTCTCTGTATTCGGATGTTGTCAGCGAGGGCTCGATTATTAGGCGAGATAGTGAGTATACTCAATGGGGACCACAATCAGGGAAGTCATCGAGCGATGATAACCGGTGAGGAGGAAAGAATACGGACAAAGCGGTAACCACTCGGTGGTAATCGTGGACATGATAATAGGAGAGGTGACTCAAGTGGAAATTTTGAAAAGAGAAGATTCAACAATGATGGGAAGATATCAGCGGCTGACCAAAGACCAACAACAAATCTTTGGGGAGGAGAAGCGACCGCCGGTTAGATGTTACAAATGCGGGAAGGAGGACATATCACCAAATCCATCCACAACAATCAAGGTATGTTACAAGCTGTGGAAATGAAGGCCACATCGCTCGAGATTGTCTTATCGCGAAACCAAGTTCATGAGAGGAGTGGTGATTCCAAGGTACATCCATGATAAGTCGAAATCGGCGGTTCTGGAAGAAGCGTTTGTCGTGTTGGACAAAGCGTGAGGAACCAAACGAGGTGATCACGGGTAAGCTAATATTGAATTCTTGCGAAGTTTATACCTTACTGAATCTGGGTTCTACCCATTCTTTTATCTCTCTGCTTGTGCTCAACGTTTAAACTTAACTCAGGAGAAATTAGATTTTGATTTATCTGTTGAAACTCAGTTGGGTGAAACCTTCATTACATCTACGGTTTATAAATCTTGCATGATCCAAGTTGGCACTATCACATTACTGTTGATCTTATCTCTTTAAAGATACTTGCTTTTGATGTGATTTTAGGAATTGATTGGTTAACCACTCATCATGCCAAAATTGATTGTTTTCGTAAGGTTGTTAGTTTTCATATTCCTAACCAACTTTGTCATACAATTCAAACCACTAAACCACTAAAATAAGTCTTTGTCATATCAAGCCACAAAGCTATTCGTTTATTGAAAAGCGGATGTCAAGCTTTCTTAGCCCATGTTATGGATTTGAATAAAGACAAATCGATTTGAATAATATTTACGTGGTTAGAGAATTCACGATGTATTTCTGAAGAGCTCTTGGTCCACCCCGAGCGTGATGTTGAATTCTTTATTGACCTTGAGCAAGGTACAAAGCCCATTTCTAAAACCCCATATCGAATGGCTCTATTGAACTTGAGGAGTTAAAAGTCCAACTACTGAGGAGTTATTAGACATCGGTTTCATTATTCGTCCTAATCGTCTCCTTGGGGTGCTCTGTTTTATTCGTAAAGAAGAAAAGGCGGGAGTATGCGACTTTTGTATTGACTATCGAGAATTGAACCATGTCACCATCGAGAATAGGTATCCATTACCTCGCATTGATGACTGTTTGACCGATTCAAAGAGAGCATAATTCTTTTCAAAGATCGATCTTAGATTACGGATATCATCAAATTTGAAGATTAAAAGCGAGGATATTCCAAGGCGGCATTCGAGGACTCGTCACGGGCATTATGAATTCTTAGTCATGTCTTTTGGATTGACTAATGTTCCTCTTTGCTTTCATGGATATGATGAAGCAAGTGTATTTAAGGAATATTTGGATCAGTTCATTGTTGTCTTTATTGATGACATCCTCATCTATTCAAAAGTCGTGAAGATCATGAGCACCATTGAAATTTGGTACTACAAAGACTTCGTGAACACAAGCTTTATGCCGGTGAAGAAATGTGAATTCGGCTTGAGGAAGTAGCATTCTTTGGGCGCGTGGTGTCAAAACAAGGAGTATCTCATTGACCCGCAAAGATTGAAAGCAATACAAAGTTAGAACAACAGAAGTCGATGGTAGAAGTCTGTGACTTTACGGGCTTAATTTGGTTATTATCGGAGATTTGTGGAAGGATTTTCTCGAATCGCTACTCAGATTAACTTAGTGACTCGGAAGGATGCAAAATTCTTATGGGCGAGGAATGCGAGAAGAGCTTCCAAGAGCTCAAGAGGAGACTCATTTTAAGACTGTTACAACAATACCATCCGATTCGGATGGATTTGTTATCTCTGATGATGCTTACGGCAAGGGTTAGGATGTGTTCTCATGCAACATGGGAAAGTCATAGCCTTTATGCCTCACGACAACTCAAAGAATATGAGAGGAATTATCCTACTCGTGATCCGGAGTTAGCGCGATCGTGTTCGCGTTGAAGATATGGAACTTACTTATGCGGGGAGAAAGTAGAGATTTATACGGATCATAAAAGCCTCAAATATTTCTTCACCCAAAAGAACTCAACATCGCAGCAGCGACGTTGGTCAAGTCATTAAAAGATTACGATCACACTATTCAATATCATCTTGAAAAAGCGAGCGTAGTAGGTGGCGCATTGAGTAGAAGATCATATGCAGAAATCGAGTGCGATATTGTCAACGCAAGCCCATTTTGTATGACTTGCAAAGGATGGAGGTAGAATTAAAGACTCCGGGGACCCACATAATGATGGCGAATATCTGAGTAGAACCGACTCTAATCGATAAAGTTAAAAATTGCTTTCAAGCTACGGACACGGGGGTGATCGTATGAAGAAGAAAGTGCAAGAAGGAGCTATTAGGAAGCAAGAATTGATGAGGAAGGAATACTTGAGTCAATTCTAGACTTTGCGTTCTAACGATTACGACTGAAGCATAAAATCATGATGGAGCACACAACACCCGTTTGCAATCCATCACAGGAGTACCAAATGTATCATGATATTCGACATACATTTTGGTGGAACAATATGAAGAGGAGATTGCGGAGTTTATCTCAAGATGTTTAACTTTGTCGGCGTGTAAAGGCGGAGCATCAGTGCCAAAAGGTCCATTGCAACCACTTGAGATTACGGAATGGAAATGGGAACACATTACTATGGATTTTGGTTCTGAGGTCTTCCCATAGTTTCTCGGCGTAGATGCAATTTGGGTTATTGTTGATAGATTAACCAAGTGCGCCCATTTCTTACCGATATCGCGAGACTTATCCTCGAGCGTCTTGCTTCAGTATGCGTGAATGAAATTGTATGATTGCATGGCATGCCAGTATCCATAGTTTTGGATCGTGACCCGAGATTCACTTCAAGATTTTGGGTTAGCTTGCAGAAAGCTATGGGCGCGGATTTACGATTTAGTTCAAAGATACCATCCACAAACGAGACGGACAATCGAGAGAGGACTATTCAAACTGGAAGATCTATTAAGGCGTTGTATGGGCCGAAAATGTCGTTTCCAATTATCTTTGGGGACGAGGTGGGGGAAGCAACATTGTTGGGACCGAGAATTAATGACGCATGACTACTGAAAAGATCCAAATGATTCGACAACGTATTCAAACTTCACAAGATCGACAAAAGAGTTATCTTTGATCTTCATAGAAAGGACGTGGAGTTTAATATTGGAGATCATGTATTATTACGTATTGCTCCATGGAAAGGAGTTACAAGATTTGGGAAAAGAGGAAAGCTCAATCCAAGGTTTGTTGGTCCATTTGAGATTCTTGGCCGAATAGGAAAGCGTAGCCTATAGACTCGTGTTACCTCCAAGTATGTCTCGTGTTCACAATGTATTCCACATATCTATGCCGTAAATATGTGAAAGACCCAAACCACATTATTGCATTAGAACAGGGCGAGAGATAGTGAAGATTTAACCTACGAGGAGATCTTGTTGAGATTTTGGATAGGAAAAGAGCATGTCTTACATACGAAGGTTATACCACAAGTTAAGGTTTTGTGGAGAAACCATGCAATTGAGGAAATGACATGGGAGTTGGAATCGGAGATGAAAGCGAGGTACCTCACCTTTTCGATACACACAGTGCGTCACGTTAATTTCGAGGGGACGAAATTTCATAAGGGGGAGGTTGTAAGACTTCAACTTATTATAAATAAAATTGAATTTTCCTTTATTCATTATTCTAAATTAATAAGGGTTAATTTGATATAATTCTTTTGTTATGGGTGAAATGTGCTAAGTTTACAAAATAAATAAGTGGTTATAAAATATTCATTATTATTCGGGGAATATTCGTTTGGTTGTGGAATATTCTTTTTTGTCGGGAATCTCAGTATGTAATGGCCTTGATCATTGGTAGTAGCCCCATAACGAAAAAAACGGTTGGATGAAGGAAAGCGACAAAGATTGAGTTTTATAAATAACGGCGTAAATTATTACAGATTAACACCTTTGTTGGGTTACTGGTGGTTAAAATACTGATGTCTGGCGTGGTCGGTTGGCGAGTATAGCACGATATTGCACATTATTATTGAATTATTGATCCTTACGTAAGAAGGCCACTACTCAATAATTGTTACTGTGAATTCTTATTCAATATTATATTTTATTGATTCAATAATTCTTTGCGTTGATATTTTGTATTCTTTGTTGTTTGATAATAATTGTTATCAGACGGTATTTTCCATTATCAAATCAATAATTCATATTATTTGAATAATATTATCGAGATAACATTATTGGCAATGTCTAGAAAGTTACATCTACAGGAGAGGTTTGGTCACCTAATTGCTTGTAGGTAAGGAGAAATCCTTATTGGAAAGCCCTCTTTCTGAGGAGCGGCTGGTTGTCGATCTTGTGATTACGTAATATTATTAATTATTGATTATTATGATAAAGAAAATATTTATTTTATGTGGATATAGATGGAGAAAATTTTTAATGTGACAATTGTTGAAAATTAATATTTTATCTTTTTCTGATAAAATAATTCATTTAAATATATTATTTTAATAATATATTAACGGTGATATTTTTATAATGAATGTGGGATATATGAGTATATGAGGAGGTAGAATATTTTTGTGGCATTAAATGTTTAACACATGTTTTGTGTGTCGGTGGACACTGATTCTGATGAAAATTTATTATGGTATAAAATCGCTTGGTTTATGGATTTTGGTCAATTTCATTTGGAATTTGGAAAACTTTTTCTTACGCAAAGTTGTAGAGAATGGAATTTCCCATGGAAAGTCATGAGTTTTGAATTTTTCTGATAACCGAGCTATTTTCTATGAATTGTTGAAGTTTCGGAAAAATAAAATAATTTTTATTAAATTTATGGGGGGACCCACTTTTTGGTTGGTGGAATAAAACATGGGCTGCTGATATTTTTTTCCAAAGAGGCATGCTAGACTTTTTCAAAGCATGCGTAGAGAAAATTGTTAAGTAAATAATATTATTTTATTATTTAGTCTCTTTTGGCGTTCTAACATTTTCCTATAAATAGAGGGCTAAGTTAGAATTGAAAATCACACCAGAAATAAAGTTTTCTCTCTTTCTCTCTCTAAATTATCGAGCGTATTCTTGTGAGTATACTTTGAGTGTTCTTTATCTGGTGCTTGGGTTTACATCAAAGACTATATCTGAAATTCGATCGAAATACGGTTATTTTGAGGTAAGGGTATTATTTTCTTCTTAAATGATATTTTTCTTCAATATCATTATGCTTAGAACTATTGGTGAACTTTTTTTATCAAATTTGGAACTTGTTGTGTTGGGAGTTCTTATTCACGTATACGACCTTTATTCACGAATCGACCTTATTCAATAGAAAAATAAAATTTTTTTCTTTTGTTCAAAATATCTATTACGGATACTAGCTTTGATTGTATCCATGTTTTGATCATTCTTGAATTTTACACCAATATGATTATTTTCAAGTATTTTTGGACATGGGTAAAACAAAATCACGAATCCTTAATCCTTAATCCTTGTCATTTTGTTTCTTTGGATTCGTTTCTTTAAAAATGTTTTTCATCATCCTCGATCCTAAATGGTGATATAAATGAATATCTTTGGCACTGTAGTGCAAAGATGAGCGATTAAGCGATGAATATCTTTGGCTGTAGTGCAAAGATGAGCAGTGTTGAGATGAACATGACCAATTTGGTGATCTGAATGAATATCTTTGGCACTGTAGTGCAAAGATGATTAAAGATGTATATTGATTGTTATTACGGGGATAAACTATTGATGATGGACTTTTAAACCTTAGAAGCGGTAGAATTCTTTCTACGTGACTCTTACAATGGATTCTTTATTTCATTGCATTTGTTGATCTAAAACTTGTTGTCTATTGTATTCTATTAGATTTTTCCTGTTGAAGACTAACGATAATTTGTTGTATATTATCTTAGTCATAATATTCTTCTTGGGCTAGTTGAGCTCACCCTTTTCCTTTTTGTTCCATTTTTTCTTCCGGGAGGTGAGAACATAGCGAGGATCGAGTCGGGGTATGGAGTGATGGTTCTAGGAAGATGTTTTAGCATCCTCACTATTTACGTAAAATAGTGTATGAATAATTAATGAGGACTTATTTGGGTGTGTATATTATACAGAAGACAATATTTGTATTCAAACTCACAGTTGTATTGTGCGTAATTCTACACGACATCCTGTATTATCAAAGTTGTAGTTTGCTTTCTATACCATGTATTTTGGTGACTCGAGAATGGGTGTTGTATACCTATTTTGGGGGCGTCACGGTGACGATCATCGGTTCGGTGATCACACAGACGGACGGGGAATCTTTCGATGAAGGGATGAAATTTATCATTTAAGGTAAATAATTATTTCTTTATTTTACGTCTTTCGTGTTCTTAATTGGGTATCTGGTGCTGGCTTGAGCACTTGTTTGGACATATCTGAGTTAATCATGTCTTTGGACGTTGCGTCAAGACACATAAATGGGGAAGCCAGGAAGATTTCATAAGGCGGAGATCAACATCTTGAGATCGACTTGGCTCGAGAAAGGGTCGATCGAGAAAGCGCTTCTTCATGTCATCGATGGCCTCAACGAGACTTGGATCGAGCTAAGATGGACTTGAAGGCGTCGATGATGAACTAAAGGGGCCCTGAGGATGGGTTGGCGCATCAAAACCGACCAACAAACTTTAACCGATCCGTCGAGCAGCAGAATTGGTGAAGAAAAACGCTCCCCGAGGGCCAAGAATGAGGAGTTTTCTTTACCAACCAAAGAACTGGCTATTCAACTTGGCGAGGCTCAATCAAAGGCCAGGAGGCGCCACAAGCTTCGTCTTAAAATAAAGGAGCTTGAGGAAGGGGTCCTCTTACATCAAGAAGAAGAAAGCGATATCATGCTGAATATAGGGATTTGAGACGAACTTAACGTCGAGATCATGAAAGTCTACTCGGAAGATTCACGCTAGAGAGGCAGAGCAAAAAAAATTGTCTCACGCTTCAACTGGATCAACTTTACTCAACTCAAGAAGGCGAAGGTGGTGCCAGCGTTCTTCCCTGCTTTCATTCTTACTTATGTAAAAATTTATCTGTTTAAACTTTTATATTTTTGGGATGATTTTGAAATTTTATATATGGAGGTTGTCGATGTTTCTATATTGGTGTATTTTTGTTCATGAATGAATAGATCAAATGAATGTTTTAGTTTTCTGATGAATCTGCAATTTCCTTAATTGTGAACTATGTTTTTCGGTTAGTTTCTTGTCAATAATTCAATATCGATTAAAATGAACCTAAGCAAAGTGAATCGGTTAAGACATATAATAGTTAATGTATGAGGCGAAGTGAATTGAATTTCATAGGATGAAATTTAACTTAAGCGAGCGAGAAAGAATTTGAACTCAACACTTAAATAAAATAAAGTAACACATCTCATCGCCGGTTAGAAGTGTGAGATCGGTCATTTGTTTACCACTCGGGGTGGAACAATCATATAAGGACCAAGATATAAGGACCAAGATATAAGGATCAAGATATAAGGACCAATTGTGACCATTGACTTACCACCCGGTAAAATCAATATAGGATCCTTAAATACACCACTCGGGGTAGAAACGACAAAATGGGCTTCCATCGAATGGCCGACAAGTCTACCATACCTCCTTACACCATAGTGACCGTATAGACAAATAGGACCAAGATCAATAGTGACCATTGATTTACCACCCCGATAAAATCAATATAGGACCTTCGTCACCACTCGAGGGTAGAAACGACAAATGGGAACATCATCGAATGGCCAACAAGTCCTACCATACCTCCTTACACCATAGTGACCATAGGACAAATAGGACCGGGATCGATAGTGAAAAAGTGACTTTTATTGATAATGAACAATAATATCTGACTCGATGAATTAACTTGATATTTATTGAAAGTATTTTGAAGTCTGCCTTGACGCCAAGTGTTTTTGATTTGGAACCATCTAATGCCCTTAGCAAATAAAGTGCGGTTTTGATACTTGATCACTTCATACGGCCCTTCCAGGTTTGGCATTAACTTTCCGTGTTACGAGGTGTAAAAGCTTGGCTTCTCCGAGGACGAAGTCTCTACTTCAATTTTATGAAGCTTGACTCCTTTGTTATAATGCTTATGCTACTCTTCGTTGATAAGCGACCCGGTTAAAGTGAGCCACCCTCTCACTTCTTCTAGCAGATCCAAATTGGCCTTGATCCTTACATCATTGTATATTTCTTTGTATTGGTGACCAAGACCTGGAGATCCAATTTCGACGAGGACTAAGACATCGATTACCATAGGCGATCGAAAAGGTGAATCTCCGATGGTAGTCCTCGGTGTAGTCCGGTAAGCCCAACACTTGTTGAGCGACTCCTCGGCCATCTTCTTTAGCTTCATCGAGTGCTGGCTTGATCCCGTTTAGCGGCGTCTGTTGGTCACCTCAACTTGGCCATTCGATTTGTGGATGAGCCACCAGAAGTCTTCTTATCTTTGAATCCTCAACTCCTTTAAAAATGCTTCAAATTTTGATCCCTGATGGCATCCATTGTCAGATATTAATACTACAGGGATCCCGGCGAAACACTACGGACTCTTTTATGAACTTCAAACATTCTTGCTCAGTTATTAGCAAAGTGGCTTCGTCTCTACCCACTTAGTCATGTAATCAATAGCAACTATAACAAAGCTAACCTGACCCTTAGCTTGCTTTAGGCAACAGACCCAATATATCTACCCCCCAGACAGTGAAGGGTATAGGAGATAAAATCGAGTATAACTCTTGGGTGGGCGATAATGGGATCGGACTATTGAATTGGCACTTTTCACATTTCTTGACATACTCTGTAGCTTCTTGAAAATTGTAGGCCAATAGTATCCTTGTCGAAGTACTTTTTGTAAGCAAAGATTTAGCGACATATATGATCGCGCGCAAATGCCCTCGTGAACTTCCAGAAGAGCATATTACCTTTCGGATGGGACCGAGCACTTCGATAATGGTGAAGAAAAGGCCAATCGATAAAGATCCCCATCAATAAGAACAAAGTTGGCACTCCTGTACTTGATCTTCTTTGCCAGATCGATCCAGAAGGAAAAGGCAGCCATCCGCCATCAAAGTTATAAGCATCTGTAATGGCGAACCGATAATGCCGTGGTGGAATTGTTATTGTGATCGACTCCTTGATAGCCTGCTATACTGATGTCCGAAATAGAATATCCATCTGCATGCAATACCTGTAAGACCCCAAATAATTAATAAATGAAATTTAATTTTCTCTATTTATTATTTTGAAATAGTAAGGGTTGATTTGATTAATGTGGATAGTTATGGGTAAAATACGCAAGTATTTCAAAATAAGCAAGTGGTTATAAAATATTCATTATTGCCGGGGAATATTCGTTTGGTCGTGGAATATTAAATCTTTGTAAAAGGGAATATTAAATGACTGCGCCATAGCTTGATCTTTTATGGCCCCATAATGTGAAGCGATTGGATGAAGAAAGCGACAAATATAAGTTGTTTAAAAATAATGGCGTAGTTGTTACCATTTACTTTGTTGGAATATCAAATTGGTTAAAACACGATGTCTGGCGTTGTTATGCAAGGTGGCTTTGCGGTATTGCACCAATTATTGACTCTTACGTAAGAAGGCCACTACTTTCGATAATGGTTACTGATAATTCTTTCATTCGATATTTTAATGATTGATAATTCTGCGTTGATATTTTATATTGTTGTTGTTTGATAATTGTCATTACACAAGTATTTTTCATTATCGAAGCAATAATTCATATTATCTGAATAATATTATTAGATAACATTATTGGCAATGTCTAGAAAGTTACATCAAGAGAGGTTTGGTCACCTAATTGCGGCGCCAGGTAAGGAGAAATCCTTATTGAAAGTCGCCTCTTTCTGAGGCGCTGGTTGTCGATATTGTGATTCTATAATATTATTTGTGAATAATTAATTATTGATTCATATGATGAGGAAAATATAGATTTTATGTGGATATAGATGGAGAAATTTTTTTATGTGACAATTGTTGAAAATTAAAATTTTATCTTTTTACGATAAAATAATTCATTTAAATATATTATTATATTTTAATAATATAATAATGATGATATTTTACAATGAATGTGTGATATCTGAGTATCTGAGGAGAAAGAGTATTTTTGTTGCAATAAATGTTTAAAACATGTTAAACATGTACGTGGACCCATTTATTATTTGAAATTTGATTATAACTTTGAAAAATCGCTCGTTTATGGATTTGGTCATTTTCATTTGGAATTTGGAGAAACTTTCTTACGCAAAGTTGTAGAGAATTGAATTTCCTATAAAAACTCATGAGATTCAAATTTTCTGATAAAAGGGCTATTTATTGTGAATTATTGAAGTTAGAAGTTCCGAAATAATTGATTTTTGGAAGTTTTAATTATTTTATAAAAGAAAAACGTTTTTTTGATGTGTGAGCCTCATTTTACATGTGTTAGTTGGCTGGAAATCAAATTCAAAGGTTGCGTAGAAAACTTAATATATATATTAATATTATAATAAATTTTACGCTTTTTGTTGTTAAGCAATTTCCTATAAATAGGTCTTGGGTTAGAATTGAAAATCACACCGAAGCTGAAGTTTTCTCTCCATATTATCGAAGCGTATTCTTGTGAGTATTTTGAGTATACTTTGAGTATTGCTTATATCTCGGTGAAAGTTCAAGATATGCTTTATATCCGATATTCCAGGTTAAATCTGTCTTTCCGAGGTAAGAGATATTTTTTTTCGTAATGATATTATTTATTCAATATCATTATGCTAAAATATTGATCTGAAGTTTTATCAAATTTGGAATTTTGATGTGAGTTCTTATTCACGATTATCTGACTATTCACGCGTATCGACCTTTATTCACGAATCTAAGACTATTCATGAAAAATGAAAAAAAAAAATTTCGTCAGAAATATCTATTCGGATACTAGCTTTGATTGTATTCATGTTTTGATCATTCTTGAATTTTACACCACTATTATTATTTTTGAGGTATTTTTGGACGTGGATAAAACGAAATACTGAATCCTTAATCTTTGTCATTTTGTTTCCTTTGGATTCGTTTCTTTAAAAAATATTTTCATCATCCTCGGTCTTAAATGATGATATTATTGAATATCTTGGCACTGTAGTGCAAAGATGAATGATTTATGATGAATATCTTTGGCACGTGTAGTGCAAAGATGAATGATTTTCGATGAATATCTTTGCCCGTAGTGCAAAGATGAGCAGTGTTTAGATGAACATGATCAATTGGTGAATGTCCTCGGCACGTAGTGCGAGAATGAATATTTGATCCCGGATATATATTGATTGATGTTACGAGGATAAAAAAATAGGCGATGAACTTTAAAATTCATACATAGAAGATAGTAGTTTTGCATTCTCTACTTAACTCTTCTAATGAATTATTATTTTCATTGCGAATATTGATTTAAAACTTGTTGTCTATTGTATTCAATTATATTTTTCCTGTTGAAGACTACCGATAATTTTGTTGTATATTATCTTAGTCATAATATTCTTTACTTGCCAATGAGTCAGCTCACCCTTTTCCTTTTTGTTCCATTTTTCTTCTCGGAGGCGAGAATGTAAGCGAGTACGAGTCTGGGTATGGAATGATGGTTATAGAGAGAGTTGTTTAGTAATCCTCACCATTTTGTAAAATAATGTATCAATAAATGTGATGAGGATTTATTTGGGTATAGATATTATGTCAGAAGATAATATTTGTATTCAAACTCATGCATTTCATTGTTGTAATAATAAAGTTGTAGTTGTTTTACATGCCATGTATTGACAACTCGGAATGGGTGATGTATACCTATTTTGGGGGTGTCACAATACCCTTAACTCGTCTGAAGAAGCTGCAGCGGCTTTGTCGGACTCCTCGAACCTTCTTTAACTATTATCGACTTTGGACCACAATGTCAACCGACCTTGGAAATATTTACCAAAGTGTTTGGATTTCAGTGAGTGCGGCTTATAGATCTGCTTTGGTGACGAGTCCTTCATTGTTGGCGAGAACACAAGGAAGTGAGTGCCTTTTGTGTTCTCGGGTGAATATATTCTTGAATTACTCCTCGTGCCTTGCTGCTTATAGTCCGAGAACCACTAGGATGAGGTACCTTCTTCTTCGGATGCTTAGGAATATGGGTGTATTTTATGTCTTTGAATCTGAACTTGATGAATTTTAGATGGGCATCTCCAGAAGACAGTGTCTCTGGTGGGTGCCACCTTCATGGATTCTCGAGTCACAAGATCTACTCTGTTTCGACCATAATCTCAAGACCAATAGAGGCGGAATACCCTTCTCGGTCAATCAATCGGGAAAATGGTCATTGGTTCGCTTCGATCCCCAGGAAGGCCTCGAGACATGTCTTTAAAGTGTAGACTTCTTTTCTAACTTGATCGGTGCATCGACCCCGACCACTTCGGTATAAAGTATCTAAGTAGTATGCTTTACCCTTTTGAGACCATGGTCAAGTATTCTCTGGCAAAGATAAATCAATCTTCTTCCAAAGATCATCCCAGGCTCGAACGAGAACCCTCGAAACCCGCTTGGAAGCGATGCATCAAAGCACGTGAGCATTCTTTGAAGGACCCAATCAATCCTCGGCAGATACTCATTGTGTGTAGGCGAAGTCGTAGCCATCGGGTATCCTTTAGAGGTAAATCGCTCGCTTTCTTTCTTCACCATGGATTCCGATGTAGAATAGCATACAATTTGTGATTGAAAACTTCAAAACACTGTAACATGCCTCCTTCTAACAGCGCCAATGTTAACGCCAGGATCTTACGCCACGCCCCAATCACGTAAGGCGTCCCCGATCCCGCAGACAAGAAACACGGTAGAACACCACAAGCTCGAGCTTGGCGGTTCCGTCGGGGATAGCTTCAAGCGTGAGAATTAGTATATGTTCACAAGGTTAACAATGGAGAATCTATTGTCTAATGTATTTAGAGAGATAATAAATCTCGATTGTGTGTATGTGAGAGAATATGAAAAAAAATCAATATATATGGTAACGCACTCTGCAGGCGATGGCTTCCTCGCTAGGTTATACTATCTTTGATTGGATTCTTGTCACCCACTACTTCCCCGACACCCCTTTGATCGATGGGCTCTGCATTGAATCGTATAAGGTTTATCTATCGCTTTATTACTATTTTCATCACGCCGTGGCCATGATCCCATCCACATTAATGCGTGGCGGAGGAGCTTGGTCAATTAATCATGCTTTTTCATCATCATAAGTCAAAGAAGATATTAAAATATCTAATGGGTCGATCCAATTTGACCTAATCTTACTTTTTTAAAGGTTAAAACGGATATAATATGGTGACTGGGCTCAGTGACTTTCACGGATTAATAATAGAGGCCCCATAGATTGTTTATGTGGATAGGCCCAATGTACCTGACTTAAAAATAGAAAATATCACGACCCAACAGATGCGATTCGTACAATTTTTAGTGCGATTTCGATTCCAATTTACTCAGCCCAATATCCAATTGTCTATTTCTAAAGAAGTGCCGTATGTGGCTACAAAAAACTCATTCATTTTTTAAATAATAAGACAAGAATTGTGGGGCCAGAAGAAACAAGGAATTTAGGATCAAAATAACCTTACCCCACCCTCTTTAATTCAAGTATCCCATTTACTGTACATCCAGACTTCATCAATTCATTCTCAATGGCCTCCTCTGCTCCGGTTTTCTCTATATCTCCGGTCGTAGCTCAAAAAGATGGGACTCCCTCTTCCCGTGATCGGGAATTTGCTATTCACGGTGAGATTATGATGATTATAATTCTCACGCTTTTCGGGTTCTTCATCGTCTCTCTTGTCGTTTATCTTTATGTAAAGCGATTGCAAAACGCCGCCCTCAAATTCCGTGAATTACTGGTGTAGTTGAATTTGCCGATGGAGAAGAAGAGATTTGTGCACTACTCCAATGGCATATACATAAAACAAAGTCTCAAGAATGAGTGGCTAAGATCATGATAGTAAATAGTAAATTCCTTATCAGAGATAGAGACCAACTCTATTGTTTGTCAATTGAAATTTAGATTATTACTCCTTGCCTTCATCGTTCGTTCTTCCCACTACTCTGTTTGCCAGTTGGGATTAAGAATTTATTATACTTTATTTATGATGAGTCATTATTCTTTTTTAAGTTTCATTTACTTTATTATTTATTTATGTGGTTTTAAAGTTGTTTACAAATATTAAAATAAATAATTGTAAGTATTAAATATAATATTAATTGCATATACTGTTAATGTTATTTATTGAATGTGATTAAACTAAAATTATATTATTTAATACTTAGATAAATATTGAAAATTAATTAATTAATATTTAATTTAAATTCTCAAACGACAAATATTAAAAGACAAAAATATTTTTTAACAAAATTAGTTTGAGCATCCTTTATACTTTTTTACAAAACTACTTTGAAAATAAGGCCAAATTATAATCAATTGATGATCTAACAATATACTAATACATGAATGTTTAGGAATTAAAGCCCAAGTCAGGTTACTATATATACTTGGTATAAAATTATTTAACAGGTTAGAGTCCAAAACGTAACATGTGGCCTATTAGCTCAGCTGGTTAGAGCGTCGTGCTAATAACGCGAAGGTCGTAGGTTCGAGACCTGCATAGGCCATTTGTTTTTAAATTTTTCTCCTTATCATTCACTCCTTTTCTCTTCCTTGTTTGTGGCATTTTCTCTTCTTTATGATCAACTCCTTTTCTCAAAATTGTATCATGTGGCCTATTAGCTCAGCTGTTAGAGCGTCGTGTTAATAACCCGAAGGTTGTAAGTTCGAGACCTGTATAGGCCATATATTTTTAATTTTTTCTCCTTATCATTCACTCCTTTTCTCTTCCTTGTTTGTGGCATTTGTTCACATTAATTTTTAGGTTAAGTTCAGATGACCACCTGGAGTTTGGGCGGTTTCCCACTTAACTACCTATAGTCAGTAAAGCTACATTTAAACACCCGACATTTTGAGTTAAAGTGAAAACGTTCTTTTCACATCATAACTCACATTTTAAAAGGTCAAAGACTTAATTACCCTCTTATATATAAAAGAGAGATTTGTTGCTTGTTAAATCTCTCTCTCTCTGTTTTTCTAACAAACAAAAAAGCAGTGGGAGAACAAATTCATTATGCAAAAATTACATCAAGGTTAATCCAGTCTTGAGAATCATAGAATATATCAAATGCCCTGTGATTCATAAAATAGTGTTACAAATTGACAAAAAATTAACCGGCCAGTCACAAAATTGAAAACAGAATCATAGAATAAAAAAGGTGAACTAAAACTTGTCTCCAAAATGTAAGAAAATGAAGAAATATGTAACCTTTCCAATTACATCCATTACAATATGTTAATACCCATATAAATTTATTCAGCACCTAACTATGGATGGGTAATTAACTTAATCTGATCTGTTGCTACTTGAGCTATGTGAATTGAATGATATCATTCACCCAAGCATGAATTAGAAAAAACAGAGTCTCTATGTAACTGAGTTTCCTCCATTGAAAATACATTTACCTTTCACGAAGCAACCTTGCTAATCCAAAGTCACCAATATGTCCAGTCAATTCCTCATCCAGGAGAACATTACTAGGCTTTAAGTCGCAGTACACAATAGGAGGCTTGCAGTCATTGTGAAGATAGCAAAGTGCAGCTGCAACATCAATATCAATATTCAATCTATCAAGATGAATGAGATATGAACCCAGAGAGTCGAAAAGACAAATGAGACTATCAAATTTGGACAAAGGGAATAAGATAACTGGTTATAAGATAACTCAATGAACATCAGAACCATATTTAATCCGAAAATATAATATCAAAAACATGCAAAGATCAATTTTTCTTTGAAACATAACATAAAGATCCAACTTTTTTCAAATTTAGAAGCAATTTCATTTAATCTACATATACAAACAGATAGAAATTAAAGATTTTAAATGAGAAAATTCATACCATGGAGGAGATTATGGATTTGAGTCTGCAAAAGCAGTTAAGCGAAGTTTCACAAAACCCATCGAGACAAAACCTCCAAAATCTCTTCCATCTTCAACCCCTAATCAAACTCATCCACTCATCTCCTAAATTTTGAATACGGCACCTTCCTAACAGATTCTCCTACCATCTATTTATCTCCACGTAAAATTAGTTATTAACAAAACCCGATTGAGAAATACGGTCTTTGTTTTCTAAGAACAATAGAAAATAAAAATAAAAGTCAAGTTTAATTGAGAAATTTTAATATATATTTGTATAGATATATAAAGAGAGAAAGGGTTAGGAAATCAAAGATCTAATAGGAGAAGGAATTTTACTTTATGGGGTTAAAAATGAAAAGTGAATCTAAAATTCTCGTAATGTAATTAGTCCATTAGAAAAAAAAGTGAAATAAGACGATGATGTTTTTCCTCGATGGATAGGAGTCTTAAAGGAGAAACCTAATGAAGTAAGAGTTGGAGAAGAGGGGTTTTGTGTATAGATAAGTCGAGGTCAAGAGTTCTGAACTCTCCAAATCGAAGAAATAGTGGGCTTTCTTCCGATTTCGACTTCGATTTGTTTCAATTGCATTCTCTTCTTGATTTGAAGAAGTTTTATGAAGATCGAGTGAGAATACTCTATGCTTTGTTAATGAATCGACGACGACGGATTCGTTTCTTGTGTGGCGCCCCAAAAATTGAGACACTCATATCTCGAATTTTTTGCATCACGCTACTACTACGAATATCTTACAAAATCATTAACAACGAAAATAATAGAATAATTTACATTGATGTAATATAAATATTCACGTCCCAAGTACCAGTAACCATTACTACAACAATTACGTGATTAGCTTAACATAGCTTAATCATTCTTGAATACATCATAACAATAATAATAATACTTCTACTCTTAAGGGCTAAGTTATTACATCGCCTTGCCCTTTCCCTTGTCCTTTCTCTCAAGTACCGCCTTGCTTGCTGCTTTAAGCTGTAATGTTTTAAGAAACAAGAATGAGCAACAAATTTGCCCAGCAAGTAATATAGCTAGACGAACAAGCTAGTTATAGCATTTAAATCTTTCATGGGTATAATAATAATTGATAGTTCAAGGATATCAAGAATACCAAAGAGTATTCAATAGGTGTGTCGCTATGGGTTCAAGGATATCAACAAAATTTCGTGGATTTACTCATTTCGAGGTTCAACATAATTGGGTCTTGGCAAATACTAAGGACCAAGAACTCTTACTAGAATTAATTAAAGATTACATCAGAATCCAACATCCACGAGTACATCGGTGATCACTTAAAGTACCTATGTTATGCATAACATTTAATCATCACTACGTATGCATGCGTCGGTTCCCCGACAATATATAATTTCCCTTACATGAGGGTTGTTCATCTCAAGAGATTTACGATAGTCGCACCAAATCAATCGGTTTGGATAGCTCTTTAACTTATAATAATAGTCTAACGGGATCAAGGGCTTTATAGCTTTTTTCATCATGCATTTAGGAATGATAAGTCCAATGCTTACAACAACGTCAAGGTATACAAGTGATTTTTGAATAGAAGTTTAAGTTAGGTGGGTTAATTTAGAGACTTTACTATATACATACAACCCAAGGAAATTTCTTAATGTCATGGTTCAACATGACCGAACCCATCATTGGTTCCTAAGTGCAGTGCAGCTCCACCCTATGGATTTCGTAAGCGAGTGAACATGCTGCATTTTTGCAGAGTAGTCACAACTTGATTCCGAGATAATTTTAACGTATTCACATACGCGAAGGTAAACTTTCTAAACACCTATATCATGCTAATTCATCATACTTGACCTATTAATCAAAAACGAGAATCAACAAGACTCAAGTTAAGAAGCTAGAGTAGAAATTATACCTTCTCGAGCTTTAACCTTGATATCTCACACTTTGATTTGGTAATGCTTAAAGAACTAAGAATTCTTTACTCGATTTCTCCAACACTCTTATCACTAAAAGCATTACCCTAGTGGGCTTGTATTTAAAGAGAAAACATGGACCGGACACTGCTTTTACCCAATGTTGGGATTCATGGTGTAATAGAAATGAACAATGGTTATTTAAGGAGTTATTCAATCACTCCATACCAAACCACTTAGCTAGCTGTGCATGCCTAGGATTAGAAATTTGAAAATTTGCGTAAAGAGAGTTTGAGGCTACTATTCTTTGTTCTTGGTGACCTAATTTGGGGACAAGTTATAATGATCTCGAGACATGACAAGTGGCTACTTGGTCAGCCCAACGCCCCCACGCCACATTTTAATTTAACCAATACCTTATACTCGATTAACTCTTTTGTTGGATTAGAATGGATTCTAAATATCCCAAGTTTATTGGGCTAACTTAATGATCCATCAATTAACTTATTGGGCTAGGCTCCCAATTTATTATTTGGACTTTAAACATGCAAATACTTAATTATCCTTCACTAAGTCCATCATTGTGTCACACAAGACATTTCATGAACCTATCTTATCGATCATCAACAGCTCAATTTTAATTCAATTGAGTTACTCTCTTTATGCCACGCAAGCATTTATAAAATAAATAATTCACCGGCTCTATTTAATAATAAAATTAAATCATAAAATTTACGGGTATTACATTTACTCCAAAAACCTCCTCCTCTCTGGTACCTCCACGATGACATCGTAGCCGGCTCCATCATCAGTCTCTCGGCGATGGCTCCTGCACGATCTCACCGACTGTAGACTCGAGGAGAGAGGAGACAGTGGATTTGAAGGTTGAAGATAGAAGAAGAAGGAGTATTTCAGTCTTTTTAAATCGTTAAAGTCCCTTTTCACGCGTTTTTGGCGTTTGACATGCACGCGCGGTTAATTTAGACGAAAAAGGTAACGATTTCACTTTAACTCAAAAGGTCGGATGTTTAAATGTAGCTTTACTAATTATAAGTGGTTAAGTGAAAAATCGCCCAAACCTCAGATGATCATGTGAACTTAACCCTTAATTTTTAACAATATGATTACCAATTTTTAGTTAGTTTTTCTGATGCAAGTAGAACTAAAGTGAGAAACTTAAAAGTATTACTTTTTAGTTAGTTATTTGCAAGGCGTCTCGTCATACCTTTTTTTTTAATTACACTTCACTTTTTTCCTTCAATTGTTTTTTCGAGATTTTGAGTTCCAAACAAATATTAAATTTTAAAATCTTAAATATGTATGTAATTAAATTTTTACAACTTACCTTTATTAATTGCAAAATAAAAATTAAGTTGATTGAGAAAGTAAAGAAATTAGCCTTCTGTATACTATTGTGTGTATTTATAATGTAGCTATGTAGGTATTGTATATAGGATTTTAAGGTGAATGTAGTATAGGTATTGTATATACTATTGTGTGTATTTATAATGTAGGTATTGTATGTAGGTATTTATTATAGGATTATAAGGTGAATTTATAGGTATTTGTATGTAGGTATCGAGAGAGTTACACTAATAAAAAAATAATTATTTTTTCACATTAATGTTTCAGTATTTCACAAATTGACTAAGAAAAATATATATTAAATGGAACTCTTTGGATAGAGTATACTATATACGCGTGTTAGCAATGGTTACACTTTCAAATTAATGCTTCGCTAATTAATCCCCTGCAATTAATTAATTCAGCTCAAAACCCAAATTAATTAATGTATTAATGGTGAATTACTCATGTTGAAGCTGATGATCATAAAATTAACAGTACTAAAAAAATCCTCCATCGAAATGCTTCATATATCTGCATCAAGAAAACCCCATGGTTCACCTAATCTTTGTTGCGTGAATTTTTTGACTAATGTTTTCAATATGCATGTTCCAAATTCAAAAGTTCAATTGTATACAGTATACACCATCTGTTTATGTAAATGCGTACCATGATCACTAAATGCTAGGCCGAGCCGGTACTATCATCCAAATTGTAAAGAGGATCTTTTATCTTTGTGGAACAAAATTTTTTCTCATCAATAATAAATCCTTCAATTGTGCATGAGATTCAAGTAGGGGTTTAATTTGTTCGGCTCTTGCAGCTGTAGCATCAGTGTTTATACCTCCAAACACCAATTTTAGTGCATTGCGTTTGAGGTCCAAACACTGTATTTGTGAGTTAAATAAGTTATATCTAAAATAAATTGTTACTCGACGAATAAGATTTTCAATTGCTTTTGTACAAACGCACCTTACGCTGAGTAACTAAATTTACACTGATACACAAAATCAATAAGTTCTCAAATTGTTTGTTTGCACTGAGCATCGAGTTCACATGGACTTAAGCATGTGTATAGGGTTTAATTAATGGAAGTAACTAGGTCACATACAGTAAGGTTTAGGAGTATTTAAGTTATTTACCCAAGGGAATCTACCAATAGAGGGAAAAAAAATGTTTGCTAATTACACTACAAAGAAAAAGTATTAATTATATTGTGATACTGGGACGATAAACTAAGTATGTCCTAATCTATACGAGGTTATTTCAGTGGTCAATAATTCCTCTTTAAAGTATTTAGTGAGTTTTTGGTTAAGTGTTCTACCCGCTAATGTGACATGATGACTACATATTGTAACTTCCAAAGTCAATATGATTGTAAATGCTTAGTATCCACGGGACGGGGTGACTGCACAATGTACCCAATTCTAATATATGGCACGTACGTAGTTGGAACTTTAATTTTCCTCCTAACAGTATTGAAAGCAAGATGTTACTACACATGCATCTTATATATCTATCCTTATATCATATATAGTTTTATGTGTCCAAGAATATTCTTACCTTGGAGTACGTACATTTCCTAATTATTACCTTAGGTAGCAAGTCATTCGTAAAAATGGAAGAAGGATTGATGAAATGCGAGAAGAAAAAGAACCCCAGCAATATACAAGAGCTCTTGCAATCTTTAATCTGACTAGGGTTCTAGGGTTCTAAATTTCTTACGATATTCTACATATATCATGTGTATAGAACCATTAATTTTGACCAAATTATATAGTATATTGTAGATCCCCTCATCATCTCCATTTCTCTCTCTCTCTCTCTATATATATATCTCCTTATCGAATGCCAGATATATCATTATACATATATATAATCATCACTTCTAAGTTGAGTAATCAAATTCATACCAAAAAGAGTAAATAGTAGGGTTTTTTTTTTACCTTGCCTGATAGTACAAGCAAAATGCAAATGCATTATCTTGAAGTACAAGTACCTCAAGATCTCACTTAGAATAATATTGTCCCATTCATATAGTCAGATCTAGAGTACTTGCTCTTCTTGCATTCTTTTCCCAATCAACTTCTTTCAATCTACCAAAGGAAGATGGAAAGTGCAATGACAGGGATAAGCACTTATCTTCATCCTCCAAATTATCTCTTTGGCCTTCTTCATTCTTTGCTTTTACAGCAAGTGTTAGATTCAAATCAAGGTCATCACATGAATCTGAAACTTTTCTTTTTAACACTGACCGCTTCTGAAGACTCGTGGCTTCCAATTCAAGAAGAACTGGAGCTTGCAGCTTGCTTGAGGGTTTATGCTCCATAGTGTTTAATAGGGACGACTGATCACCTCGCCAGCGCCCTTGATCATAAATTGATCCGAATCCATTTTTTCTTTCATGATTTTCCCATGTAGAAGATGAAACATCGAAATGGAGATCACAATTTGATGAGTTTCTTCCAAATATTCTCTCCGTAACTGAAGCATAAAATCTTGGTATGGCCTTATCAATTGCATTTCGCGACATAAAAGAGCTTTGCATCCAATTGTCATGCCTAATATTCCAAGGACAATCTCTATATTTTGCAGAAAAAGAAAATTTGACATCTTATTGAACTAAAATATTTCAAAAACACATGGAGGAAAAAGAAGAAGAAAAAAGATTTACTATTTTACATATTATACGTACCTGAAGCTTGGATGCCTTTGGGTATAGCTTTGAAGCATTGGTAGTTGGCTTAGGTTGTAGATATTTCGATCTCCACCGTCCATCAAATTTCTATGATCGCCTATCACTGTCATATATATATATATATATATATATATATATATATATATATATATATATATATATATACCGAGTAATTAGCTTTACATGTTTATACTTCACACACCAGATGAAACCTTAATTATGTTGAAATGAGAACTTAAACAAGATTAAGACTAGGAATTATCAGCCAAGTACGTACCTTGACTAGCAGGGTCATCAATTTTCTTGCTTCTATACATCTGAGGTAAAAATAACCAAATAAAGAAGCAAAGGAAATTAGAATTTAGATTGAACTAAAACAACTACAAATGCCAAGTAATATCAAATTAATGAACAAAATAGTAGCTAATTAAAGGGGATTTTCTTAATCAAATCATCAGAATTAAACCTGTAAATGACTTTTGACATGAGCGATATTAAGTTCTTTGATATTCATTAGTTGAACAACCAACTTTGGGGTTGCTTCTGCACCAAAAATAGTAAAAATTGAAGTCATTTTACCTCTATCCATATAAGCAAAATTTGAAGCAGTACTTAAATTAAGTCGATGATAATTAATCAATGAATTAACTCGTTGAATTAAGTAAATTAAATTGAGAATTAACTTACTTTCTTGTCCACCTAATCTCTCAACAGCTTGAACAAAGCGAAGATGAAGATCATGCGTCCACCGGAGTCTTGGTGTTTTGGACCGAGCATAAGGCCTCACCGACGGCTTCTTCTCATTTTCATCAACTGTGCTGTTGCTTGAGCTTCCATCTTCTTCGTCCCCATTTTGATTCGAAGGGTTTGCCTTAGAACACTCATCAGTCGCACTACTTTCCTCCATACTTCCAATATTGATCATAGGCCTTAATTAATTCTCTAAATATCTATTTTAGCTCAGATAATTTTATCAGTACTTGAACTTGAAAAGGACCTAAGCATATATAATCTAGTACTATTAAAAATTGAAACGACACATTAATTAGCTATATTAGGGCTTCCTTAATTGGTTATATATATCCAAAAACAGCCTACCTTCTTATTAACTGATCATAGACATAATAGCGGAAAAAGAAGCACAAATTCTACCATGAGAACTCTATCGAGATCAAGATTGAACAGAGAGAAGATCGATCGAATACTTACAATAATTATATGTATGTACAACAAATGGGAAATGAAACCCTAGACCTGGACAAAGAAGAAAGAGAGAGTACTCTCTCTCTCTCTGTATGTAGGGTAATGTCAACAATTATTGGTCATCTAAATTTTTTTGCACCCTCACTATTACGTTCGCATATATAAAACAAAGCAATACATATATATATATATGTATGAATGTATGTATGCATATATAAACGGAGAAAAACAATTTGCTTAATCAATCCAGATCTTTTATGGTCCCAACTCTTTAAAAGCTTTTCTATTCAGTGGGTAGAAAACAAAATCCTGCTATAAAAATAAAACTATGAAGTACTCTGTCTAGCTTTCAAAATTATAGATACATTTAACTACGACTTTTAAGATAATTTTATTTTCTTCTAAATATATCCCTAGTAGTAAATATAGTAGTGATAGTATAATAGTATTTAAAATAAATAAATAAAAAATATATCTCTATTTTTGAAAAAACAGTGTGATTATATATACTAGTATTTCTGTCACATGCATGACACTGTGTGTGCATGCAATTAAAATAAAATTCAATTTTAATTCAACAAAATCTATTTTTTGAAAAGGCGGTATAATTATTATAATATATTATATTATACTATATATATTATGGAGTTAATTCATAATAAATTAATGATAACTATAACCTTACATGGCTACCACATCTTGCCCGGTTTATTATAAAATTTGACGACCATAATTTAAAAACGCAATTTATTATTTTATTATATATTTTTTTTCTTAAATCGCGAAACGGATTGTATGTATGTGTGTGTGCGGGCCTCTGCAGGCCACCAATTTCAACGGAAATGCGAAGGCCAAGAAATTTCAGTTTTTGTTTATTGAATAAGTCCAAATTAGTCCAAAGTGACATTTGTTCTTACTTGTTTCATCACTAGCTCGACGAAGCAAGTTAAGTATCAACAGATCTTTAATTATAAAAATTGTCGTGGATTCATGTTAATTAATTATGGAAGTTGTGACATTAATTCCTACAGGTTGACGCTCACCCATTCCCAGAATAGCTAGAGGAGGCTTGGACTCATTTCAACTTCACTCGAACCAAAAATATCAGAAAAGTAAATCCTTAATGTTTGTAAATCTTACAACTCTTTTCAGAGACTGGATGCACAAAATGTTAAAAAAAAGGCACAGTAAATTGACTGTTTTGAAAATAGTACAGTAAAAAAAGAAAATACTCCCAACTCATTTTGTAAATTTTTAATAGAATGTTGATATTTAAAAAAACATAGTAGCCTCGTTTTCATACAAAAAGACTTTATATTCGATCAATCGACCAACTTAATTGATTAAAAAATAAACTCTCATATTAAATAAACTTCCCATTTACTGAGTTTAATTTTTAAGAAGTTAAAATAAGAATATGAGTTTGAAAACACCAGATCTCCCAACTCAAATAATGTCTTTTTTAACTACTGTTTTAAGTTTTATTCTTGTCTGTGTACAGTATATACATGCTTCGCTGTCTTAATTTGATGGCGACCCTAACTAGAGCGGAGGAAAAATCGCATGCAGCTTCTTTTACGTCGGGAATCACGGGCTAGCTTGTTGTCGTCGAGACTTTATACTTAATAATATCAATGCTCCCAACTCCCAACTCATGTATATATAAATATATTGATATAAGTTCTGATATACACAGTTCTAATTATATTCACACACACATATAGTTGGTGAGCCATTTTAATTTTATATTTCATGTTTTTTGTTGGAGGAATTTGTTGAATAATTACATAACATAAAATTATCTAATAATTTAATTACTTACATGAATTGAGAAAAATCATCTTGTATGTATCACGCTTCCGCTCTGCTTAAGGATGAAAGTCTTCAATTATATCTCTCAATCTTATGATAGATGTATATATAAGTGTGTATAAAGTTTTTGAGACGATCATTGAAACTAAACCCTAACTGTTTTATTTATAGAATAACTAAAGGTCCATCAAGATTATGAAACCCTAGTGCCCATTATGCCAAATTAATATTAATAATAATATTAATGAGTCAAATAATTACCAAATCCATAAATAAGGTAATTAAATTAATACAATACATAAATTCAAAAATTCCATAAATAGTAAAGTTCAGATAAGGAAATAAAATATTCTAATAAATTATTGTACAATTTGCCTTATATATGCTTGCTATTCCTGTATTTATAAAAAGTCACTCAGAATAGTGAAAGCATTGGCAAGTTGGCATGGCATCTAAGCGAGGGATATATGAAGTTTAATCAGGATGACTCGGGTCATATTTGTTTGTAAAAATCAAGTTGGGAATTGGATTATTTGTGTTAAGTTAACATTATGTCGAACTTTTTAATTCTTTGATGATTGTACTATTAGTCCCATATATAAAGTCATTTGATAACTGAAAATAAGAAGATTATTAACCTCATATTCATCATAAAATTATATAATCCCTTATTAATAGGCTTAGGAATAACAAAAATAATCCATGACTATTTAAAAACTATTAATTCCCCAATTATAAGATAAAATAATTTAAAGTATTGTTAAATTAAGAAAAATAATTTAATCCCAAACATATTTTTTACAAACAAACATATATAGCCTCAGTTCTTAATTATCAGATATCAGTTCTTAATTATCAGATATAAGGTTAGCACTAAATTGTGTTTTTTTTTCACACTATATAAATTAAGATAACAATGTCCGATAAAATGTATAAATTAACTCAGTTTAAACAATAATAATACTCCCTCTCTATTCCAAAATTAGAGATACAATTTAACTTTTGAAGTCAAACAACGACATATTAAACTTTAAAATTAGTGCGACTCATAAAAATTTAGAATAAAATAAATTTTATGATTAATAGTTTTTGTTATATACTACACAATAATAATAATTTTATCAATTAAAATTAAATAATTTCGCATTATTTTGAAATTTAATATCGTCCCTTGACGCCAAAAAACTAATTGTATTTCTAATAATTTTGTATAATAGCTTTGATCTAGATCAGATTATTGAAAACTAGATAAGCCACTGTTCATGCCACTATATATATGTCCATATACTTTATAGCAGCAAAGAGGGAAACAAAAGAAAAGTAGTACGTATTGGACAAGTTATATAGCCGAACTACTAGTCATTCTTCCCTCGTGTATTTGAATTGTATTTGGAGTTTTGGACGTGTGACACATCATATCAATATTAATTAATAAAGAGTACCATGCATAAAGAAAAGTTCGAAATAGTTTTCTTTTTATTCTTTCCTTTAACAACTATGCATGCATGCATATTGGTGTTTATTGTCATTCTTCTTGGGTTCAGGATTTCAAAAGATGTATTACACCTAACAATTAATTTCAATGAAATGGCAGGGATCAAATTGTACATTACCATCAAATATTTGTGGATGCATGATGGGAAATATTAAATTTAGATAAGAGGCTAAAACTTTTATAGTTGAAATGGACTTTTTTATATATAATTCACCTGTTCCAAAAAATATATATAAGAGTGCAAAAGAAAATACTCATATATATTTTGGAATGGAGGCAGTCGTTTTGCCACTCTTAATTAACTATATTAGGTGTCAAAATCACTTGCAGAATCCTGCACACAGAAATTATATCTAGGGTGAGGGTGGGGGTTGGGGGTTTGGAGGGGTTGGGGGGAGGCAGAGAGCATAGAATTGAAAGGAAATAATATTATGCTTATCTACAAAGAGTAAATTCATGATAATATAGCAGAGAAGACACAACCCGGGCAGAGGAAAACGAAATAAGTGATTAAAAATAGAGGGGTTGGTCTGAAAAGATTCACTACATACATACACCCCCGACCCCAAACCTGTGAATTTAATTATGAAGTCAACCCCCGATACTTTTATTTTTGTTTTTTCATGGGAATATGTGTGCCTAATAATGCGGATCTAGCTAATTTCAGAATGAGCATGTCTGTCCTTTTATGTATGTATGTATGTATGTATGCATGTATGTATATGGTTATTAGCTCGAGACTTCCATACTTCCATAAGCATGATGATGCATGCATCATGCATGGCATTAGATGATACATGCATGCATGCATGTAATTTAATTTTGATCAGACAAATCTGAAAATATAAAAAACAATTTAAATAAGCTTCAATTCCAACTGCTCCAGTGTACTAACTGGTAGGTGCATGAAGGCGATCCCCATCATGTTTCATAAATAAATTGAGCAAGCTAATTAAGGAATAAGACCGTGATGTGCAGATCGATTAAAAATGAAAATAATTAGCAGCTTATTGGAATATGTATGATAAAATTAGAATTAAGCAGCTTTCCCCCTTTGACATATGGCAGCATGGACTACATTAATTTATTAATAGTTTATTAGGCAAATTTTACCTAATAGATTTCCTGCTCATTTTTATATATGTCCTTGTTTTTCTTTTATCTTTTCCCCTTTTTCTTTTTTAGACAGATGAAATGTATGTTTCCCTTCTGCAAACTAATTAACTAAAGTTAAATATTTCATACAAACTTCAAGTTTTGATAAAGTTTGCTAATGGTGCCAATAAAATAAAATTAAACTAAATAAGTGGTCTATTAATTATTTTGAGACCACTATTGTCCGTGAATATATATATATATATATATATATATATATATATATATATATATAATTCGGGTTAAATTTCGAGTTCGGAATAAATTTTGAGTCAAAATTATCAAAATAAGATTTTAAACTACTGACCCTATAGTATATTCAACTCGGGTTTGAAGGTCCGTTAGAACACGTGAAAACTTCTTAAAGACATGAATATTGATGAAAATGGGTCACAAAATGATCACATACCATACCATTGTTGTTGCAAATTAGAAGCATAGTTCCTGTGTTGGAAGAATTAAGGCGATCTTTGGCATAATAATTAATAGAGGGTTTTGCCTGAAGGTTTCACATGCCATGTATGTTTGTTTGTCTGAACAACAAAATTAATGAGATGCTTTGAGTAACAAATTAAAACTTGGGCAATTCATACACACGTTCTGAAATTGGAGAAATTAAGAACGTCCGGTTCCAATCCTCATAGGCATAACACCTGTCCCGGGTAGGCGGCCATGTCACGAATCCAAAAGACATCTTTCCTGTAACAAATCTGATGAGGTATCTTGAGGCTTCCATTACAGAGTCAATAGTTGAAATGGTGTACGTAATTTCCTCTAATTTTTTTTTAATCTAGTCCGTTAGAATTACTAGCGGACGCCGAGATCTTTGTTTTAATTCAAGTCATTGATAATTCATGTAATGGACGATAGAGATACTATTTGTTAATTTTTGATTCTTAACAAATATATACTATGGATCGTCCATATATATATATAATCATATTCAACTATATATAACGACTTGAAGTATAAAAGGGACAACATTATATATGAAATATGCATATTCTGAGGATTATATTGATCTGCTAATGGATGGCCGGATCAGTCATGCATAAATTTTTTTCTCGAATGCAAGTATTAATTGTTTAATTAATTGATTATTAGTCTTTGTACGTACGTATGCAGTATGCTTGGTTGGAAAAGAGAATAATATTATTGAAATACATTCGTATTTTATTAATTCCACTCAATGTCAAGGGTATGTATGTACTGTCTCATTTTCAAGCATTTAATTGTATTGTAGATCCCATCCAAAGTTACATCGATCTCTATATATATATATATATATATATATATATATATATATATATATATAGTTCATTAATTCAAGTAGGTCATCTTTAAGAATTAATTTCCACTTTTTAAATTAATTTTTAGCTGACGAATCTCTAGATCTCCAGCTCTCACGTTTGCTCTTGCAACTTATAATGATCAGAATTCATAATAGAGATTTGTCAAATTTGTGTGTAATGATTGATCTTAATCAATGGGAAAAGTTCAAGTAAATTTGACTTAAATACAACTAAATCTTTGTATCCTTTCTTCATGTAGAGCTTGGTTAATTATAAAATCTCTCGACTTTTGTGTGGCTTTTATGATAGTCGCTTGAAAATTTCGATGCAGACATGAAAATTGGACATGAGTGCTTTACAATTTCACTTATTTGTATTTTGACCCTCAATAAAAGATAAAAATATAAATAAATAAAATTATAAAACATTCATAGTCTGCATAGAGGAGCTCTCTAGTCGCCTTGTCTTAGAGGTAAACTCGAAAAGTGAAATAAAGGAAAATAAAGATTTATGGTGCTACTACAAATAGCAAATCTAAAGATTTTCCTTTGAAAACTTATACTCCCTCCGTTTCATTCAGGATAAAAGTTTTGATGGACTTTTCACGTATATTAAGAAGATGAATGAAATGATAAAATTGCTCATAATAATGTCATTAAATATGGAGAGAGAATTAGAATAAAAAAAAGTACGAGATATTTAATGCTACGTGTATAATAGGAAAATATGTGTAAAAATTTTGTTATTAAAGAAAAATGGACATTTAACATAAAACTACTTAAAATAGTAATAAAGACTTTTATCATGGGACGGAGGGAGTAGTATTTACTAAGAGACTTGATAATTTCATATATAGAAAGTGTAGAGTCTAGATAACTTTGGTCCTAAAGCCCTGGCGTATGGCACAGCCTCATCCAACTCATTTGTCCACCAACTATCCTGATCCAATTAATTACATTGTCTATTTTTGGTTTGGTTGGGCCCAAACCTTTTTGAGCCCTTTCCCAGTCATCACTCTTCTTACTCACTATAGTCGACAACTTCGTTAGACCCGGTGGATGACTTACTTCTGCTAGGCCACTAATGATCCGTTCTATGAAAAATATTTTTATTTGCAATATTTAAAATAAAATAAAAAAGAGTTTTTTTTTCCCCTTTAAACATAGTTTAAAAATAATTAAATATGTTCAATTAATCATCAAATGACATTATTAACAAATTAAACACTAAATAAATTTAGAGAAAAACAAAAAATATAAATTTATAATATTGTCATCTAAAATTGATATCACGCGCATTAAGAAATTTAGGCCAACGTCCTCCAATCAGAAACTGCCGTACGTACCACGCACCGTTAGATGAAACTCGTCGACAGTGATAGGTCCGACAGATACGGGTCTGAATAATACAGACGGCATGGTTCAGCGGCTATCCATGTCTAACGGGTTTCCATCCCAAAATGAAAATGAAAAAATCAGCAGATTTTAGAAAGATAATTGAAACCTAAAAATCTCAATTGCAGATATATATATATATTTTTAGAGAGAGAAACAGAGAGTTACAGTGGCCTTTGCAACGGCCACCGATCATACCTGTTCAGGTTCCATAATCTTCCAATTTTATTTTTGTAGTTAAACTTATTTATTTTTTTTCGATTTACCAGAGGGAATTTTTTTGGGAAAACAATTGTAAAAGAATTCCGCCATTTTAAGCCTAACAGCTTGCAACACTATCGTTTAATCCCTCTTCTATTTCTCTCTCTAAACCGGTGGTGTTTGCAGGCCTATATCGTGGAAGACTCTCTCTTTTTTAAAATTCCCATTTTTTTCTTTGTTCTTTTGATTATTATTATGTGGATAGTTATATATACAGAAAAAAAATGCAGAACAACAATATAGTTACCAAAATGCGAAGTCTAAAAATTCTGGAAGGATGTAAAGGGACGCCAATTTATCCTCTCAATCCGTCCGGCGGTACTGCCGGTGGTGGTAGTATAGGAGAGAAGTTTTTAGAACGCCTCCAAGATCATCTTAGAGTGAATTCCATTAGGTCAAAATCTACGCAAAGTTTTCAGAATCATCAAGTTGATAATAGTGTTATTTTAGCTGAAGCTCTTGGTATTTATGGTCTACCCCAAACGGATCTCATTGAGCCCCAAATTGAACCTTGCTTAAAGTCGGTGAATTTTATAGAATCCCTAGCTGATGTTTACCGTAGACTCGAGAATTGTCCCCAATTTGAGAGGTCAGGGATGTATATTGAGCAAGGTGCGTTGCTCCGTGGGATACCTGATCCTAAATTGTTTCGGCGGAGCCTTCTGTTGGCGAGGCAGCATACTGTGGATGTCCATTCTAAGATTGTTCTTTCAGCGGGGTTACGGTATGCAAGGAGAGATTACGAGCTTCTCGGGACATCCTCCATGGACTGTTGTGGACGGTTTATTGAATGCCCTAGGGCTGCTTTGGTACCTGGGTATAATCCTGAATCTGTCGATGATTCCTGTAACTGTCTTCGAACCCCAAGGGAAGACAGTGGCGACATTGAATTTTGTATGGGGAAAGAGGAATGCTCAACTTCGGAGGAAGACTGTGATATGTCATTTTGGATAGGTGATGAGGAAGTCAGGTGCAATAGATATAGCATAGCGTCCCTTTCCAGGCCGTTTAAGGCAATGTTGTATGGTAGTTTCATGGAGTCAAAAAGAGACAAGATAAATTTTACACGAAATGGGATATCTATAAAGGGGATGAAAGCTGCTGAGATATTTAGCCGCACCAAATCTGTAGATTCTTTCGATACAGATGTTGTTTTGGAGCTCCTCTCTTTGGCAAACAAGTTTTGCTGTGACGAGATGAAGTCTGCTTGTGATGCATATTTGGCAAATATGGTTTTTGACATGGATACTGCTATGTTACTAATTGACTATGGATTGGAGGAGACTGCATATCTTCTAGTGGCAGCTTGCTTGCAGGTTATATTGAGAGAGCTCCCAAGTTCAATGAACAGTCCAAATGTGCTGAAATTATTTTGCAGTTCAGAGGCTAGGGAAAGATTGGCTTTGGCAGGACATGCTTCATTTCTGTTGTACAACTTTTTGAGACAGGTTGCAATGGACGATGACATGAAAGCAAACATGACAGTAATGTTACTGGAGAGGCTGGGAGAGTGTGCAACTCTAGATTGGCAAAAACAACTTGCATTCCACCTGTTGGGTTGTGTGATGCTTGAGAGGAAAGAGTACAAGGATGCCCAGAAATGGTTTAAGGCAGCCGTGGAAGCAGGTCATATTTATTCCTTCGTTGGCATTGCACGGACCAAATACAAGCGTGGTCATACATATTCGGCATATAAGCTTATGAACTCACTCATTTCTGATTATACACCTTCTGGTTGGATGTATCAGGAGCGATCCTTGTACTGTAATGGGAAAGAGAAGATGATGGATTTGAATACAGCAACTGAATTGGACCCAACTCTTTCTTATCCATACAAGTACAGGGCTGTATTAATGTTGGAGGAGAATAGAGCGGCTGCTGCCATTACGGAGATTGAGAAAATAATTGGATTCAAGGTTTCTACTGACTGCCTAGAACTACGTGCTTGGCTTTTGCTTTCCCAAGAGGATTATGACAGAGCTTTAAGAGATGTCCGGGCAATCCTGACTTTGGATCCCAATTACATGATGTTCCATGGGAAGTTTCATGGTGACCATTTGGTGGAGCTCCTTCGCCATCATGTTCAACAATGGAGTCAGGCTGATTGCTGGATTCAACTGTATGATCGATGGTCCGCTGTTGACGACATTGGCTCTCTAGCTGTTGTACACCATATGTTAGAAAATGATCCGGGGAAGAGCCTCTTACTATTTCGGCAATCTCTCCTCCTTTTACGGTGAGTATGAATCGTTGGTATAAGTTAATCTTTCAGTTCTTCTAATCTTTGTTACAATGACTCGAGTATTGTTGTAAGGAACAGACGTGTTGAACTCGGTAAAATCAGTTTTTTCAGGCTTGTGGACAAGGCTGAAAAGTGTCTAATAGTTCTATACGAGTAGAAAGACACGATTATTCGTGCAACTACATTATCTTCCTTAAGTAAAACTCCATTATAATAAGCATCTACATGAACATTAGGACATCCTAGCGACATAAATTTCGCAGAAAACCTGTTTCTTCTTTCCCTCAATTTTTTTTCCTTCTCATTTTTATTCCTCTATCGATGATGTGGCATGTCCGACACGGTTGAAATGCCTCGACACCCATGTTTGGGTATCAACACTGGTACATCACCTATTTAAAAGAGTCCATGTAACATAGCTTTTATTGCTTTTGTATTGGTGCTCAAAGATGCTATTTCTTTTAAGTTTTTAATGTGGGCTCACCAATTCTTTTTGCTCTTGTATTGATATTACATGCAAAATCTTATTGGTTGCCATGGGTTCGACAAAAATATACTTTATCCCATCCAAGTTGTCACGTTTTGTGTAATAGCCCACTAAAGTTTAAAATAAATAAATAAAAACTGCAATTAGGCAACTGAACTAACAAAACACTACAATTCTCCCTTCTGTCAAAAATTTTAAATGTACGACAGAAAAAAATCGTTTCCCTCACCTCCAAAAAGCTACTTTTTTTCACGCACCATTCTTATGCTCCTATAGCTAAACTTCATCATCCCGCCAATTCCCCAAACCCCCCACAAAACCAAAAAAACCCTAACTTTTCCCTAATTAACTCCCTCTACAACAAAAATGGCGGATCATCAGCTCTTAGCTGTAGGTTCCCGGGTCGAAGATAGCAGCGACGAGGTTGGGTTTAGAGTCTCATGGTACTTGGCCACCATAATCATCTGGTGATGGAATAAGGTGTTGGCGTGGCACTCTATTGGCAAAAGAAGATAAAGAAAAGCTGTTCAAAGAGTTGGCTGATGTTTCGTTCGTGAGGCCTTTGCCGCCCCTTGAAGAAGATGATGATGAAGATTGTCTACTTTACAAGGTGGTTGATGGGTCTACTCGGGACATATGGTGGGCCGAAGTGGTGATTAGAGTGGTGGATGGTGGTGGCACTAAGAGGTTTGTGGTATTTTTTTGAGAATGTGCCGGAGGAGGTAAAGTTTGATCAGTCCGAACTACGACTTCATCGTCGATGGGTTGGACCCCAAAAGCCACATAATTATTGACTCATTTATCTTCTCTCTCTCTTTTTCAAGTCAGTCACTCAGGAATTTGTTAAGTCAATACATAATGGGACAATTGCAGTGTTTTTTTTTAGTTTTTCAGTTGCCTAATTGCATTTTTTTTATTTACTTCAATGGTCTATTGCACAAAACGTGATAACTAGGATGGGGTAATATTTTTGCCCCATGGGTTCTATTTTGAGCCAATGCTCAATTACTTGGTTTCCTATCGGGGTAGTACATCCGAGGAGGCTTGTCAGGTTGCCATTTTGTGATGTGCTTTAAAAGATAGGGATAAATTACTTCGGAGGAGATGGAATTGCCATTCACAAACTGAATAATTAATGCATAACTATTTACGATTTTGTATAACCTAGTTTATCGAGATATTGTTTGAGTAATGTTTTCCCTGAATTTCCCGACTTAATGAAAAAGAAGTAAATATGTGAGTCTTAGGGGGTTGAAGAACAAAATGTACATTGGAAACTTAATTGTAGAATGCAACAAAAGGTTTCATGTGACTATCGACGGTTACTGATACCTCTACTTGCTTGGCATTGTGTATTACTGAGGTTAATTATAATGACATTTTAACTAGAGCTGTTCGTCACTTTGCAGTATCACTATCGTCTATATAGTGTTAATGCTTTGATTTATGTTGTTTATATCAGTTCAAGTTTTCTCAGAGACATTAGATTCAAATTTATAAGATACTAATTAGGAGATAAAGTCCAGCCTTTGAGACCATAAGGGATTTCTTTTCTTAAACATCCTCTTTAGTGTCTTTTCTTGATCTAACTCTGTGATACATGATTATTCTATTTCCTTTTTTATTTAATTTTCCTGGGATAAATTACCTGATTCTTCTAGGTCAAACCATAGTTGTTACAGCGACGCCAAGGCGACGCCAAGGCGTCCAGTCAGTGAGAGACCTGCAAGGTGAACGTGCGACTTGGTTGATGGGCAAAAACAAATGACGCGCTTTAGACTACGCCATGACGACTACGGCGACTTGGATGACGATCCGGCTGGTCGAGCGACTTGGTGGGTATGATCGACCCAAATCTGAACTGAGTTAAAAAAAACGACGTCGCAGATCTCCAAAACATGCCCTAGCCGAGTCGACTCGCAGAGAACACAACACTTCAGCAGATCGTAGTCGATAGAAGAAATCGAAGTCGAGAGAGGCTGCTGCGATCGAGTCGATTGCGAGGGCGAGAGACAGCGACTGAGAGGGAGATTGCGACGCGAGAGGCTGCTGCGATCGAGAGAGAGAGAGAGAGATACCGAGTGCGACTGGGCGAGAGGCTTCGCCTCTGCGTACTGCTTGGCTCCTTGGCTCCATTGTATCCCTCTTACTTTATTGTCATGTTAACTGATGGTTATATATATATATATATAATTATATATAAATATATAAATATAATTATATAATAATTATAATAATAAATATAATAAATAATTAGAATTATAAATATAATTATTATAATTATAAATATAAACTATTATAAATATATAAATATTATTAATAATTATAATTATATAATTATTATAATATAAATATAATAAATAATTATAATTATAAATAACAATTATAAATATAATTATTATATTATAATTATAAGTTATAATAATAAATATAAACTATTATAAATATATAAATATTATTAATATATATAATAATAATATAATAATAATAATAAATTATATATAAAAATATAAATATATATATGTGTATATATATTTATATATGTATTTATTTATATTTTATATATGTACTCTTTACATTTTATCCATTCATATGTAACATTTATCTACTTGATGTGGTTTATGGTGGTATAATTTATCTGCTTTATTTTTTAATTGTTATTGCTAAGTATTTACATAATTGTGTTTTTAATGTTATTCCATAGTATTATGTTTTGGGTTTTAATGTATATAAAATTTTATTGCCAACATATTTGTTAAGTAACATAAATAATATATAAATTGCACATTGTAAACGACTTATCGCCATACGGACGCCATGGCGGTCGCCTTGTCGCCTAGGCGTCCTGGCAGTCGGCTACCGCCATGACTCGCGGTGGTGTCGTGACAACTATGGGTCAAACTGCTAAAAAGCTGCAATGTTAAGTGTATGGTCCATATGGATGGCTCGAAATAATTAATGCTTTGATTTATGTAATATATCAGGCATCAATAGATAATTTAAATTATATCAGACATCAATAAATAATTTAAATTATATCAGTCCAACTTTTCTCTGAAACATTTGATTGGAATTTATAAAATGCTAACTAAGAGATTAAGATCCAACCTTTGAGTGTATCGAGAGATTTTTTTCATGGTCATCCGCCTTATTATTTTTTCCTGTTCCAACTCTGTGATACCTGATCATTTTAGGTTAAACTGCCACAAGGCTGCAATGCGAAGTCTTCGAATGGCTCGAAACCATGCTACGTCTGATCATGAAAGACTTGTCTATGAAGGCTGGATTTCGTATGACACAGGTCATCGTGAAGAAGCTTTAGCTAAGGCTGAAGATGCGATCGCCATCAAGAGATCATTTGAAGCTTTTTTCCTAAAAGCATATGCTTTGACTGATCCTGATTCAAATCTTGATTCTGCTAATTCTACCTATATTATCCAACTTCTGGAGGAAGCTCTTAGATGTCCATCAGATGGCCTTAGAAAAGGACAAGTGAGTATTTGCTTCATAAATAGCATATATACAATATCCTATGCAAGATGATACATTAATCTATTGTGTTATTTCAGGCATTAAGTAATCTAGGGAGCATCTATGTAGACTGTGGTAAGCTGGATCTTGCTGCTGATTGTTACATGAATGCTCTCAACATCAAGCATTCACGAGCACATCAAGGTCTGGCACGTGTATACAATCTAAAAAATCAGCGAAAAGCTGCATATGACGAGATGACAAAGTTAATAGAGAAGGCCAGGTATAATGCATCTGCTTATGAGAAGCGATCAGAGTACTGTGACCGGGACATGGCAAAGAGTGATCTTAGCATGGCAACTCAACTAGATCCACTGCGGACATATCCATATAGATACAGGGCAGCCAGTAAGTTACATGACCTTTCGATTATGGTTTCTTTTGTGTCATATTACTTGTTAAGAGATACTATTGGAATTGACATATCACTGTTTTGGTTTAGAAGTTAATCTGGTGGTGTCATCATGCTTGTTGAGATTCTGTACCACGTGCGAAATTATAGAAGATCTCCTTTCAAATCAAACACTAGATCTCGAATATCTGTAGCTTATATGAGATGAGTGAATTTCCATACTTTTTGCTTCATTTTCTTCCTCTTAGTTTAGTTCTGGTCTCTAGTTTTTTTCCTGAATGAGACAAAAAATTAGTACCCAACCTATCTAAAAACAACAAAAGTTTACTATCCAAAGTTGCCGTATCAAACTAATTGTGATCCCTCTTCCGATGTTGGAAGTCTCAATGTTTTTTTTTCCAGGCATTATTTTATATAAATCTATGTTCGTGTGTTTCAGACTTTTAGTTTGTGTTCAATACTTTGGTACCAGATTGTGCATTTCTTTCACCTACTTATATAAACTCTCTTTTGACCACTTAGTTTATATACTTGGTCAAAATGAATTTTCAATTTTCAAAACTATAGGTTGCTCTCTCTCTTTATTCTGCATATTGGTTACGTCCCCACCCTTCAGCACCAACATTTCAGTACTGTATTTCATTAGATGAAAATAGCTAGCTGGATACCTTCTCAGTTTTCTTGGCATTTTAGGTACTCCAGTTATGCTGTAATGTTCCTTCTTTCAAACTGGATCCATTTGGTGGCAGCCCATTTTTTGTTATCTTCGTAAACATTTATTTTTGTTGTTACCTATCAAAAAGTTCAAATTTACATAATGACAAGAAGTATACCAAGTGTAGAAAATTATTTTTATACCTTTACTATCACAAAATGCAAATTTCCTTACTGAGATGTCATGATAGTAGGCCGTGTAGTGCACAATTTGAAAGTCTCAGTGTATTGTTACTAAAAAGTCATTTTTGGGTGTAAATAGCTCGTAGCATCTAGTGAATCTGAATTTACTCTTTCAAGTTCAATGAACAAAAGTTAATGTATACGACAGTTTGTGGTTAATACAATGCTCATTGTTTTTTGTGGCTTATAGAGTTCTAATTCTCTTAGGCCGAAACTCTAATCCCTTGTGAAGAATTATTTTCATATGAGAATTAGAGATCTTGTTGGTTTTTTATGTTCTGTGCTATGAAATATTATTTTCTCAGTCTGTCGGCTGTTATTCCAAGGACAACTTTCTAAGGGATTATTATATTTATTATTAAAACTTTTGGTGAATATTCGTGACCTTTATTGATTTAATAATAGAAAACAACACATGCTTGACATTTTATTTTTATGTGACAAGTTGAGTTGCTGCCAACCAAACCAACCTTTCCTTTCTTACCAAGCGTTATGCAGCTATATGATCAGTTCAATTATGTTGTGGGGACTCTTCCATATCATACTACATATGTCTTAAATATTGGGCAGTTCAAAATGCTATGTTTAGTATAAAGGTTGAAGGGATTGGTATTTAAATCTCAACACTAATCTGATTCTTGTTATGATTTTATAGAGAGCCAGATGCCAAAATGATCGGTGACAGTTATGTATTTCTATATCTCTATGCTCGTACAATTCAAAATTGAGTAGAAAAATGGTCAAGTGTTAGGTCTAATTGCCGTTTAAGTGGTTCTCACTGCTCAATCTTGTGACATCTCTGAGTTGTTTTTAGTTTCCAAAATGTTTCACAGGCTGCACTCTTTCTTTTTTGTTGAGTTTGTTCCTTTCATCGTGTTTCCTCAAAATAACAGTAGCATATTAATTATCAACATTATCGTAATATCATATAGCTTTGTAGTTCATGAGCTTGCCTTTGAATTGAGGATCTATGTTTCAAAAAGGGAGTATCACCTTCAAGTATCCGCGTCCAACACTCTACACTGGTATGGGTGTTGGACACTTCATTCTAGTTTAAAAATTGGCAAAATTGAGGAGTATCCTTGTTGGTATCTTGAAAGTACCCGTGTACGACAGGACACTCCCTCAGAGTCCATATAACTTAGGCGTCTAGATATGTTAAGATGTGGGTGTGTAGCATTTTTTAAGATCTTATTGAGGTTCCTTTATCTTTACTTTGTTAAGTGCCTAAACTATCAAAGAATATTCGGATGAAGCATCATTGTGCTACATATTGAACCAAAAAGAGAGCTCTTATGGTGTCCAAAACCTGTAGTTAAGTATCTTCTTACTTTTTGCTTCAACTTCTCTTCTCTAGACTTGACTCAATGTGGAATGAAATGCAAGCAAGGATATATATTGCACTGGTGTATTAATGGTGCCTGCTGTGCAATATACGTCAACTTCTATGAAATTCAGATTTTTGTTGCTTTTTTACTATTTCTTTTACTTTTGATAGATAAAATAACTGTACAAAATGAATGAAGCAAATTAGATTCTTGGGGTATATTATAGTTGTTTTATGTGATAATAGTGTTCTAGCATTTGACTATTTAAGGTGGTTGGAGTGAAGTATTATTTTATGAAGGAACTTAATTCTAGTATTGACTGTTAAATTGAAGACTAGCCTGGCCTGGCCTGGCTACCATTACGATTTGATTTTATTTATATTGTAGGTATTTGAGTATAGCGTATGAAGGTATCTGAATTGAACTATTACTTCAACTAAGGAACTCATTTCTAGAATTGACTGTTAGATACTTCACTTTAGCTGTAAAAATTGGCAAAATTGAGAGCTACTACTATGGATTTGCTTTACTCCATGCCCAAATGGTAAAATGTTAGGATGATAAGTTTTTCTAGAGTTGATTGTTAGAAAATCATGGCTACGTACTATGTTACTTGCCGAAAAAAATCTTTATAATCTTCTAATTGGTATTTGACACTAAAAATTGATATAATAAATAAATGAATAAATAATAAGAAATCCTTGATGGGATTCTCTAGTATTCTTATGGTTTTTACAGCATGTGGATTTAGTTTCGTTATTAGGTGATATTTGGATATTTGGGAAAGACTGGTATGCAATATTATGTTACATGGATTCTTCATTCTGCCTTCAATTACCCGTGTGATACTCGACACTCGGAGTATGGGTACTGGATTCTTTATTCTAGAGTAAAAACTAGCAAAATTGAGGTGTACCCGTGTCGTGCACTCCATCCGAGTCCATGTAACTTAGTGTAATATAACTAACATGGTATTCTGTCTGATATGAATGGCCAGACATAAAATTGAGGAGTACCTGTGTCGGACTCCCATGTCCGACCGGACACCCCATCCGAGTCCATGTAACTTAGTGTAATATCACTAACATGGCATTCTGTCTGATGTAAATAGTGATACGTGTCCAGTTGCATAGTCTGGCATTGATGGAGTACATAATGCGAATAATTTCTTGCAAAAGTACATAAATATAGACAGAGAATGGCCCCCTGACCTCTGATGTCCATATAAAGGACACAAAAAGCATAAATACCCTGTTTTACAAATATACTGACTTGAAATCTGTTGTGCTTCTAGGACTAGATTGTGACCAGTTTTTTCATGATTCTTTTCATAGTAGTGTAAAGTTTGGATGTGCCAGGCAATACATTTCAGATTACATGATGTTATTTGAAGCCTTGGATTTTCAGTTAGTAACTGAATACAAAAATTATGAATGCGGAACACCGTTTATTTTCTTTTTATGGAGGGAAGTCAGATAAGATAGTTTCAGACAACCACCAGGAGCTACTCATTTGTTACATTCATTATGGATCTTATCTAGGTGTTACTCATGCCTGGCTGATTTCCAGAGCTAACGCTGTAAAAATGTGCCTTTCAGTTCTCATGGATGACCATAAGGAGGATGAAGCCATAGCAGAACTTACAAAGGCCATAGCTTTCAAGACAGACCTACAACTGTTCCATCTTCGAGCTGCTTTTCATGAGTCAATGGGTGACAACATATCCACTGTCCGAGATTGTGAAGCAGCTCTATGTCTTGATCCCAGCCATGCAGATACAATAGAGCTTTATCATAAAGCGTTGGAACGGGCAAAAGAACAACAACAAACGTAAGGGAGCCAGAGAGCAACATTTAGGTTTCCTTTCCTGATATCTGTGTGGGCAATTGATTCGTTGCTCCCCAATTGGTTTTGGTACACACGTGGCCCAATCTAGCCTGTTCAATTTATTTTCTGAAACGTGTTTCTAAAATTCAGGTTAGATTGGTTATGGCAGTGGTGTCCAAGAGGAAATACCCGGATTCAGATAAATAACATGGAGAAAGCTAGCCTGTTAAAGTATAATTGTATATACATATTTTTTTTTGGCAATTATAGTGAATCAAACGATGAAATCTGTAGGTCAGAACGCTCAAGATGCTACTACCTGTTAGAGCATCAAATGCACAAATGGAGATGGTATTGTAACATATCCACAACCATATGAAACTTATACATTACATTCCAGCTTGTGAGTTGTGATAAAGGTCTGATCAGTGAGGTTCGGTGTAATTTCTGTATGGTTCCCTCCCTCTGTATTTATCCTCATGAAAGACATTAACTGCTCCTGCATTTCAATTCTGTACAATTTTCATTTATCTTGATGATCTATATGTAATCTCCATACACAATCAAAGCAAATGGAACTCCTCAATTCAAACACTTGCTCTAACTTCTGGTAGTGTTCAGTCTTCATTCATTCTGGCTTCTGTATAGTTTGTGTTGATATAGTGTAATTTTATGAAAAGCTGAGAGAACAAATAAGAGAGCACGTGCTCTCGGAGTGGTGGTGGTTTTGCACTCTCCTGGGGTTGGGGAGTCGGATTCCTTGTAACCAAATCCAGACATAAATGCTGGTGATCGTGTTACAGTAATGACGGCCACATAATGCTAGATTTTTTTCCTACCTTACCTGTGAATCTTTTTAATTGACTGCACGAGATACCCATACTTCCAACTGTTTATAGTAACATACTCAACCACCTTTATAACATTACCTCCTCAACCTTTTCCTCAACTTGAAACTTTTCTTCAGCAGCTATGGAGAGAAAATCATGTCCTAGGAAGCTGAACTTGAACGCGCCATTTTTATCCACACGACGCCCCACTGGAATCACCACTATAGAATTGCCTCATCCAAATTCTCGACGACACCCTTCATGGGACACATCTAACAGGGTACCATTTTCTTGGGAGCAAAGTCCTGGCAAGCCAAAGGGTGGCCTTAAAACTTATGACACGGATGTGCCGCCTCCAAAGCTCCCACCGGGCAGATGGCATCCAGAAATCGACCAGAATGATCATGATAATGTGGATGATGGTTGTGACGGTGATGTTGATGATGATTACGATAAGTTCGAGGAAGGAAATTTCTCGGACGCTATTGATATTTTCTCATTATCCGAGTCGATAGACATTTTTGAGACAGTAGGTGTGAACGTTAGAGATTCTTCTGCTATTCAATCTCCAAGTTTCATTATTCAACGATATCTTTCGGATGCCAAAGCATTGGCTGCTGCTCAACTTCCAGTTGATACAAGCAATAATAATCATCATCAATCTGTCGGGCAGCCTTATTCCTCACCAAAGAGCTGTGGCCTGGACATTTTCTTCCCTTGGCGCATGAAGCACAAGCTGTGTGGTATAAAGAGCCCAGTGAAACCTACTAGAAGAAAGCACAACTGTACGTTCATTAGCTGAAACTGGCTTTGATTCATGCCACTGAAATCAAGTCTTACCGCTACAAACTCTTAGATTTGGTGCACTTGTAACTACACTGTACAAACTCTAGTTCATGAGATGTAATATAAATTCGATGTGTTTCCTTCAAGTCCATGAGATGGTGATATTAATTTTATACGTTTTTGTCCTTCACAATATTTATTTTGTATCTAAATTAATGATATTCAAATGCAAAGAAAATTAATTGAGTTGGTTATGAGTATTGGTATTTGATTCACTAAATTTGATTCACTAAAGCATAGTAGTAGCAAATTAAATTAATAAAAGTATTACTCCCTCCGTCCAGTATAAAAGTCCTGGTGGACGACTTTTCATTCATATTAAGAAGAGAAATAAAATGATAAAATTGTCCATAATAATATTTCATTAATCATTTTCAATGTAGGTGAGAGAGTGACTTATTATACTTATTAAATATAAATTAAAATAAAAAGTATAAGATATTTAATATATACAGGAAAAATTGTATAAAAGTTTGGTTATTTGAACATTTTCGTATTCAAGAAGTATTATTTTTGTTTCGTTTCAAGGAAATAATTGAAATATATATATATATAACAATTACACTTATTAATGTCTAATTTCCCTTGAGATATACTTTTAATATATATGCATTGATAGGCATATTCACATTAATAAGTCTACTATCACATAAAAATCGGCCATATACATTCACATGTATATTGGTATTTATACCACGCATGCAGGCAGTCATGTGCCATACCAATATGTATGTGATGTATATGCAGTTAATGCAATTTTATATGATAGTAGCATTACTCTATATTTGCGCATTTATGTTAACAAGCAATTTTAATGTGTAAAGAATATTTTTATTTCACGCGTTTTAATAATTATGACGAGATGATTTTAAGTAATTAAGTTATATCATAATAGATTTCTCGTTCTTAGTAATAAAATTATGTAAATATCTTCCCAAACCCCGAAATGTATAAAGTGAATTATAATCATTTTGAAAATTTGTAACAAAATAATTTGTACTAATATTAAATATTACTCCCTCCGTCCCTATTTAAATGATATTTTAGAGTTTTTTATTTGTCCCTAATTATTTGACATTTGTTCAAATCTAGGAGAATTAATGATAATTTTTTCAAAATTACCCCTCATTATTCTTCCTACTTTTTTGATATTTTAAACTCTTTCTCTCCTTCTCTCTCCTTATCCCAACAAAACTCTTCTTATCCCAACAAAAAATTTAAGGGTATTATAGACAATTGAGTACTATATTTAATGCTTTCTAATCATTATTTTAATATTTGTGCACATCTCTAAAACGTCATTTAAATAGGGACGGAGGGAGTACTATACAAAAATTTGAAATTTTCTCAAAATCTATTTAGTTAAGTCATTTATAGCCATGTTGTGGCCCATTGAAAGGTTTTCAAAATATATAGCCCAAGTCAGCCCATGTTGTTGCACATTGAAAGGTTTTTTTAATATATAGCCCAACAAGTAGCCAGAGCCCAGAGGTCGCATAGAAACAACCCACTCTGTTCACACGTGCGAAATTTCAAAAAAGCTAGGGTTTTAGAGGATCGGCAATCTCGGGCAACGGGCAGACGACGAAGGCTACCCGTTCATCCTTTTACAAGCCTCCCGCTTCCTCTATACATTCGAAATAAATAGCTTTTTTATGGTACAACACACAGAAATATAGTACTACATATATACGCTGTCTCTCCCTCTATCTGCGATTTGGCTTCTCTACAGAGTCTAAACGCAAGGAGAGAAAGAGAGAGAGCTCTGATTGCCTAGTTGATTGCTTCAATTGCCTTTAAAGGTTCTCTGATTTGATAGATTTTTGTTTCAGCTATGATTTTTGCTTATAATCTCAATCTACCGTTTAGATTTTTGTTTTCTGTATGAATCTAATGTTTATAGCGTGTTTACAGTTTTTATTTCGCTTAAAGGGTTTTACATTTTCTGTTATTGAAATTTAGGCGATTAGGGCTCAGTGTATAACTTGTCATTTATACTTGAATCTGAGAATTTGCTAGCTTTTTGCTTTCTGTGATAATTTTTTTTGTATAACATTTGGGATTGTTTTATTTTAGCTATTATTTATGGGTTTAAAATTTAAGGCTGTATTTTCTGGATTTATAACGGACCATGTAATTTAATTTACTTGTTCTGTCTCAAAAATCATATCCAGGAGCTTTTCAAGGCCATGTTTTTATTGAATGATGTTTCAATTAGTTTTAGAGTTTGGGATTTTATATATAAATTTGGAATATAGAGTAAGTTTTTGTGTTGAAAAAGGTTTCTTTGGAACTGAACCATTGAGGCTATGATGTAATTTGCTATTGAAACAGATTGATTCTTATTTTATTTTTTCTAATTAACAGATTGATTATTGATCGGTACAGTTTTTGATTTTTCTATGAATAATGCTATTTATTATCTATTAATCTGCTCTAGTAAAGTTATCGATTTACGATCATTTGGCTTTATTTTCAATGTAAATCATTCACTGAGAACAGTCTGCATGCCATTGTGCTTGTTTGATGGTGATGCATCAAACAATTTGTATTTAATGGGATACTGAAATTTCATTGTCGCTCTAATCAGGGTGGGGTTTTGTTGTAATAGGAAAATGACTTGACTTCTGTCATGGTTAAAAGCTGAAATATTTCTGCTGCTTGCGTAGTAGCTTACTTTTTCATACCATTTCTGTTATCTTTATTTTGAATGGTAGGTTAGTGGCACATATTATCTACTACTTATTCCTTGTATTCAAAATTAATCAATTTTCTATTAATCTTATTATTGTATCACTGATTCTATTATTTTTTGGTATTGTAGAGCAAAATAATGGCAATGGATATCACCCAATTTCTATTGTCTGCTCAATCTGCAAATGCAACGGAGCGGACTGAAGCAGAGGGTAAACTTAGGCAGTTCCAAGAGCAAAACTTACCTGGTTTTCTTCTGTCCTTATCGGTTGAACTCTCAAATGAAGGAAAACCATCTGAGAGTCGAAGCCTGGCTGGTATTGTACTTAAGAACTCATTGGATGCTAAAGATGCCGCTAGGAAAGAACATCTTGTTCAACAGTGGTTGGGAACTGACATTTCAATCAAATCCCAAATTAAAGGCTTGCTATTGAATAGTCTTGGATCTTCTGTTCATGAGGCAAGGCATACTGCTTCCCAAGTAATAGCCAAAATTGCTTCAATTGAAATTCCCCAAAAGGTGTGGCCTGAACTTGTTGGAACATTGCTTGTCAATATGACTCAGCAAGATAGGCCCGCGTCTTTGAAACAAGCAACACTGGAAACGCTGGGGTATGTGTGTGAGGAGATATCACACAATGATCTTGTGCAAGATGAAGTAAACTCTGTCCTTACTGCTGTTGTTCAGGGAATGAATGAAACTGAGCCAAGCCCAGAAGTCCGCCTTGCAGCTACCAGGGCTTTATATAACGCCCTTGATTTTGCACAGACTAACTTTGAGAATGAGATGGAGCGCAATTTCATTATGAAGGTGGTTTGTCAGACAGCCATGGCCAAAGAGGCAGAGATTAGACAGGCTGCTTTTGAATGTCTTGTTTCAATAGCATCAACATACTATGATGTGCTTGAACCTTATATGCAGACTATCTTTCAACTAACAGCTAATGCAGTTAAAGGAGATGAAGAGGGTGTTGCCCTTCAAGCAATTGAGTTTTGGAGCTCTATCTGTGATGAAGAGTTAGAGCTTCAAGATTTTGAGGTTCCTGATAGTGGTGATTCCAGTGCCCCTCATTCCCGCTTCATCGAGAAGGCTTTGTCATCTTTAGTTCCAATGTTACTGGAAACTTTACTCAAGCAGGATGAGGATCAGGACCAGGATGATGGGATTTGGAATCTTGCCATGGCTGGTGGCACATGTCTAGGTCTTGTGGCTAGAACTGTTGGGGATGCCCTTGTACCACTTGTGATGCCTTTTGTGGAAACTAACATATTGAAGCCTGATTGGCGATCTCGTGAAGCAGCTACATATGCATTCGGTTCAATCCTTGAAGGCCCAAGCATTGAGAAGCTCTCCCCTATGGTCAATACAGGATTAGAGTTTCTGCTTAATGCAATGAAGGATGAAAACAGCCATGTGAAGGACACAACTGCTTGGACTCTTAGTCGTATTTTTGAGTTGTTGCACACTCCCTCTACTGGATTTTCTGTTATTTCTCCGGCCAACCTCCAACGAATTTTGGAGGTTTTGTTGGAGAGCATAAAGGATGCACCCCATATATCTGAGAAGGTATGTGGGGCTATCTATTACCTTGCTCAGGGGTATGAGGATGCTGGTACAAGTTCCTCTATGCTCACACCTTATCTCTTAGAGATAATAACTTGTCTCATTGCAACTGCTGATAGAACAGATGGGGGTGACTCTAAACTTAGGACTGCTGCTTATGAGACCTTAAACGAGGTGGTTAGATGTTCTAATCTTGCAGAAAGTTCTCAAATCATTGCGCAACTTCTTCCTGCTATCATGACAAAGTTGGCAAAGACAGCTGAGCTCCAAATTGGATCATCAGATGACAGGGAAAAACAAGGAGATTTGCAGGCTTCTCTTTGTGGCGTCCTCCAGGTTATTATTCAGAAACTTAGTAGTGCTGATGAGACGAAGCCCATTATACTCCAGGCTGCCAACCAGATTATGATGTTGTTCCTTATGGTTTTTGGTTGTCGTAGCTCTACAGTACATGAAGAAGCAATGCTTGCTATTGGTGCTCTGGCTTATGCAACTGGACCAGAGTTTTTGAAGTATATGCAGGAATTCTACAAGTATCTAGAGATGGGTCTTCAAAATTTTGAGGAATACCAGGTCTGTGCAATCTCAGTTGGGGTGGTTGGCGACATTTGCCGTGCTTTAGATGACAAGATCTTGCCATACTGTGATGGGATCATGACTCTTCTCCTCAAGGATCTCTCCAGTGGTGAACTACACCGTTCTGTCAAGCCTCCTATATTCTCATGCTTTGGGGATATTGCTCTTGCGATTGGAGAACACTTCGAAAAGTACATCCAATATGTGGTGCAAATGATGCAGGAGAGCATGAGAGTGTGTAAAAGCAGTTGGACAACAGTGATGAGGAGATGATGGAATATGGCAATCAGCTGAGGCGCAGCATCTTTGAGGCTTATTCTGGTATTTTGCAAGGATTTAAGAATACAAAAGCTGATTTGATGTTGCCCCATGCCCCTCATCTATTGCAATTTATTGAATTGGTATCTAAAGATAGACCAAGGTATTGGTTTCTGTTAGCGTCCTTCATTTTACGTTGTATTTTTACGGATGTAATTACCAAGTGCTTGTTTTACTTGCTGTGCTTCTTTGTAGGGACGAGAGTGTGACCAAAGCAGCAGTTGCAGTGTTGGGTGATGTAGCAGATGCACTTGGTTCAAATGTGAAGATGTTGTTCAAGGATCGTTCATTCTGTGTTGAACTATTAGGAGAGTGTCTTCAATCTGATGATGAACAGCTGAAGGAGACCGCAACTTGGACTCAAGGGATGCTTGGGCGTGTCTGTGGGTGAAATTATTACCATTTGTTTGCTTCTTTTCTTTATTCATGGAAATGGTCCTTCCTTTTCTTTTCTTCTCTTTTTCCCTTTTTTTTAATTTTTTTTTTCTGGTAAAGGTCAACAAAAGATGGTTCAGGTCAAGTATGCATTGTAAGTTTCTGAAATGCAGAAATGTTATATGATCCGACCCGTCTCCATGGGGTCAAAGGGTCCTTGTTGATTGTAAGCGTTAAGGTCACTAGATGTCAGTGGCCTTTATTTCTTATGCAACTTTAGCAGTTTATGCAATGCTCTGTTGGGTGATTTGTTGCCTCTTTGATTCATTTGATTTCAATTTCTCTGTTGATTATTTAATTTCAGTAGAATGCTGCAGGTAGTCACAATTTTGAGGTTCATTGGGAAGATCTATAGCTGTCTGTAGGGTTGGACTTGACCTGGATTCCTTAAAGTTTGGTGTAAAACAACCAATGTTATTATTTTGCATATTAAGTAGGCAATTTTGATATTTGATGGACCTAAAATTAAAACCTCCTGTTTTCTTAATTAAAACAACCAATGTTAATTATCATTTGCATATTAAGTAGGAGTGGAATTAAATTTAGGAGCAGCTTTTGGTACACTCTTTTAAGGGAAAAAACCTCCTGATTTTAATTGTTTTATATATATGCAAGTGATTGATTGAAGTTATACAATATTAACTAACAACTTAAAGAAAAAAATATGTATATATTTTATATCGGTGGAAGTTTACACCTTTTCTCTGTTATTCCTATGTTGTTGCTTCATTTATTTTTAAATTTCCACCTCTTTTCAGCTTTGCCAACAAGAGAGTCTCACCAATTCAGTTCCCCTCCAGTCCAACACCAGTTGGTTGTTATGCTCACCTTCAATCCTCACTCCGTATAGGCTCTCTCCTTCTCTCACCAGTTCTTTAGCTTCCATTAAGCTCTCTTTGCTTACTTTCCAACCCCACAACCCAAGCCCTTGCCCTACAGCTGATTGAAGGTCACAACATTCTCTTGTTTCCTCCCATTTCTGAATCCATGCAAGAGAAGATACAGAAGGCGCCACGAATAGACATTCCATGGAAGTTCTTGCTTCTCCGAAATGAATTGGGAAACTGTACTCTAGAGATTCTAACAAAGTTTGGTAATGTACCAAATGCCCATCCAAAAATGAAGTAAAACTCGATGACATTTTAAGTTTCTCCCAAGCATCCCCATCACCAAAAGTTATAATGCCCTTGTAACTTGTATATGTAACAAATTCCTTGGCCACCCTCAGAAATTCAATAACATCCTTTCTACTTCTCACCCTTCCCATGTGAGGAAGACTCACCATGCAATTAAAAGCACACCATTCTTGCCCATCACCCCTTTTCTTTATATTCTTCATTTCACTCAAATCATGCAGGTCCATCTCGTCCACCTTCAAATTTACATCGAAAGATCTTGCATGATCATGTAGCCGTCTCGTTGTCTCCTCAAATTTCCATTTTAAGGGATCACAGCGAGAATCTCCCTCGCTCCTTTTTATTGATGTCAACCTGAGTTCCCTCTTCTGATGCCCGATGGCCTCAATCATCGAAGACCATTGTACCCCATCACCCATGTCGAAGTCAAAAATGTGGATGATCTCTGCATCTTTAGGCATAGCCTCGAGGATTGCTGAATTGGCTGCAAAATGAGCAAACTTCCCGTATGGGAATATTTGGTAAAATGCCTTAAATGCTGCATGGAAGTTTTTCTTGGACTCTACTTTTAGGTAGTCTGATTGCTTGTCCAAAGAAGCGAATAAGTAGTACAATAGGCGTTCCAAAATTTCACCAACTGGGCTAACTGTCAAACTAATGTGTTTAACGATCACCTCTGCAAGCTCTCTCTGTCCATTCTGCATAGCTTCTCCATAGGCCATTAGAAGATGAAGTAAACTCAGTTGATTATCAATCTCCATGCCCCCTGTGGGAAAGCTTAGCGTAGGTTGGATTGATGTCATTTCCATAGAAATGTCACTTGTATTCATGGACTGACTGAGGTTACATTCATCTTCTCCATCAAGTTGTGATTGTTGAAAATGAAAACTTCCCTCATTGTCCTCCAAATATAAAGGCATGCCATCAATCTCACCAGTAAACATAGTATTTCTTAGTTCCTCTAAATCTGGTGGGAAATCATTGGTTGATATTGTGAGACTTGGTTCATCAAGAGGAACTTGAAAATCCATATACTCATCAGGAAATATATTTGCGAGATATTGGATTGAGAAGGAAAAGTCAGTGGAGGCATCTGGTGTGGTGTCCATAGAAGAAAACTCATGGCTACTCATTTCAGCAACCAATCCGAATCCATATTCTTCAACCTCATCATCAAGTGATGAAGTTATTTTATCAGAATATGGCCATGAAGGTTGAAGAATTTCAGGTTGAAACATTATTGCAATAGTTATATATTGAGTTGGACTTGAAAACTATTAGTCCTAATTCTAAGACTAGTAAGTATTTATATGATGCGGTAACAATGTAGATAGTTACTTCCAAACAAAATAATTTGATGACAGCACAATTCCCAGTTTAGTCATTTTCCTCCTGGCAGTTTCTAAAGGAGGGTAATTAGTTATATAAGATTTGAGATATCAGTGCAAAACCAACATAGACGCCTGTCAATTTAATAAATAAATCAAGTAAAACCTTAATCATCAGATCATGATGATGAAAAATACAAGAATAAAGAGGTTCTTGCCCATGTAAACGTAGATTTCATATAAAATTTAAGTCACACTTTCAGAGATTGTATGTCATTTTGTCCGAAACTCAAGAACTGTATCCTTAACTGACACGCGTAATGGCAGGAACAGGAGTTTATTAGTGCTTAGATCTCCCAAAACTGCGTATGGGGCATTTGTTTTTGTCCTTGATGAAAGGATATAATATTCTGTGACAGCTTAATACTATTAAAAATCCAGTCTTTGGAATGTTAAGCTTTTCAGTTGGACTAATTTTATGGCTCTTTCTTCATGCAAGGACCAGGAATAAGAATCTTTGGCAGAACTGTGCGTGATTTGTCTCACCAACCCCATATTTTCTAATCAAGTAATATGATAAAATTGGCTATTGAAAACAAATATATTTTAAACAAATGGTATTATCTACCATATAACATGAGTGAGTTCACTGTTCTTGATGAAAACAAGTTTTCTTATTCTTTAACGAGTTTAAAAAAATAAAAATAAAAAATGGAAAAGTATATTAAAGTAGGTTATTCTAACAATAAAAAGACAATGTTAAAGTCACAGCACTACTCATGTTAACATTGATAGAATTTAATACTGCTCAAGTTTTTGTTAATACAGGGGGAATCAAAATGCATAAGGACATATGTTTATACTGCTAGCAGAAAATTATGCAATTTAATTGGCTGTTGAAGTTGCAGAATATTGTGCTTTAACTTTGAAAGAGGTACCTAATCTTGTGCCTGAAGGTGATCAGACCTTCAATAGCAATATTACAGAAAGCATTATCCATAATTTCCCTGATTATCTTTCTACTAGGCTACGCATATATTAGCAGATTTATTCTTTTTCTCCATGCTTATTATCCACCAAACATCACCACATATGTCATTTCTGAAAATAGGGTAATGACAAATTTATGGATTTTGTTCTTATGAAATGTTACTTAACTTTAAATTATGGACATAAAACTGTAACTCCAAAAAAGAGAAAGTCATATATATATATATATATATATATATATATATATAGAGAGAGAGAGAGAGAGAGAGAGAGAGAGAGAGAGATTAATTGTACTCAAAATAGAAGTAAAAAAATCCGAAACACTGTATTTCACTCCCAAGCAGCATCAGACAACTGATGTGATTTAAGTTATATACTATCTAATTAATTTAAGAACATCCTTTGTAATTTCTTTCGTTAGAAACTATGCAGTAATTTTATTGCAGAGTATAGAAAAGATGTGGTTAAGATCATCGTGTTTAAGTGGTAGAGGAATCTACAAGTTAAATCTTACCTTCCCACGTATTTCCAAGAAAGTAGTATCTGATTTAGTTGCCAGCAATCTACGCAACTGCTTTTTTGCACTCCAATCGCATCATCTATGGAGAGAAGTACAACGTGTAATGGTATAATGAGGAAATTAAAAAAAAAATCAAACACTAATAATAGATTATCCTAAAAACAAATGATTTTGATAGACATTAACATAATAATGTCAGAAAAGGAATTAGAACAGAATTGGCTATAATACACAATCTACATATGCATGCTTGACGATTAGAACACACTACCACACAAAAGTTTGGATATCATTAACTTGTAAGAAGCTAGGCAAGAGGCTCACTTCTTTAAATAATATACCCATGATCTTAAATTTTTGGTCTCAAATGACATGACATTGAATATTTTAATGATAATTTATGGCATAACCAATCACATGAGATTTATCTAACCAATCTGAGACCCTAGCATCACCCCATTTAAAGTAGGAAGAAATATCCTAAATGTTGTCTTTGCACTTTTTACAATGAAAATCATGCTCATCTTTTATTTGAATGTGATTATTCTCGCTTGTGCCTACCAACTAGCATGCTTTGCTTATTTGGGTTATTAGCAATTCAGCAAAAGGAGTTCACAAGCTTATTTTGAAATTATTTGTTGCAACGACAGTTTACTCCATTTGGGCTCCGAGATCCTCTCTTCTATTATTCTTTATAGAGTCAAATGCAGATTAGTTTCAAAAAAGCTAAGCTTGTTGATAATTCTCTTGTTTGGGATGTATAGTATGCTCTTGATTTCTAGTTGACATCTCATATGAGCTGCATATGAGGCTCCCACTATTTTGATCTGGGGTGTGCCCTTTGCTATTGTAAATATTTTTTTTAATACAGTCCTAAATTTAGCAACAAAAAAAAATTATGTATGTAGCATTAAGGTCATGCTATATATTGAGACTATTTCTCATCACAAGAACAGAACATGCCAAAATGAAGAGTTTTTACTGAGCAGATGGAATTTTCAAAATAGTCATATTCATGTAAGCCATTCCATACTAAAGAAACTGATTCAGACCCTAGGGAACTGTCAATGGATGCTAATAACTTATTGCATATTTCTCTTGAAAAAAGGCTACCCTTTTCTCATTCTTAATGTAGTTATAGAATGGTTGTGCTAGAGCTAGTATTTAGACTCTAGAACAAAGCCCAACCAGTAGATATGATCTGTCCATAAATTTGAATGTTCAAACAATAATCTTTCTTTGGAAGGTAGAATGTGAAACAAAAGCAAGACAAGACAAGATGGTCTAGAATGACTCTACAGATACAGATATAGTACAAGTTTTGTGCAACAGAAAGCCAGATATAGATATAGGTGTATCTTGCAGAAAATCATTGTCATCGAGTATTTCAGTTGACAATATATCCTTACCACTCAACAACTAGGCAAATTCTCAAACGTCAAATGCAGTCTATTGGAAAAAAAATTAAAGCTCGATGAAAATGAAAACTTCAAAGCAAAAACTAGCACCCAACAAAAAAAAAAATCAAAGCAAGACAAAATAGAATTGAAAAGAAGACCATCAAAGAAGTTACAAGTTTGCGACGCTGAGTTTGAGATGGGACATAGATTAAATTAATATCAATAAACACCAAACTCCATCCACATCACATTCTATAAAATTAATAATTCCATGAAGAGTTAGAGAGGGTAACACACCAAACACCGGACATGTCATTATAACAGACATTTTAAGCAAACTGCATAATGTCTCTATTCGGGTCAAAGAATTATTAGAAAAATGCAGCACTTGCATTGCAACAACTGAAAGATGTCCATTTTGAAAACCTCGCGACAAATTAACGACAATATAAGTAATTAATCAATAACTTAACAAGCACTTAAGAATACCTAATTAATTAAATAATGTCATGGCAACAAACACCACCCCTGGGCATTAATACTCTCATGTTTAATTATGTCCATGCATCCCATGAACTAAATTTTTATTTAAATTGCATCAGCCTCATGGAATGTAGTTGATAAAAAAGATTCAAAGATATCCATATCTTTCAAGATTGAATTCATAGAATGAGCTAAAATGATATTATGTTAAGCTTATTATAATAATAATCAAACAGAGTGGAAGTCCTAAAAAATGAGTAACACCCCTAAACGAACACATACACAAACAAACGAACAATTATAGGACAAAAGTAGTTCATATAATTGCTATCCAGTAGGAAAGTTACCTCCAACTCTTTCCTTCAACACTTACTTTTTCAACAGATACACGGCAGTTTAATGTACTAATGTCCAACAATGATCTTTATACACCATATTAGATGGACATCATGAATTTCTAGTTGATTTCAATGAAGAACAACACAAGAACAGCTCAAAGTTATCAGGCGGGAATTCACGATATTTGCAGTAAATGTAGACTTCCTAATAATCCTCCTACTGGTAAATTGCAGAATCATGTTGATGGTTAATGCTGATCTGTTTATATTTTCAAATTTATCACATGAGACTTTAATAAATAATAAATAAAAATGTGACAAATAATGCAACTATATCTGGTTGTCCTTTCTTTAGAAGGAAAAAGATGATAATTAATGGATAATCAGGATATTCTATTTGGATCCAAGGATTCATTTTATAGCAGCACAAGCCGAAATTATGACCCCACATGGAAAATTACCATTTGGTGTTCCTTAACCTTGAACAAGTCCTAGAAGCCAATTTCTCTTCGTGTGAAACTCGATTTACTTGAAAAGACACGTATAGCTCTATCTAAAAAAACTCTTGATTTAATTAATAATATATGCAATGTAATGTGTAAAGCTTACCAAACTCCAAGAAAAGTCCAAGAAAGGAAGAGGACTCAACAGGGAACTCTGCTGGAATAGTATTCACTACAGGCCATAATAAGAACCCTGAGTAATTTTCTTCCTAGTATTTTTTTATCTTTTAAGTTGTTATAAGTTTGTATTAAAAATAAAATAAAAGTTTTACCATCTTATATAAATACCTAGTAGAGCTTTCTCCAAATCAGAACTCCTCTTGGCCCCTATAAGTAATATAGTATCACTAAAAAGATGATGCAAACTCAGCTTATTCAACCCTCATGGCCACAATACAACATCATGAACTCAACTATTGATCAACAGGGACTATTTGGTCTAAACAACCATGAGTACTCACCCTCAATCACCACCACTGAAAATTCCCCCACAAATTCCTCAGACTCATATTTTCCAGCTTTTTCCTCCGTTGAGTTTGTCGAATTTCCATTTTTGGATGATGAGATGCAAGAGATGTTGCCTATACAGAATATTGCGCATACCATGGAGGGGTTTGAGGCAATTTCAAGTGATGAGATTGAGGATGTGTGTAGATGGTTGGACGAAAAACGAAGGTGAGGGGAATTTTTCATCACACCTTTCTATGGAGGAACAAGATGTATGGAGTCCTGACCTCTCAACAAAATTATATGATGCTTCAGAGTTCTTACCATCAATAGACCTGTCATTAATATTACCAGTTGACGACATGGAAATTGATAACCATTTAAGCCTTTGTCATCTACTTAAGGCTTATGGAGAAGCCATGGATCAGGGACACTCACAACTTGCAGAGGTCATAGTGGGATGCATAAACGAGAAAGCAAGTCCAGTTGGTGAGACACTTGAACGCGTATCGTTCAACTTATTTCAATCCATGGAAAACCAAGGAAACTACATAAAGCAAGAATCAAGCAAGAACTTTGAGGCAGCATTTAGAGCGTTCTATGAAAGTTTCCCCTATGGCAGGATTCCTCACTTTGCAGCTAATTCCGCTATTCTTGAAGCTATGCCAGATGATGCAGAGACGATACACATAGTAGATTTCGACATGGGAGCAGGTATTCAATGGCCTCCAATCATTGAAGCTTTAGGCAGTCAACAGAAGGCATTAAGATTGACATCAGTAAAAATGGAGGAAGACTCTGTTTGTAATCCTTCAAGGTGGAAGTTTGAGGAGACAAAGTGGAGGCTCCACGAGTATGCAAGATCTTTCGGACTTAATCTCAAGGTGAAGGAGATGAGATTAGTGGATTTAGTGAATGATATAGAGGAATCAAAGAGAGGATCAAATGGAAGAGAATGGTTAGCCTTCAATTGTATGACTAACCTTCCACACATGGGGAGGAGGAGAAGCAGAAGTGATGTTATGGAGTTTCTAAGGGTAGCCAAGGCAGTATTAGCCAATTCTACAACCAATAAAGGGTTATTAACTTTTGGTCATGGAGAAGATGGGGAGAAAATGAAACATTGCTCTGGATATAGTTCATTCTTCGAAGAAAATTTGAGGCACTACCAAGCTCTATATGAGTCTATGGAGTGCAATTTTCCAGCTTATTTTGCAGAAGCAAGGTTAGCCATGGAAAGCCTTTTCCTCGCGCCCTACGTCTCTTCTCTCTCTTGCTTTCAAAGGTGGATGGAAATCATGAATGGCCCTGTTTTTGAGGCAGGTATTGGCTTAGAAGGTTGGAGACTGAGCAAAGAGAATTTAATGGAAGCCCGAGAAATGGTGAAGGAGAGACTTCTTATAAAATCAGGACAGAAGGACAGAATGAGAATGAGATGATCCTTGAATGGAGAGGCAGTCCATTAGTGAGAGTTTCGACATGGATGTAGACAGGAGACAGTTAAGTAGAAGAGGACAGTTTTTCAGCTTCCACAGTAAAGAAATGGACGTGTAACATGTAATTTATTGTAAATTATTGTACAAACTAGAAGATCAAATATTATATAAGCAAATATTGGTCTATTACTATATTTCTAACATTCTTACTCTTAATTTGTATACCTTTGATAGAACGAAAAGATGCAAGTAAAATCAAGAGATACATGGATGATGAAAGGTCGCAATTTTCTTGACAAACAGCCAAAGTTTCATATCTAATGTACCATATTGATTATACAAGAACAAGCTGCTTCATCAGCATTGTACTTCCTCATAGATAAGAGAATGTCAAGAAAAAGTCCTAAACTTTGTATACTACCACATTTAAGTTGAATCATGAATGCAGGATACAATATTTTGATGGCCAGTACCTATGAAAAAAGAAAAGAAATATATATATATATATATATATATATATATATATATATATATATGTGTGTGTGTGTGTGTGTATTAATGGCTGGTCTAAAAAAGTGTTCTGTTTTTTGCATTTTATTATTTGAGAACAAACTTGTTTGTGCAGATCAACTATTTGCACATTTTTTCATCAAGGAATAATAGGCTTTCTCATCCATTGAAACGCTTCCCTCTTGAAATGAAATCAATTTATTCTTCGGTTAGTTGATTCTTCATGTGATAACCCTTTTCGTTTTGAAACTTTTTGCAGTTGGATACATTCCTTGTAGTACACAAGTGTTACTATCAAATAGACCTGGCAACAGGGCGGGTATGGTCACTTTCCACACTCGCCCGCCTAGAGAATCCTCACCCCGCCCCGCCTAGACTGATCCCATACCCTCCCCGCCTATGTTTCTTCTCTCAAAATCACAGAGGAAGAGTGAAGACTCCTTGTTCATATTTTTCTGAAATTTGCAGACATATTGGACATCAAAACTAAATCTAAACAACATATTAATTCATGAGAAATTGATCAATCAGCACACCAAACAAAACCTAAGTAGCTACTTTGTAGATCTTCCCCCAAAATTTCAGAAAGGTAAAATCTTATAAACAGATGTAGAGATATTATGTATGAAAATATATCTAAGGAAATAAAGAAAACTAACTTGATTGAACCATCTGAAAGTCTCTGCACGATAGGGGAGGAGGGAGCATGTATGCAAGTGTTAGGATGGAAGAAGCTGTACGATATATTCCTTATGCAATGAGTCTTCAACTCTTTTAAATCTATTTGAGATGATTTACTATTTTAATATTTGTTAGATAGCAATAGTTTTACTCTCAAATATGCTCATAGTATTTAAATGAAAACGGAAGGAAAAGTACACAATCACACAAGAAAAACAAATCTACAGGGTTTCTTTGTAAATTAATCAATGACCAAACCCGACAATAAAATCCACAAGGTCTCATCAGAATTCAAGATGTCCTCAAGAGTCAAGATGCATAATCATAAAATGGAAATGGAAAACCGGTACAACAAAAATACAGATAGGTCAGAAAACCAGCATTAAAAAGTGTAATAATTTGAACTTGCACTTTAAAAGTTACTTTCAGATATATAAATGTAATGTTATAAAAAGGTATCTAATTTTGGTGGTTCAAATCAACAGGGCACCAAGATCAAGGATTACAATAAGGATATATTTTTGTCCCAACGGTGCAAGTATCATGCATCGCATGACTAATCAGCATAAATAACCTACCTGAAGTATATAGAAACCAGAGGGATATCAATATCATTGTCTTCATCGTCCTCACAAGCCACTACTATATCAAAATGCCGCCGGTATGAAGGCAGTTCAGCTTTTGCCACTTCCCTTGCCAGATCCACCATCTTCCGGTCCATGCGATCCCTGTGTCTGGGGAACATGCTGTTATAAAGCAAGCAACTCCCGTATGAAATACTGTAAGCATTCAACCCTTTGTGTTTCAGCCACTGAAGAAGCTCTCTCAAAGATGGATTGTCTCTCACGATCCACCTATCCCACACAGTCCAGCTCATGTCCTGGTGCTTGATCACCTTGGGGGGAACTGGCTCGGCCATTGAAAATAAAGGGAGTGCCAGGTTGGCAAATGTGTTTCGGTAGTCCTCCACCTTGTGACCTCCGTTCAGAACTTTATATAGCTCCAGACAAACAAGACCAGTGGCCATAGCAGTCGAGGTTGCGATGGCAGGGATGATCCTTCCGGCAATAAATTTGGCCTTGAGCTTGTCAACTTCAGGGATGCTATAATTCCTAGCCCTCATGTTGGCAAGTCCAGCTATTAACTCCATATGATAGTTAGTGTCATCATCCTGCAAATTCAAAGAACTGATTAGAAGGAGCTAATAACAGATAAATGCATATTACCGGCCAAAAGGACAATTAAATTTCATCCATCCTCCTTAAAATCATCACTAAATAAGTAAAATTTATAAAGAACCACTCATGGATTTATTTCTTCCTATGACACATCTCATCACTCGTCCCAAGTTTTAAATCACAGTATCACACTACTTTGACAAACTGTAACTGACAACAATGCCGAGTATCCGATTGTATCCTCTAAACTCCCCATAAATCAATATGATTGCAACTGTCCAGTTTACCAACATTCCATTCTATACCAGCAGACCAATTATAAAATATCATGGTCAGAGGATGATTATATATCACAAAATAATAATAATAATAATAGGAAGATATGTATGCTAATTATTACTGTGTATGAAGGGGAGAGAGATGACCTTCTCAAATTGAATTGGATTCATCTTAAAACCTGATGGCAGCTTCTTGTAACACATTTCTAACTTCATGACCAACTCATTGATCACTGCAACATCATCTATAGATGCAGTAGAAAGACTCGTTGCTTTCTCATCCGTGACAATCTTCACATCTTTTTTGGGCTGGAAATCAGGGACTACTACTTTGTTGATAGCATCAGCTAACTTACTAGGAGATTTGACCCAGTCAGGAATTGCGATGCCAAAAGTCTCTGCTCGTAAGATAGATGCAGCCATAATGAAGTAAAGATGGCTTGGATCTTCAACAGAGAACTGCAGTGGGTGGGGAAACCGTTTTGGAGCAGACCAGAATCGTGTGCCATTACTGGTAGCAGCATCCTCGGGAAAAGTGAAAGTCAATTGCTTCACACGACTAGCAAAGTAATCTTCAAACCTGGTTTGATAAAAAGCATACCATTAGAGCTAACTGAAGAAAATGTGCTAAAAGGTTGCTGTGACAAATGCCATAAGTAAAATAAAGTATCATATTACTTCAGACGGGCCCAAGTTATGCAGTCTAGCAATGTTTGACATCTTTCCTTATCAAGGCATTCAAGAACATGTTCCACATTGTCTCTGGCTTGCGCATCACCAGCATTTTTTATTGCGTTTGTGTATTCACTTGGATTGGTTAGATAAGCATTTACTTCAGCTGGTGTCTTCTCAAGCAACCCCTCAAACTCAGAACGAGCCCAGGTCAAGCAGTGATCAATGTTGTGTGGGAATGAGTGCACAGTGCACATGGGTGCTTGTTTCTCAGGTGGGTCCCTTGAGGCACCATAGTTTTCTGTCAAATGAGGGATGACCATCTGAGTGTTGCACTTGGCACCAAGGGTTCCAGACTCCAGCAGCGGTTTTGGAAATACAAGCATCTTTGATCAATGTAAAGCCTGGCATTCACATTATCTAGTGCATTGATGACAACACTCAAATTTTCCCAGAATGTATCATCAAATACATTTTCACTCTCAGGGCTTGCATGGTTTTGTAGTGCTTCAACGTGAAGACGAGGGTTTATCAAAGAAGCTGCTGAGGCAGCAACTGTTGATTTGGCCTGCCCAATATTCCAATCCCTAAAAAGGAACTGCCTGCTAAGGTTACTTTTCTCAATGACGTCGTCATCTGTAATTGTTAGCTTCCCACTATTACCACAAGAGACCCCCATTAGAGCTACATTTTTCAAAAACTCACACCCTAGCGCACCAGATCCCACCATGAAAACTTTTGCATCTTCTAGTTTTTTCTGTAGCTTAGATCCGAATACTGAAATTTGGGCATCATAACGACTATTTAAGGGCTTTAGGTCATTCGGATCCAAGGTTTCAACAGCAAGGGATTCAATAGAGTCAAAATAGAAGAACTGCCCATAAAAACAATAAATAAATGTCAGCTTAAATATATACAAGAATTAAAAACAATTTCAGCAAGGTTAAATGTTTATTTTAGATGGGTAGTCTTCTTTAATAACCGAAATGGTCATATAACAAATAAATCACTACAAAATCATATTTATCTCACAGCTGAATCTATAACCAGTTCAAAAAAATGTAACTAACCTGAAAAAGTGGTTGGAACTTCCCAGAGCAAGCCTTCACCACTTCCTGTCCAACAATGCCACCAAACATTGCAGCCATGGGGTTTAACACAGCCCTAGCACCAAATGCAAAGTTACGAAGAAGTTTTTTGTCAATATCTTCAACTTTCCCATCTGTCAAGCTATCATTGATGTCAGTAACCAAAGATATAAGATTCTGAGCATCCTCATCTGATCCGGCAACAGGGAAGCTTCTGAAGTCTGATAAAAACTTATCAAGTGACTGAAATGCCAAATGTAGAAGAGGTGGGCGGTCAAACTTGGAGAAATCACTCAGAAGAAATTCGCCAGGATTCTTGAGTGCCTCTCGCAGTGGCTTAAATTTGAACACCTTTGGTTGCTTCACTTGTGTGACAATACCACCTCTCTCATATGCAGCATAATTTGAGGTATCCTCTTCAATGGAAAATGAATATGGCCTCGCATTTTTAACCTTTCTTGGCTTTCCATCGCTCAATTCTGACATTCCATGGACTTCAGAGAATATAACTAGATCTCCATCTTGAAATTCAAGCCTCTCATCATCAACACATGAAACCAGTGCAGGGTTGTCATTGCTAATAGATGCGATAATGCCCGTGTGTGGATCCTCACCATCAACATCAAACACAGTGAACTCTGGGCCAAAGTCACAAAATACACAACCAAAAAGACCTCGTACCTCAGATTTGATGAAAGCAATTGGAGGCTCATGTTTATGGCAGAAATCATCAAATTCAATTGCCTTCTCTAGGCTGATATCAGTAAATACTACTACCTGCAGCAATGACTCATACCGTCAATAGCAAACACATAAACTAAAGATATACAAGGACAATATAAGCACTTCATACAATTAACCTCCAAAGTTGCACATTGCGAACTGAGACATACGAATCACAATACATATAAAAACAGAAAACTTGCACCAAACAGATATATCACACACAGAGAAATGGAGAGTTCGCAAATGTTTCAAAGTCACATATTTTCTCATAATTGCACCCTTCAAGAAACATGCATTCAGGAAAAAAAATCATTTTTAAACTTTCATGATCAAACATAAAGCGCATAAACCAACACGTTATGCAAAGATGAAAAATCAATATACCACAAATCAGGTCTTTATGCTGTACCAACTGCCCACGTTAGAAGTAAAAAATCAGAGTCCAGCAAAAGCCAGCTATTCAAAGTAGAAGCATAACAAAAGGACATTCAGTATCTGCCTGACTTAAGTAGTAGAAAAAGTAATCTAAATCTTGCAAATTATATACAATTTTAAACGGATAATCAAAGACAGACAAGTCTTCTTGGGGACACATATCAGTCCCTTTAGGGGAAGATTGTGAAGATGTGCATGTGCCATAGAAAATAAACTTTGTGGAACGTAGTTTAGACATAATATCGGTTGAGTTTAGGGGGGGAGGAGTTAGAGGGTGGGAAGAAGTAAAACTAAGGTATCCTAGATGTTGGAGATACCATTACATATCAATGTCTTGCAAAAATATCAAACAATTGACATATGTCTCAGGTTAGCATCCTATTAACACACAATATGATATAACAGCCAATTATAATTAGGTTATTAATACTGACGCATACAATGGTCTAAAATCTCCCAATTAATAGAGCAAATGGAATCAACCATCGACTTCCAAACAAACTTTGCATGTTGAGAAATTATAATGGTGATTAAGATCCAATCAATCATAAACAAGAGTTTTATATTGGTTTTCTAAGCACATATTCTATCAATTTGAAATTTCATATGCATTTCAGCTTAATAAGACACTCCATATTAACATGTTCTGCCATGTTTGACATGCTAGCAGACAATTTCATCTTTCCATGCAGTCTGCCTCCAGAACTCTAATGCATGCATAGATGATGAATACCTGATTGTTCTCCTAGGATTTCCAAGATTTCTTATCAGACCAAAAAGATGATGATGATGATGATGATAACCTAAAAAGTTCATTACCAAATTACTGTAATATAAAAACCGAAGACAGATTCTCCATAGGTAATCATTTTAACACACATGAAATTACTAGATACACACGTTAGAAAGAAATACATAAATGAACTTGAACACCAAAAAAATATTAAGTGCAAAAAGAAATCCTTAATATTTATTGGACACATATGACAACCAGTAAATAGGTAATCAAGTTTATGCATATTGAATAATCTTGAACAATCCCATTACAAAATTACAAAGTAGCATATAAACAATGTCCAAGACGTGGGAAGATTACTTGCCTGGAAATCAGAAAGGTGTTCCTTGGTCAAATTAGTTGTTAAAGTAGAAATAAGCACAGAATTGTTCAGTTCCTGCAGTTTCTGCATCGAAGCAAGTGCCCGATTCTTGCCCACATCATCCTCCGAGAAAATGAAACTGCTTGATAAATCCCACAATTCCACATTCCCCTCATCATGCAAAGTCACAGACTTGACCCCAGCAAGAACAAGGTTTTTCGCTATAAACACAAATATATCATTTTAGTATGCGAGTTTATTCAAATAATAAAGCAGATTAGCATTCCAAATTATGCTAGGCGTGTTCTGGGAGGAAAAAGAACAACAATATGAATATGAAGTAATTACACAAAACAGAACATGTTAACCATCAGTTGCCATTTCCATGACAAAAGCCTCAAATCCTCACATGTATCAAAATAATAATTAAAAACAACTGTATATAAAATGACTTAAAGTATATACCAATTTCAGCTCCAAGGCCTTGCATCCCGGATACAAGGATGTTGGAGGCAAAAAGCCGCCTCATTGTCTCGCGACCATAAACCGCGAGCTGTCTGCTGTGCAGATCCTCATCAATATCAGGTGAATTTCTCTCAAACGGAGCTTTACCGTTGCTATTACCGTTAACACTCTTCCCTCCTCCCATGGTTGATACTGCTGCCTCAGTCGCCGCCGTAGGTACCGTCTCTGAAGTGATGGTGGTGGTGGCCGTCGAAATCAGAGAATCGAGCTTAGCCTTTTTGATCAAAGAAGATTCGACTACAACCTCTCCCTCGGCAGCTCTCTTCCCAGGAAGCATAAAGTGCGATGATGAACTGTTTGACACCATTTTCAAAAATTCTCAAATCATATGTAAAGACAAAAATGAACAACAAAGGGTATGTAAATATATAGAAATACGTATCAGATTTGAAGATATATATATAAATGGAAGGTCAAATACTTGACGGGAACTAGAAGTAAAGAATGAGTGAAACAAAAATAGAAGAACAGATAAATAGTACATACCTGTAAGGATTTTGAAGGAGAGAAGGAATCGATCGTGATTGGTTGCTGATTAGGGTTTGAATACAAAATTGAAAGAGATGAGGATCAGTTCATTGTTAGAGTGGGCCGAAAAGTAGGGACGAAACGTTCTGATGGGGTTTTATAGAAACTTTCCATGTCGACAACAGGATTCGAACCTGGGCAGGACAAGACCAACACGTTTCGGGTCTGAAACTCGGACGTTTCGACTGCTTGACACTTATATATGAAAGTCACATAATATAATATAAAGAAGTTTATTGCTTTCTTCTAGTACATCTATTCAATTTACAAAATGAAAAGTAGAAAATGAAAGGACAGACGCACGATGTCGTATTGGTAAAGATTGCAACTTTTTATGTTACGTTTCGAACAGAGAAAATTTTGATTTTTCATTTCCCTCTCTTGCATATTGTCGAGCTGAAGAAAGAATCTATATATATAATACTGACTCTAATCGGAGGTAAAATTCTTCGTTCACTGTCCAATATATATGTTTGTAATTCTATATATATATATATATATATATATATATATATATATGTACATTTGAAAGGGATTAAGAAACCCTAGATTTCTTCAGCTAGTGGACCATCGCTTCTAGATTCTCCATCCATGGGAGAAAATTCTGGAAAATTTGAAGTAGAGAAGCTGATAACTTACAGTGACGAGTTAATTAAGTGTTTGAAAAACGAAAGAGACAGCAGCAACTTGAAGCAATGTTTGGAACAATCGAAGATCCTTCAATCACAATGTGATGCGGATTTTAATAACGTCCAGAGCTCTCTTCAAGGTGAAGATCCCAACTTCACTCTTTAATCTTCAAATTAAGCTCCTTATTATATACTCTTGTCTGTTCATATTTGATACAATCATTTATTTTGTGTTTGTTAACTTTTTAGGGATATATATTGTTAAATAGATATTTACTTGTTCTTACTGAATAAATAACTGTCATGGTCTCCGGAAAGGATGGACCTTTGGCCATTTCTTTAGGGGGCAAGTAAATTTAATATTTTAGAACTTAACTGAGAGTCGCAATTTAAAAAAGTAACATTCAATTAATGCCATTTGATTTCATCTGTTTCACCCATGCTTTATAAATTGCTTTGGCAAAATAAGAAAATATCTCTCCAAATCATAAATGTTTAGGAGTTCATGTTCTCTCGTCATTGCTGGTAAAATCATGTGCGTTAAGTTGGTTAGTCTAATGAAAACAACATATCCTTTTCTCTCATGAGATATGTTAAACAAATACTTGCATAATGAGAAGTACTAAACTTAGAGGGAATATAACAAAATATCTAATATGTTTTTTTGGTTGGGAGTTGTCTTTGATGATTGATCATCTTTGGGGAGGGACAGACTTGCTTGAGTATTTTGATGATTGATCATCTTTGAACTTAGGCATGAATTTGTGTTAAAATTGTCTAAAGTGAGACTGAAGACTTGCTTTAAGTATTATTGGGGCATAGTAAAATAATAAGTTAACATTTTTGACTTGCATATTTACTGATTTATTGTTTTATGTCAATGGTATTGATTGTTGATTTATCTGTCAAAAACATCAACAAAGTAATTGCAAGTGACATTAATGATCTAGAATGTCAAAGGCTTTCTATCGAAGAACGAAGACAAAGTTTGAAGAAACTTGAGAAACATGATATGAGGTCGCAGTAAGTTTCTTGACTGAAACTTGATACGAGCATCTAAGTGTTATATTTTCCTATTCTGTGCTGTATAACATACTTATTATGTTCTATATCTCTTCTAAAGTTTGTTGTAATACTCAAATTTGCAAGTGAACTGATATTTAACTTCTCTAGCACCTTAATAATTTTAACAGGTCATGTTTCAAACTAATAGAATCTCTTAGTGGGTAAATAGCAGTCACTTGAAGAGTTGATAGCATTTAAACATTACAATTCATATATTCCAAGTAGACGTGATTGATCACCTTAGGAGTCTTGCATGATTAAACCTGCTTGCATAGTGGATAGAAGTCTGTACAAAATTGTTCCCCTATGGCTATAAATACAACCAAACTAAATCCTAAATTATATTTTGTTAACCCAGAAAAATAATATGAGTTTTCTGGTTGTGTGTCCAAACAGCGGCAAGGGTATAGGTTTGCAGTTGCAACTATAAATTGTTGTAAACTGAAGGCAAACTATCTCTTGGAATTTGATGCGCATGATAGTTGCATTGAAACAAAATTTGTCAGCCTGACAAATGAATATGCCAAGCTTACCCTTTTTTTGTGACACCCCCAAAATAGGTCCATTCCATCCAACCCATTCTGAGTCGCCAAATATATGGTACAGAAATAACTACAACTTTATTATTACAACATATAAACTGTGAGTTTAAATACATATATTGCCATCTAGACAATATCCACACGCAAATAAATCCCCATCATAATTATTGATACATTATTTTACAAAAATGGTGAGGACTACTAAACAACTCTCTCTAGAACCTTCATTCCATACCCCGACTAGTAATCGCTACATTCTCGTCTCCTGAGAAGAAAAATGGAACAAAAAGGAAAAGGGTGAGCTCAACTAGCCCAGTAAAGAATATTATGACTAAAATAATATACAAAAAATTATCGTTAGTCTTCAACAGGGAAAAATTTAATAGAATACAATAGACAACAAGTTTTAAATCAATACTCATGACGGAAAATATTAATTCATAGTAAGAGTTACGTAGAGAATGAAATCTACTAATATCTATGAATTTAACAGATCCATCATCAATATTTTTATCCTCGTAACATCAATCAATATATATCCGAATCATATATTCATCCTCGCACTAAAAGCCAAGGACATTCACCAATTAGTCATGTTCATCTAAACACTGCTCATCTTTGCACTACGGGCCAAAGATATTCATCGAACTCATTCATCTTTGCACTTCTGTGCCAAAGATATTCACCAGAAATCATTCATCTTTGCACTACAGGCCAAAGATATTCAATAATATCATCATTTAAGACTGAGGATGATGAAAAATATTTTTAAATAAACGAATCCAGTGAAACAAAATGACAAGGATTAAGGATTAAGGATTCGTACTTTGTTTTATCCATATCCAAAAATATCTCAAAATAATCATAGTGGTGTAAAATTCAAGAATGATCAAAACATGGATACAATCAAAGCTAGTATCCAGAATAGATATTTTGGACGAAAAGAAGAAATTTCATTTTTCGATGAATAGTGCCGTATTCGGGAATAGTGTCGATATCGTGAATAAAGTGTCGTATACGTGAACAATAACTCCGACACCAAAAGATAGAAATTTCACAAAAAAACATCTCCACGCTTCATGAATAGTACTCATAAATAGTAACTCGTGAATAGTAACTCATGAATAGTAACTCGTGAATAGTAACTCATGAATATTAACCCCGACATGAAAAAGTTTCAAATTTGATAAAAAGTTTCAACCAATATTTTGACATAATGATATTGAAGAAATAATATCATTTTAAAAAAAAATAATATCCCTTACCTCGAAAGACAAGATTTCTTGTTGAAACAGGATATAGGCTATGATTTGAATTTTCACCAGTATAGCAATACTCAAAGTATACTCAAAATACTCAAGAAGAATACTCGATAATATAGAGAGAAAACTTGAGCTCGGTGTAATCTTAAATTCTAACCTAAGCACCCTATTTATAGGAAATTGTTTAGAACACCAAAGCGTAAAATTTAATATAATAATAATATATATAATAAATCTTCTATTACACTTGAAATCGATTTCATTCAATAACCACATGCCACCTTCTAGAAAAAGTAATAAAAAACGTTTTCTAATTTAAAATAATTTAAACTTCCAAAAATCAATTATTTCGTAGTTTTGAACTTCAATAATTCACAATAAATAGCCCTTTTGTCGAAAAATTGAATCTCACGAGTTTTTATAGGAAATTCAATTCTCTACAACTTTGCGGAAGAAAGTTTTTCCAAATTCCAAAATGTAAATTGACCAAATCCACAAACAGGTGATTTTAGAGGCTATAATCAAATTTCAATCAATAAATGGGGTCCACCGACATGTTTAACATGTTTTAAACATTTATTGCAACAAAATGTTCTTCCTCCTCAGATACTCATATATCCCACATTCGTTGTAAAAATATCACCATTATTATATTATTAAAATATAATAATATATATATTTAAATGAATTATTTTATCGAAAAAAGATAAATTTCAATTTTCAACAATTGTCACATTAAAAATTTTCTCCATCTATATCCACATAAAATCAATATTTTCCTCATCATATGAATCAATAATTAATTATTCATAAATAATATTACTGTAATCACAATATTGACAAACTGTGCGCCTCAGGAAAGAGGGGCTTTCCGATAAGAATTTCTCCTTCATGGCCAGTGATTAGGTGACCAAACCTCTCCTTTAGCGTAATTTTCTAGACATTACCAATAATGTTATCTAATAATATTATTCAGGATAATATGAATTATTGCTTCGATAATAGAAAATCTTTGTGTAATGACAATTGTTGAAACAACAAAGAATATAAAATATCAATGCAAAGAATTATTGAATCAATAAAATAAAATATTGAGCGAAGAATTACTGTAACAATTATTGAGTAAAGTGCCTTCTTTACGTAAGAATCAATAATTGGTGCAATACTGTGTCTTCTTGTCAACAACACGTATTAGTGTGTTTTAACCACCGGGTATTTCAACAAGATAACTGTGAATAACTACGCGCGTTATTTATAAACAACTTATATTTGTCGTTTCTTCATCCAATCGCTTTCCGTTATGGGGCCCACAAAAGATCAAGGCTGGCCGCATTTAATATTATATTACTTTCGGCGATCATTTAATATTCCACGACCAAACGAATATTCCCCGACAATAAAGAATATTTTATAACCACTCGCTTATTCGAAATATTTGCGTATTTTACTTATAACTATCCACATGAATCAAATCAACCCTTACTATTTCAAAATAATAAATAGAGGAAATTCCATTTTTATTTTAAAAAAAAATTCGGGGTCTTACACTTTTTAACTGTTTACATGATATATTTCAAAGCTCTTTTCTTCTCTTCCTGTTGTGAGGACTATATTGCTGGCTTTTCTTGTTCTTTTCATTTTAATTTACTTATGTTTCTTAATCTAATTGATGGAAGAATTCTATACTTCTGGAACTGAACATTTACTTAATCTTGTAGGATGAAGCTTTCAATGTATGCTTCCATTACAAACATCATTCCGAACTTGGATGAGCAGTCTAAAATATCAGGCCGTATCCTTTACTACTTTGACATATTGATCAATTTTCATTTGCCTTTTCCCTTTTCTTTTCCAATGCTAATGTCAAGTTTAGTTGAGTCGGTTCAAAATGTTGTAGTGACTAGTGCTCCTTAACCTCAGTCAATCCCAGATATCGTGGAACGAGATAAGAAAGTGGTTCAGAATTTCGAATTTGATCCACTGAAGATGAATCCATTTGATACATGTAATCACATCTGGAAGATGATCGATCTGTGATTAATTCCGACTGTTCTTTCCTTTAGAAGACATATAGTCCAGTGTATTCTTTATAATTCTATAGTATCTTGACAGCTTCTTGTTCTACTATGGTACTATAGGCTCATTTGTGTTTTCAAGTTGTAATCTATGTTGCTTTGTGACCTTCTTTACTAGGATCAATCTACAAATGTGAAATCTTATTTCAATATTTCTATGATGGTGATCATGCTACGGTTGGATTGGGGTAATGAAGGTAGGAATGGAATGACTCATTCTTTTGTAATGAAAGAAATTTGAAACCTATTCAGTAGATAAATGTGGAGCATTACCCCAAACAGAGTACCTGTACTCAAGCTTTGATTTGCAACAATCATTTTCAGTTTGTATGAATCTCTGCTCATAAGAAATTTGGAGGGGTCATTTATAGAAGCTACTTTCATAAATCATACACACAGAGCTACGATTATACAATGTCTGGGTTATGGATTATAACACTTTATTATCTCTGTTATGTTTATTTGCAAATATTATAATTTTGGGATTATAATCCCAAGACTATAAAACCTTAGACTAATAGTCTCAAGTTAAAATTTGAAATGTTCAGACAGAGTATGTTATACAGCAGTCAATTTATTGTATTTCTTCGTATTGATTGTGAAGCCTTTATATGATTTAAGTTGGAGTTTGCTGCTTCTTTCTGTGGGGTGGTGAATCTTTTGCTGATGTCAAGTTCACACTCTTCCTTGGATAGCAAACTTGAGGGACAGAATTTGCAATCTCTGACGAACTGATCTCAGGCAGCCGATTGCAAGCTGCAGGTCTGTTCCGGCCAGTATAAGCCTGGCAGACATGGGCTATGTAGTTTCCGTAATCCTGCATCCGGAGAAGTTGAATGTGTTGAGAGAGAGAGAGAGAGAGAGAGAGAGAGGGAGAGAGAAGAAAATGGACCAACTTAACTTGTTCAAGTGTTTTATTATTGACAAGAACCCATGGTACAAATCTATGAGGTGGTTGTAGATGCTCGGTTTCATAAGCATGTCTTAGTTCAAGCTGCATAAATTAAAGAATATAAATATAGCTGAAGGTAAATTGTGAACAAAATTCAAGTTTGTTACTGAGAATGCAAGATTACTAACTTCAGTTCCAGTTGCTGAACTGTAGCAATGATTCATGAGTTCCTGATTCAGCTGCAGTCCTCCTAAACATGATTGCCACTGATTTTGCCTGCCCTCCAACGACAGTCGTTCAATACAATGAATTAACCTGAAATGCACTTCCTGCATTAGAAAAAAAGATAGTAAGAACTACTTAGCATATAGCCAAACACACACAAAATTGCAGGTTTACCGGAGCAGGCCAGAGGTAAATGGCACAGGCTTCTATTGTATTAAACTTGCACTCATTCGGACCATGCTGCATTTTATGGCACAAATTTTAGATTGCAGTTTAGAATAAGCAAAATCAAGCACATTGTAGTCGCTCCGTTTAAAAATATAAGATCAAGTTTGACCTGGCATGTCCAATTGGTGTTGGTAATGCGCTGAGCGTTACCCCAAGGGACTAGCCGGAGATTTATAATGGAGATGAGATCTGATTCGAAGACCTTCTGGAGTTGATTCACAATGAAATTTTCACAATATGGACAGAGAGATTCATAGTACAGAGACAAGTTGACTTTAAAAGCAGCAGCAGCATCATTGTCTGAAGTAGAATGAGATGGAGACGATAACAAAAACATAAACAGCAACACAAAGGAGAGAGAGAATGTAGAAACTGGTTCAGCATAGGCCATTTTTGCTGCCTGATAGGAGTTGGATTATTGGCTGGATGTCATTTCTCTTCATTCCCTCTTTGATTATCCATTTAATAGTCTTTTTTTTAATCAACTTTATGGCTTTATGATATGATAAGTTTACTTTCGGTTCCAGAAAGGCATACTGTTGTAGATGGGCATGGAATTATTCCAATAAATAGGTTGGTTGAAATTTAATTACTTCTGGTGCATTTATTGTTATATGTATATATGTTCTTCCTTCTTGCTCACCTATATGAATTTGCTTGATACTCCATATATGTTACACAAAAAATAGTTTTATTTGCAAATTTTACAATATTAAAATTGCATTTGTGCTTCATATTTACACCAAGAAATAACAAGTCTTTCTTCTGGTAGTGGTGGTATAGAAGAAATCAAGAAAGGAACAAAATGAAAAGGGGAAAGGTACAAGAAATAAAAAAAAATGAGAAATAGGATGGGAGGAATGGTGTATAAAGTGGGCAATCTTTTGGATAATTATCCAGAATCAGTTATGTTATGGCTTATAAATCATGAGATCATTACAAACCACTACAGTTCATTTCTAGATAATTACAGTAAATTTTTTTTACAGTTGGGAAATCGAATGCATTTTTAGTAAATTTATATTAATTTTTTGAAATAATAATTTTGTAATTAGTCATTCCTTTTAAATAGTTTACAACTGTAACTATTACATTAATCAAAATCAAATAAACTCACACTAATTTTAAAATTTATGATGGCTAACTCATTGCCAAATTGATTATTCTATTCTTAGAATAACTCATCTGCATAATTGTGATGGGCTTAGTGGTGGACATGCATTACATGTGACCTGCATGCTCTTTTTTCTTGGGTTTTGGTGTTCAGCATCTGGTTAACACTATCTAACACTTAGGGAATGTTTGATTAGAACTGAATGAAGTTGAATTTGAATGACTGAATCGGTCAATGTGTTTGTTTTGGTATGAATGGCTGAATCGATAAAATAGATGAGCTGAATGACTAAATTAGATTTTTTGATCTGAATGGCTGAATGAAGTTAAAAAAAAATTAAAAAAAATATTAACTATTATATTAAGTAATATTAAATAAATTTACAACAATTTTAAATTTTTTTAGAGGGGGTAAAATAATAAAGTTTGGTCATTCAGATGTTTCAGACATGTCAATTATCAAACAGTTTTTTTCATTCAGATTCAAATTCAGCTCATTCAGATTCAGATTCAAATTCAGCTCATTCAGATTCAGATTCAAATTTATTCAGTTTTTATCAAACACCCCCTTAGTTTTTATTGTAACAAATGCGTTGTTGTGTCAGAAGAAGGATAGTTATACTGATTCATTACAAGACTCCTTTGGTACAATATTAAAGATCTCACAAGTATTGAGTTTTAGTAAATTTTCATTTACTGATCTCGTCTTTTATGGAATCGATTCACTTTTAATTCTACAAGAATATGTGAAGTTCAGCATGTCTGAAAGCATAATCATGAAATTGCTTCTTTTTTTTCAAAGAAGACATATCAAATGGATCAGAAAAACGTTCTTTTCTTGATATTATTTCGACAAACTCCTACTATAGGATAAAGGGAGAAAGAATCTATTCTCTAGAATAGCGGTGGAGTGTTGTGATAGATAGCGGCATGACTTGCTCTCATTGGACCATTTGTATCTATATGATCCCGATTCATGAATCTCTCCATTCGAGAAATCAAAATAAGAGGATTGAACCATTTCTTCATATTCTTTTTCAAATTTGATATTGCTTCTTACATTCTGTGAATAGCTGGGATATTGAGAAATATCCAGAAAGACATTTTAGAAATCGATCAAATCCTCACTTCACACCTCAGAACTCCACTCGTATATTTATTATACAATGAGAGAGAAAAATAACTATCTTATCTCGAGACTGAATTAAAAACTCCTATCATTTCTCTATTTTCTCTTTAAAAAATTACCCTCTCCTTCACCCATTATTCATCCCTGGATGTGTGGCTATAAACTCTTAACCTTCTTGTGTGTTTGTTTTTAAGTGATTGTTGAGCCAAGGCCCAAGGTCATCTGCACATTCTCTACCGGCCAGAATCAAAGGATTTAGGAAACAAAATGCCCCCAAGTATTCAGGGGCATTTATGAATTTTAGAACTTCGTAGGAAACATATGTAAACTATTATTTCTAACCGACCAACCAACCTTGTAAGTAGTATTTACGGAAGTGCGTGAAAGTATCCAAGGGGTTGCCACGTGTAGAGACACAATTGGGCCATGTAAAAGAGGCACTGTACAGGTGTGGAAATACGTGGAGTGAAACTACAAGCTAGTTTCCCAAGAACCGACGTTTGTCCCCCAATTTTTGCACTTTTGCAATCTGCTCCCTCCACTATATTACTAGTATATATATATATACTGAATAGTAGGGTGATAAGAATGAAACAGCAGCAGCTGAATTCTAAGTGAAAGATTCCCCGAAAACACAAAGGAAACATACCCAAGTGAAAGAGATGGAAGATGGTGTAACAGAAACTGAAAAATTACTAGTATTTGCTTCAAAAGAGGATGCAAGAAGTACTGTAGAAGAAGAAGAAGAAGAAGAGGGAGGAAAAACAAAGGGAGTGGAGGAGGAGAAGCCAAGTGGGTTCATTAACCAACTTATTTCCAACTTGGTCCCTGCAGGATCAGGGAAAAAAGAAGAAGAAGAATACCATGAATTAGAGAAGAAGGATCATGTAGAAAGTGAAGGAGAGAAAGAGGATAAGGAAAAAGAAGGTGGGCTTTTTAGTCATATTATCTCCAACTTGGTCCCTCCTCCATCTTCAACCCCCAAAGTGATGGAATCATCTGGTGACGATGCGAGTACTAGTAGTACTGCTAATGGTGGTGGAGGGATGATCAACAATCTGATTTCCAATATTTTTCACCATAGTGAAAGTAGACTAGGGGAAGAAGAGAAGAAGCACCAACAAACTGAAGATACCGGAGGCGGCGGGAGTATTATTAAGAACATTGTTTCCCACTTGCCTAAACCCCTAGTAGGTATATATATATATATATATATATATATATATATATATATATATATATATATATATATATATATATATATATTCTTGATTGCCTTATTTCTCATTTACTTAATTTGTTATATTTGACTGATCTTAATTAATTGGTGTTCATAATCAAGATTTGATGCAAATTGTTTTGCTATGAATTTTGATCCAACTTAACTTGCTATAGCCTATAGGTAGTACTGATTTGGTTTGAGGTAGGATTTGATCCAGTCTTGTGCCCCTGTTTTTCATGAACAGATGATGCTGCTCCAGAACCAGATGAGGCCTCCATTCTAATCCACTCTATTATCCATGACTAAAGCCCCCAGATAGAGATGATTTTGGCTATATGCATTACTGTGACTCTATTAGTTTGTTCTTTTATTCAGTTCAGTGATCGATTACCTTACCATGGTTGTTTTTGTACTGTACGTACGTCATTTTTCTGATTTCTCAGACCTTTTGTAACTGTCAGAATTATCTCTAGCCATTGTTGGCTAATGTGTTTGCTAGCTTTTGGAGGCTAATGTTTGCTAGGTGCAAAAGTTTATACTGAAGCTACATCTTTTTAGTTTAGTTGAAGAGAATTAAGACAAGATATCTGCATGGGTACTGATTCCACTAATTCAATAATACTTTTTTCCCTTTATTGAAAAACCATGGTGAGAATCGCTGATCGATCTGTATCTTATCTTAATCGATATGCTGTATTACCTTCAAATGTTTATTGTTTTTAATTTTATATAATCTTCTGATTCACTTCAATGAATACCTTATAAATCTACCTCTCCCTCGCAGCTCTCTTTCCTGATGAACTATTTGATGCCATTTTCAAAAATTGCCAAATCAAATGAAAAGGAACAAAAATGAACAACCGAGGGTATGAAATATATATATATATATATATATATATATATATATATATATGAAATACGTATCCGATTTGAAGATATATATAAATGGAAGGCCATATACTTGACAAGAACGGGAAGTAAAGAAATATAAAAAATGAACAGATAAATAGTACAGTACATACCTGCAAGGACTTTGAAGGAGGAAAGGAATCGATGATCGTGATTGATTGATTACCTACAGGCTACAGCTTGTTGATTAGGGTGAAACCCAAAAGGAATTGTTGCGTCGACAGCAGGATTCGAACCTGCGCAGGACTAGCCCAACAGATTTCGAGTCTGTCTCCTTAACCACTCGGACATATCGACACTTGTCCCTAAGACTCACTTAATAATTATAATCATAAGAGACAGTATATACTACTATTGCAGTTTTCTTGCCAAATTTCAGTATATTTTAATTCAATTAGCCAAACTTTTCTTTTGAATTATAATTGTGAAACATATGTACAGATTGAATTTTTTCATAATGATAAATACTATAAACTATATAAAAGGTACTATTTATTGTAAGATTTTTTAATGAATTATTTTAATTCTAAGTTTGAAAATATTTTATTTTAACTTTTAAAAATTAACAATGATCAAAATTGTAAGATCATTGTTTTGAAAATTGTTACAATTCATATGATAATAGAAAATTGTTACATAAAATTATAAAATATAGTAGTTGATAAAAAGCCAACAGATTTCTGAAATTTTAATTTAAAAATGGGTTAATTAAATAAAATCGTCGTTGATAAAAATTTAAATAAATATACCAACTCATCTAAATTTTAAAATATATCTGACTCAATAAAATTAGCCGCAACCAAAACTCAAAAGAGTTAACAACTATACACCACAGTTATAATAACTAAGGGTGTAAACGAGTCGAAACCTGAGAATGTAATGAGAGCTACTCGAATTCGACTTAAATTATAATTGCATCTCGAATTCTACTTAATTCAATTATATTTGAAAAATCCTACTCAGATTCGACTCAACTCGAATATTTATTACTCGAATTCGATCCGACTCGATTCGAATATTTATTCAAACTACTCGCGAGCTTCAAATTTAAGCTCGAATTCGAGTCACTACATAATAACTAGTTTTATAATAAATATAATTATAAATTCAATTTATTATTTTACTTAAAAATGAGAAAATATATTTATTATTACACTCTATAAATATAAAATCACAATTAAAATTAAAAACAAAATAAAATAATAACTAATTATCCTAAATTGATTTAAATTTGTATATACATCTAATCGAATATGTATTAACCGAGTATGTATCGAATCACAATCAAAAATTCGAGTAGTTTGAATCTTAAACGAGTCGAGTATAATCTTGCTCAGATTTTACTCATATTTTTATTCGAACTATTTTTAATGCTCAGATTTGGATCATATTATTAACGAATCCAGAAAGTCTCATTTCAGTTTTTTTTTTTAATTTAATTATCGAATCGAATCGCACGCTTGTTGCTTACGTTCTTTAATAATAACACTAAAAATGAAAAGTAGGAAATGAAAGGACAAAGGCACGATGTCGTATTAGTAAATATTGCAACTTTTTATGTTTAGTTTCGAACAGAGAAATTTAATTTTTCATTTCCCTCCCTCACATTGGCGAGCTGAAGGAAGAACCTAATGGAATAATATAGATCGAGAGAGTAATCTTTATCACCCAAAGTATCAAGAATCCTGACTCTAATCGGAGGTAAAATTCTTCGTTCACTCCAATAAACATTTGTAATTCTATTTGTACATTTGAAAAAGATTAAGAAACCCTAGATTTCTTCAGCTAGTGGACCATCTACTACTAGATTCTCCATCCATGGGAGAAATTTCAAGAAAATTCAAGGTAGAAAAGCTGATAAATTACAGTGACGACTTAATTGACTGTTTGAAAAACGAAAGAGACAGCAGCAACTTGAAGCAATGTTTGGATCAATCTAAGATCCTTCAGTCGCAATGTGATGCGGATTTTAATAATGTCCAGAGCTCTCTTCAAGGTGAACATCCCAACCTCACTCTTTAATCTTCAAATAATCTCCTTATTATATACTCTTGTCTGTTCATATTTGATACGATTATTTATTTTTTGTTTGTTAATTTTTTAAGTATATATATTGTTAAATAGATTTTTACTTGTTCTTACTGAATAAATAACTGTCATGGTCTCCGTAAAGGGTGGAGCTTTGACCATTTCTTTATTTGGGTAAGTAAATTTAAGATTAGAACTTAACAGAGAATCACAATTTAAAACAGTAACATTCAGTTAATGCCATTTGATTTCATTTGTGAAGTACTAAACTTAGAGGGGAGTATAACAAAATATCAAATATGTTTTTCTGTTGAAAAAGGGGGGTGGGGATGGGGGGAGGTGCGGTAGCGTGTGAAAACAGCATACCCTTTACATGAATTTGCTTGTGAAGTGAGACAGATTTGCTTGGAGTATTATTGGGGTTATCTAGTCCCATATAAACTTCCCTTTTTTTTATTGTTCCTTTGAGCTTTAGGCATTTATAAAGCTGACAAGTTAAAATTCATGTCTAACACTAAGAATGCCTGAATCATGGTCATATTATTTCTCTTAACCCATAGTTACTTACCGTATGCAACCCACGTTGGTAAAATAATAAGCTTAACGGTGCTTATTTAAGAGCCTCCACCGATATTATGTTTATTTGCTGTTTTTATTGTGCCTTATGTTTTCCATGTAGTTAATAAGTCAATTACATGCACCAGATTATTAGAAGATAGATATATGTAAGCTGATACAGCCATACAGGTCATTACAAATATTCTATTAATATAGTTTTCTGTGGTTTTGACATGTATCAGATTATCAGAAAAGATAGATCTGTGCAAGCAGAGAACAGATGCAGCAAAATCTGAAGTTGCTGATGATGCAGAATTAGATTTGCTTCAGAAAGAGTTGAAAGAGGAACTTCAGAGAGAGAGTTTGTTTCGAGAGGAGCTTAGATAAGTAGTTGGTCATTTTTTTGACTTGCATATTTACTGATTTATTGGTTTATGCGAATGATATTGATTCTTGATTTATCTGTCAATAACATCAACACAGTTATTACAAGTAACATCAATGGTCTAGAATGTCAAAGGCTTTCTGTCGAAGAACAGAGACAAAGTTTGAAGAAACTTGAGAAACATGATATGAGGTCGCAGTAAGTTTCTTGACTGAAGCTTGATAAGAGCATCTAAGTATTACATATTTTTTATGCTGTGCAATATAATGTGCTTATTGTGTTCTACATATCTCTTCTAGAATTTGTTGATTCTCATACACTAATATTCAAATTTTTAAATGAACTGCTATTTAACTTCTCTGGCACCTTAATAATTTTGAAAGGTCATGTTTCAAATTAACAGAATCTCTTAGCGGGTAAATAGCAGTCACTTGAAGAGTTGATAGCATTTAAATGTAATAATTCATATATTCCAAGTAGGCGATGAGTTTTTCGTGATTAAACCTGCCTCTGCGTTGGGGATGGAAGTCTGTGTATAAAATTGTACCCCTATGGATATGAATACAACCAAACTACATTCTAAATTATTTTTTATTTACCTAGAAAAAATAATATGGGTTTTAGTAGGTTGTGTGTCCAAACAGCGACAAGGGTATTGGTTTGCACGTGCACCTTTAAATTGTTGTAAACTGAAGGCGAACTATCTCTTGGAGTTTGATGCACATGATAGTTGTTGCATTGAAACAAAAATTGTCAGCCTGACGGACAAATATGTTTTCTACTGTCTTTTTGCTGTTCACATAATATTAGTTCAAAGCTATTTTCTTGTCTTCCTGTTGTGAGGACTATATTGCTGATGTAGGACAGATTTGAGATAGAAAATTATCGGAAAATAAATTAGAATTCAAACTCCACGTTTAAATTACTAGGATCTCTCTACGGTATGAATAAAATACCTTTACGGTATTAATGATCAACTTCAATATCAATAGTCTGTAGTCTAATGAGGTATTACAATGCTTAAATAGAAAGCCCAATACTTAGGGACTAAATAAAAATCCCAATTTAAAAAGGAAACAATCTCCTAACTAAAATCTACTACTATAATAAAACTCTCTTAATTAAAATCTACTACTATAATTAAATCTTCTAAAATTAAAACAAGTCCATAAATAAGTAAACACATCAAATCCATAAATAAATAAATACAAACGTGATCCCCATCAATTCCTGGCTTTTCCTGTTCTTTTCATTTTAAGTCACTCATGTTTCTTAATCTAATTGGCAGATGAGTTCTATACTTCTGGAACTGAACATTTCCTTAAATCTTGTAGGATGAAGCTTTCAATGTATGCTTCCATTACAAACATCATTCCGAACTTGGATGAGCAGTCTAATATATTTGGCCGTATCCTTTACTACTTTGACAACTCGATCAATTTTCATTTGCCTTTTACCTTCTCTTTTCTGTTGCTAATTTCATATTTAGTTGAGTCAGTTTAAAATGTTGTAGTGACTAGTTCTCCTCAAACTCGGTCAATCCCAGATATTGTGGAACGAGATAAGAAAGTGGTTCAGAATTTCGAGTTTGATCCATTGAAGATGAATGCATTTGATACGTGTAATCACATATGGAAGATGATCGATCTATGATTAATTCCTACCATTCTTCCCTTTAGAAGACATATAGTCCAGTGTGTTTTTATAATAATATAGTAGCTTGACTAGCTTCTTGTTCTACTTTGGTAATATAGGCTCATTTGTGTTTTCAAGCTGTAATCTGTGTTGCTTTGTGACTCTTCTTTACTAGGATCAATCTTCAAATTGGAAGCTTATTTCAATCTTTTGATGATGGTGATCTAACTGTTATAAAAGCTTGTTGACTTTCAGTTATTTGAATTGATGATGACACATATAGCCAATGTTGCTGAATTTGACCACACCAAACATGATTTTAAAATTTGTTTGAACCAGTTTTGAAAGAAATCTGAAACCTATAGAGTACTTGAATGTGGAGCATTACGCCAAACAGGGTACCTGTAATCAAAGTTTTGATTTGCATCAATCATTTTCAGTTTCTATGATAATCTGCTCATATAAGAAATTTGAGGGGGTCAATTCAAAACAACTTGCTTATATAAATCATACTCGCAGAACTATGATTATACAATGTTTGAATTACATATTGTAACACTTTATTATCTCCAAATGTTCAGACAGGATATGCTAAACTATTGTTATACATCATTCAATTTATTGTATTTCTTTGTATTTATTGTAAAGTCTTCATATTATTTAAGTTGGAGTTTGCCGCTCCTTTCTGTGGGGTGGTGAATTGTTTGATGACCCTGCCTTTTCCTCTTCTGGTTGCAATGATGTCAAGTTCACTCTTCCTTGGGTAGCAAACTTGAGGGATATAATTTGCAATCTCTGACGAGTTGATCTAAGGCGTTGTATTGCAAGCAGCAGGTCTGTTCCGGCCAGTATAAGCCTGGCAGACATGGGCTATGTCGGCCAGTATAAACCTGGTAGGCATGGGATATGTAGTTTCCGTAATCCTGCATCCAAAAAGTCGAATGTGTTGAGAGAGAGAGGATGGAAAAGAGAGAGGAAATGGTCTGTTTCGGCCAGTATAAGCCTGGCAGACATGGGCCATGTAGTTTCCGTGATACTGCATCCTGCATCCGGAAAGTTGAATGTGTTAAGAGAGAGGATGGAAAAGAGAGGGAAATGGTCCACCTTGTTCAAGTGCTTTATTATTCACAAGAACCCATGGTACAAATCTATGAGGCGGTTGTAGATTCAACTTTAATATTATACGTTGAACATAAAAAACATAACCATTCATATGACTAATTTTTTCTCTCTACAGTATTTATACATATTCACCCCCACAAAATTTACAATATTCAATATTGTGACCCTACATATTATTTATGAATTTCATGGCCAGTGCATGAATGTTTTAATTAACAATGCATGTTACACATATTTTAAAATTTACAATTATGGTGTTTAAATAAACTTTATAAACAACTCTCTCTGTTCCTAAAAGATTGTCGTTTAAGGTTAATGCACACAGATTAAGAAATATAATTTATACCTAGCGAAAATACTATACTACCCTTATTAATTGTCTCAACCAATTATTTTATTCCCAATGTTTCTTATTCAATTCAACTAATTACTACTTGGATTATAGTATTGAATTGAATAAGAATCATTGGGAAGGGAAGAAAACTTAAAATAGGAGAAAGTTTTAAATAAGGGTAAAGTAGGAAAAAAATAGCTAATGTGTATTGATAAACTCAAAACGACAATCTTTTTGGAACAAAAATTACTTCCTAAAACGACAATCTTTTAGGAACGGAGGGAGTAATATTTAAACAAGTCTGTATTTCGCACTAGTTCACCTATAAGTTGATTGAACCTCTATCTTCATACTCTATATATGTTACACAAAAACAGTTTTATTTGCAAAATTTTACAATATTAAAAATTCATTTGTGTTTCATATTTACACGTAGAAATAACAAGTCTTTCGCCTGGTAGCGGTGGTATAAAAGAAATCAAGAAAGGAGCAAAATGAAGAGGGGAAAGGAACAAAGAAGAAAAGAGAACAGTGCTCAGAATCAGTGATGTTATGACTTATAGATCATGAGACCTTTACAAACCACTGCAGATCAGGCATGTGTTCCTTTTCCCCTTTTTTTTTATGGCGGATTTTGAGGACTTCTGTGGCAAAAAGAACCCATTTAAGTTTGATGATATTTAATTTATAAAATTTAAAGTGTACCGTAAATTTATATTAATTTTTGAAACAATAATTTTGTACTTAGTCATACCTTTTAAATAGAAATAAACTCAGGCTAATTTTAGATTTTAGAGTTTATGAACCCCTACCTAACTCACTACCAAATTGATTATCCTATTCTTTAGAATAATTCATCTACATAATTGTGGTTAAAAGTTAAGTTAATCAAACTTGAACTTATATTTCAAAATAAAAAGAATAGATAGATCAGTTCGTTGTTCTCATCAACATTGACTAAATTTAATGGAATTACCCTCGTATATCGAACCTATACACTTCTTTCAAATTTATTGGATATTGATATGGTGAAAAAGAAACTCGAGATTTTTATATTTTTTGCATATATCTGAAAAATGTAATCCTGGTTCATACTTTTAATTGGCCCAATGCTAATCCGACTACACAATAGTTTTTCTTTAAAAAAATGATAATTTTATATGTGAATCTTTTTGTTGTGAGTTACGTGAATAATTATAGTATTTAATATAATGTGTCAACCTTATAATCATACTCAACCCCATATATTAATATACCAATCCAATTGTAATTCGACAGAAACTTTCACAATTTAGAACTCTTTGCTGAATGTGTAGTGTAGCTTTGTATATGAGGATTTTGACACGTCTTTGTTCAAAAAGTGTACGATTTCTTCCATCATATTTTCTAGTTATTTACGTTTAAGGCCCAAGGGCATTACTGTTGCTCCCCATTCTTTTCGAGCCAGCCAACAAGCATCCAAGGTTGAGGAAACAAAGTACTCGGGGACCTTTATGAAAATTTCAGAACTTCGCCGGAAACATATGTAAACATATACTATTATTTCCAACTGATCATTTGCTCTTGGACAGACAGAAACCAACAAACCTGTAAGTAGTGTTACGGGAGTGCGAGAAAGTATCAAAGGAGTTGCCACGTGCATAGATCCATGTAATGTAATTCAATAAGAAAAGAAGCACAAGTTGTAGCGGAATTGTACGATCTATCCCACATCAATTCATCACCAATGCAGCGCACACCTATGTAGATTGACCCAATAAGCATGTGGGACCACCTCCTTACCTAAAAGGTTAACCTATTAGGCTCAGGCTCAACCATACTTATTAACCCATCTATATTCTTGAATTTATCCAATGTGAAATTCATGTGAAATATCCCAATAATCTTCACCTTTCACTTGAATACCCGTCACAAGTATCATACTAGAGTATTCACTATTAAGCGCACCTTCTTTGAATCTCCTTCAAGAGCTCTGCTCGACTCTAATACTACTCCACCACGCCGGAGGCAAACGTGTCTGAGCAATCTCCTAGAGCAATCCTGAGCCCGCTCCACCCGATTCAAATCATACTTCACCTTTGAGTCCTTCAAGAGCTTTGCTCACTCTAATATTACTCCACCACGCTCGAGGCAAACGTGTCTCAACAACTTTCTCAAAGTCATCTTGAGCCCGCTCCACCCGACTCAAATCATCTTGTGCTCCACCTGATTCAACTCTATTTGCTCCACTCACGAGGCCTGCGAATTTACCATCGCACTCCCCTCGCACCCTAGAGTTGATACTTGGACTCTATTTTGCTCCACTCACGAGGCTGCGGATTTGATCCAGGGGGATTTTTGAAGGTTTGCAAGGTTTCGCAACCCATGAAAGACAACTCTCTTATCTCTTATGTATCGGAACAATGAAGCTCACATCAAATTTAGGATACATGGTTGGATCTCAAAATGTAATCCTTGTGGACAAAATTTATTTTCAAGGAATGGGGAATGTCACAATAGCTAATAAATGGCATGAGAGTAATTTACTCCAAATGCAAGGTTAATTTGGTTTTAGTAGGAATTATAGATGTTAGGATAATTTTCTATATATACACTCATTTGTATTCAGACAGGGGAAAGAATGAAATATCAATTTTCATGCTTCATTTCGTTTATCCTCGTCTGTTATTTCTTTTTCATCTTGTTCAATGCCAATTCATGAATTTCTTTGTTATTACCCTTGCTTGACTGGTTGTATGAATGCTTCAAACCCATTTCCTTATAATTATACTGCCATGGCCGAGTCCCAAGCTCCTCCGGGTCTTGATGATTCGACTGTCATGAAACCAGATCGTGAAAAATTCCGAGTGAAAGATTCCCCAAAAAACCAAAAAGAAACATACCCAAGTGAAAGAAATGGATACTGCAACAGAAACTGAAAAATTACTAGTATTTACTTCAAAAGAGGATTCAAGAAGAAGAAGGATCATGGAATCATTAAAAAGTGCAGGATCAGGGAAGAGAGAGAAGAAGGATAAGAGAAAATAAGGAAAAGAAGGTGGGTTTATTAATCATATTATCTCCAACTTGGTCTGTCCATCTTCAACCCCCAGAGTGAGGGAATCAGCTGGTGATGATTTGAGTACTAGTAGTGCTGCTAATGGTGGTGGAGGTATGATCAACAATCTTATTTCCAATATTTTTCACCATATTGAAAGCAGACTAGGGGAAGAATTAAGAGAAGAAGCACCATGAACAAGAACAAACTGCAGATACCGGAGGCGGCAGAGGTATTATTGATAACATTGTTTCCCACTTGCCTACACCCCTAGCAGGTATGTATATTCTTCCATTTTCTTGCCTTATTTCACATTTACTTAATTTCTTTCTTATATTTGACTGATCTTGGTATTAATTAAGATTTGATGCAAATTGTTTTGCTATGAATTTTGATCCAACTTGCTATAGGACTGATTTGGTTTGAGCTAGGATTTGATCCAGTCTTGAGCCAAAGTTACCCTCTCTTTTTCCTGTCTTTTTTTTTATATATTAATTTCCCCACCCCCTGTTTTTCATGAACAGATGATGCTGCTCCAGAACCAGATGAGGCCTCCTGTATAATTTTGACTATATGCAGCGACTCTATTCAGTTTGTTCTTATATTCAGTTCAATGATTATCAGTTTGTTCTTATATTCAGTTCAGTGATTTAGCAGAATACCATCACTGAGTTTAACTTTGTATGTCAATTTTCTGATTTCTCAGACCTTTAATTTCTTATACATTTTGTGTCAGAATTATTTGTAGCCATTGTTGGCTAATGTGTGTTCTTAATAATCTTCTGCTTTCAGAGAATTATATTCCTTTTATTGAAGCTAGTTCATGTAAAGAGAGTTAAAACAGGATATCTGGGTATTGATATATGATGATATCTTAGGGTTCCAGACGAACACATACATACACACACATACAAATATTTGATCTTAGTGAAATAACTTGCGAAGCCTTTGATCTTATACCAGCAAGTGAAATAACCTTAATACCTCATTTACAATATGCTGCACACGTTCAAATCCTTTTAACTGACTTGAATTTGTTTGAAATTATGTAATCACATTACTTGATATTAGTTTGTTAGCATTATTAAATGAAATTTTATTATAATTTAAATAATATAGTTTAATTTGAGAATAAAATAATTCTCTCACATCCATCGTTTTAACTAACTTGAATTTGTTTGTAATTATATGTAAGTAGAATCGGTTTGACTTTTTTAAATCAAATTATAAGTTAGATAATATCTAAAATTTTTGAAGTAAAAAGTACTTTTTTTTGGTTTTATTTTTTTATCATAATTATTTTTTACCTAATAAGTCTAATAATATATTTACAGAAAATAATGTCTATAATATTATAACTCTTTAATAAGACCGTGTTTTTAATAAAGTGTAGATGATAGTATATAATTAATAAATAAATGGTATGTCAACCTTAAAATTTAGATATTAGTGGAGTACAAAAAGATACAGGAAATTAAAGGGAAAAAACATAACTACCTAATCAAAATTAAAATTTTATTACCTTCATTTTCACTGAATTTACATGTATCTGATTTATGGGATGAGAAAACTTGAAATTTAATATTGCTTTTGCCACATTCCCTGAGGTCATGGGACAGTGGCAAGAGACAAATTAAACATACCTTATAATATAGTGGAAAATTAAGCTCTCGAATCTTAAATAACTTATATGTACTTAATACACCACTAATTCAATAATAAAAATCAAAAATCACATCGCACTAGTTTTATCATAATATTATAATTATATAATATTTTTTTTTGTTTTAAATATAAAATTAAGTTTAACTTTTTAAACTTAAAATTAATGTGATCATTTAATTTGTTAATCTCTCCCGTAAGCAATTATTTTAGAATAATTTCCTCTCTTTTTTTCCTTTTAATCGGTAGGTTAAATTTAAAATTGTACTGACTGAAAAGTTAAACAAACTAAATACTATTTTTTTCTACTTTTTTTTATCCTTAAAAGTAGTATCCAATGTTCTTACCGAAGAATAAATAAAGGGAATTGATATTTTTATGAGTGGGTCATATTTGATCTTGTAGAAATATCAAATTAGTTTGTGAAAATTGATATTTCCACAAGTTAATTTGATATTTTTACAAATGAGTCATTTAATTTTATGAAAATATCAATTCTCTAAATAAATTAATTACGATTTTTTGTTATTTTCAAGGCTTAATTTTATATTTTTTCCTACTTCCTTGTTGGAGCTCAGCTACATATAATTTATGTGATAAAATTTTCACATCAAAAAATAATAGAGTCGTATTATCTAATAAAAGTAAAAAAAAAATTATTAATAAAAAAAATTCTTTATTTGTTTGATTAATGGTATTATTATTTTATTTTATTTTTAATTATTGTTTTGTGCATTGCACGGGGATTGGGCTAGTAAGAACGTATGGCGTGGTATATAATAAACACATCCCTAGGGTTTAACCATCTCTTCTATACCCCAAGCTGAAGCTAGAGAGTTTGAGGCAGGGAGGCGTAGTCTAATCGATCAACAAAGCCATGGTGAGAATTGCTAATCTGTATCTTTCTCAATCGATATGCTGTATGACTTTCAAATGTTTATTGTTTCTAATTTTGTGTATTCTTATTTATATGCTGATCTCAGCTCATTTAAAGGTGGAAATGAATACCTTACAGTATGATTAAGGGTTTGAATGTCAACATTGTGTAGCGATTGCAAAAGACATAGATAATGCATATGACTAGAAGATGATAATACGATTTTGATTTATAATATTGGGTTAGATTAGTTTAAGCTTACATATTAGAAAATTACATTGTAAAGCCCATACATGAAATCCCAGATGCATTTTTTCTAATGTTATCTTCATTTTTATGGTATACATGCTCACATTTTTTTTCAATTTATTTTGAATATATTATGTTACTGAACTAGTGAACCCTATATTCTTTGGTGCATTAAAGGCTAGAGGGTTGAAGAAACATTTGAAGAGGCTTAATGCCCCTAAACATTGGATGCTGGATAAACTTGGTGGTGCATTTGTAAGTAATTAACTTGAATGCTTCAGTTTTGTTTTGAAGCTTTTTTCTCATTACTTGATTTGAACCACACTTTAATTTTCTTTTATTCAGGCTCCCAAGCCTTCATCTGGACCCCATAAATCCAGGGAGTGCCTGCCTTTGATTCTTATTCTGCGAAACAAGCTGAAGTATGCTCTTACTTACCGTGAAGTCCAATCCATTTTGATGCAACGCCATGTTCTTGTTGATGGGAAGGTTAGGACTGATAAGACCTATCCAGCTGGCTTCATGGGTATGCACAGTTCCTTTGTCATATTATGATTCTTGGATTATATTCCCCTTAAAATGAACTTGTATGAGCAGCAGATAGAACAGTAATCAACTGAATTATTTCGGATGTGGTTTGGTCCAGGGGAGTTGATTTGAAGGATGCATGCTAACTAACCTGTATGTAATAATGTAGGATTTTATGCATGTTCTCTAACAAAAGAGGCTTCCTGATGTGGATGTTTAGTGTCAATACATAATCAATCATAGCTTACTCAGTTGATATTTTAATACTACTTAGTAGTAACAGTTAGAAACCTTGTGCATGAATAATTGATAATTTTATGGAGCATAACTTGCCAATATTAATGTAGCAACTTGACTCGTGATAGGTAACAATAAGGTTTATCATTATGTTTACATCTCTAGTAATATTACAATTTATGTTCTATTCTGGTGAAGTGTTCCTTATTAACTTGGCTCTATTTTATCACCAGATGTTGTGTCAATTCCCAAGACAAACGAGAATTTTCGTCTTCTCTATGACACAAAGGGTCGATTCCGCCTACACTCAGTCAGGGATGAAGAGGCAAAGGTCTGTCTGTTACCTAATTTTCATGACATTTTCTCACTTATAATTCAGAGCTAGCCGTCAGTTAATTACATGGGGAAATTTCTATCCTAGATTCCTAGTGAAATTATTTGGAATCATATTGTAGTCTTATAGTCAAACATACCATGTATGATGTTGGACAACTGCTTTTTCATGATGTATTATTTGTTATCTAATAAACTGATGAAATGCAAGAAGAGAAATATATATGGGTCTAGTACGTGATGTTTCTCCAATTTGGTTTACACACTCTTTCAGTTGTCTTATGGTTTGGTAAAGTTTCCTTGTGAGATTGAATCTGTTGTGTTTTTCTCTCTCCCTAACGTCTAGCAAACATTATTTGTAAAGTACAACGAACCCTAACTAAGAGAAGAAAAGCCAACGACTTTTTCTGGTTGTGACAACGAGTGCCTATTCGATTCATTCTTTCATATACTTAATTTGTAGACATAAATTATAAGACTGCAGCTCTTGATTTGTTGGAGATTTCTCTATTGCAGTTTAAGCTGTGCAAAGTTAGATCAGTTCAGTTTGGGCAGAAAGGCATTCCGTATATCAACACCTATGATGGCCGGACTATTCGTTATCCAGATCCCCTCATTAAGGCTAATGACACCATCAAACTTGACTTGGAGGCAAACAAGATAGCAGATTTCATCAAGTTTGATGTTGGAAACGTTGTGATGGTGACTGGGGGAAGGAATACTGGGCGAGTTGGAGTTATCAAGAACAGGGAAAAGCACAAGGGGAGCTTTGAAACTGTTCACATTCAGGATTCCCTCGGTCATGAGTTTGCTACTCGTCTAGGCAATGTTTTTACCATTGGGAAAGGTACGAAGCCATGGGTGTCTCTTCCTAAGGGCAAGGGTATCAAATTGACCATCATTGAGGAGGCCAGGAAGAGGAATGCTGCCCAATCTGCTACAACTGCATAAATTTTAATAAAATTTAACTGGTTTGGGTTGTAGGAGTTTTGTGTTCTTGTCTTACTTGCAGGTCGGAGCCGTGGTCTAGCTACTACCTTAGGATTTATGCTTGATAAATTATATTTGGTTTTTCATTCAAGTACAATTTTGAAAGATATTTTGTTACAAATTTGTTTGAGCTGCGCTACTGGTTGGGTTCTGGTAATAAATAGACAACTTTATCAAGTCTACAATCCCTTTTCTGGAATTTAACTTTTCATTCCTGATAGCATTAACTGTCAAATTATTGCTACATTATGGTATAATTTTCAACAAGGTTCAATCGTATATAACCTAGGTGCATTGGATGAGAGTTGAAGTTGGTCTGTAGCATTAAGACTAGGTCTTCTGCTGGCATTATTTGGTACTAGTGGCCGCGTGTATGTGGGTAAAATTAGAACTTTATAGAATTTTGAATGATTTAAGAAGTTCAAAAATCCAAGATTGCTTTTAAAAAGAAAGGTGTTATAAGATTTTGGTAGTAAAGCCTATATTTGAAGGATGCTAACCTCCAAAAAAAATTTCTTTTAAGTACATGGAAGTGAAATAAAATGCAAGCCAGCCTAATTGGGTGCAGATACTACAAATACTTGCGTCTAATCTTGAAAGAGAGCAACAACTGGTATAGAAATCCTTTAAGCCTGAACCACCCCCAGCTGAACGTCCTTGCCAATAAGGGGTGTATATTCCCCAGCATACTCTTCCAAATGATCTGCTAAGGAAGGCTTGTCAATGGTCTCCTGGTGATACGACTTGCAAACAAAGTAGATGATTGTTTGGCTGACCAAACCAAACAGGATCAAAACTACTAGTGTAAAACAAAGAATTCCATAAACATATATATTGCCCCATTGCTCCCTGGGATCTGGCCCCAAAATAATCACCACAAGCTGAATTACGGCAAAACTGAAATGCACCAAAATATATATGGTACCGGCAACCATTGCCTTACCTTGAATCAGTTTTTTGCTCTTCATCATGGCCTGAATCCCGCTAAGGTCTTCTAACACAGAGACAACGCATGCAAGCTGCCAAACCATGCCTATGTATATCAGTCCCAGAAGGTACGCTATAAAGAAAACCCAGAATTCCCACCAGTCAATATTTCCACCTAGGGCAGCCAAAGAAGCAAAGACCAAGCATGTCATCATATTGTATGCAAAAACAATAAAAGAACTCCATATGAAAGTAGCCATGAGCCTCTGCCAAACTTTTGGCACCACCCTCATTAGCTTCTTGAAAGTCAGGTCCTTTCCCGTGTAGATACATGCTATGGTATAAACCACCGCGGATGTTGATACGAGAGAGAATATGATGACGAAGATATAGTAGAGAATTGTAAATAGGAAGAATAGAACCTCTTCGTTTAAAATGAGGTCGCGTAGGTCATTGTATGTAGGGGTGCCAACCCTGGTAAATAATAATCTGTCTTCATCATACAAGATTTCTCCGAAAAGCCATTGGGATATCCAGAGGTGGGATAAGAATATGATGGAAAGAGGAAGGATGTGAAAGAAGGTTATTTTGCTGAAAATTGTCTGCCATGAGGAAACAATGTTGATTGATTCTCTGACGACGCCAAACAAATCTAGGTACTGCGCTTCCTCTTGTTCCCTCTCCATGGTTTCTTATTTGTCTCCCTTTAGATAAATGTGCTTCAGAGGACTTGACAGAGAAATAGAAGGAAAATATTATTCAGCATGCATGTGGCTGAAATTGAAACTAAATTCCTTGTTTTATGCAGTGTAGATTTTGCCAAAGCTATTAGGGTAAAAAATAGGTTTGGGTAATAACCTTGTTTATATTCGAGTCACTCTTTTCTTCTTTTTCGTTTCGCAAGTTTAAGGAAATCATTGATCAAATATTAACTTTGACATTTATATTCAAAGTACAATCTCATATTTTCTTTTTCGGTTTGACTTTTTTTTCGTCAAATTGAATTTTTAATTAAGGAATATATAAATATATTTCTAAAATTATAAAAATAATTAATTTTCTTTTGACATTTATATAGGGCAAAAGTTAAAGATTAGTTTTAAAATTACAATTTGACTTTACATTAATATAATATATAAGTTCTTGTCAATGATAAAGGGTAATATATTCGTGGACAAAATTAGTTGGTTGAAATGTGGCTACACTTGCATTGATGGGATGAGACTCATCGTTATGCTTCAAATTCTACATCAAAATCAAAATGCTCCTAATGCTACTCCACTCCAAGCTAAAAGCTAGCCGAATCTTAGCTCTTTCGTAACCCAATGAAAACGAGGAGAAGAAAGCCAAGGGTTAGTTTGATTCATAATATAATATTAGAGTTAGAAGAGAGAAAGAAGCCGTAAGCCGAACATTCCTTTCCTACTTGACTATCCTGCCCGAAATAAAAGAGAACCTGCTTGCCAAAAGTCCCTCTTGTTTGCTGACCTTAAGACAGGAAATGCATATTCGGTCGCCTGCCCCGGAACATTGTTAGTGACTGAGACTCGAGCATGCTAAAATCCTTGCTCCGGTGGCTGGAAAGGCTACCTCTCCTATCCGCTTTTCTACAAGGTCTACTTTCTTCTTCTTTCAGAACGGGCCAAGCCTTTAGGTTGTTTAAGTAGGTTGGGCTAGGTCGTTGAGCTCCTGTCACCTCTTGGCAAAGTAGGCTGATGGGCAAGCCCCCTCCTCTCGCAATGGTGTGGGGGCGTCAGAGGCGCTGTTGCCCCGTGGCCAACTCGAAGGGGTTCATTAACTGAAAATCAATTCTCTGTTCTCTAGGATTCATAAGGTTGTGTTTATATATATAGTTATATATTTGCGTTCTTGTATTGGTCTTCAATAGTTCGAGCTAGTTTCAGTCTACACAATAAAACTAACAAAATAAAACCTAACCAACCATGCATGCATGTATAGCTGTGGAGCTTAGCTTTAGTTTACACATCTACACCAAGGTTTAACTTTGATCGATGAAGAGAACCTCCTGAACTAATTTATCTGGACCTCATCTCCTCCTAGAATGTTGATATACTAAAAATTCTAAGTTTCTTGTTTGTGTGCCTCACCAAATTAAAAGAAAAAGGAAAAAGAAGAAGAAGAAGAAAATTGAGAATTGGTCAAGTGTCAAAGACAAACAGCAGTTGGTAATAAAAACTACCAGAATTAGTTAGAGCTAGCAGTTTTGACATGTCCAAGCCCTCTATTGCACCCACTTTTGATCAACAATGTACAATTCCCAACAAATAGAAGTAAGGCTTTGTACATCTGACCTTCTCCAGACACTGCTATTTACGACAGCATTTTAAAAAAACAAAGGAGATTAAGCATTCTCACTCTCTTCCTTGCAGGTGCCACACCATTAAAACATGTTACACGTGGTGATTGAATAATAAGAAATTATAGTTTCTCGCATAGTGATATAGTTTTTTGTATTTTTCAATATCTAATTATGGATATATGATAATTAAGCTAAGCAGCATTTCTTTTTGGGTATCCTATGCTTAATGCTGACACTAACTATTTTAATTAGACTAATGAAATGTATGTAGGAGATGAGAGGCTATACAAACAGAAAGCCACTTGAAGAAAAACCAAGCCAAACCAACCGTTTGACCAGAGGCCCCATTAGCCCCTGACTACTGACTAGAATGCTTTAGAAATGAGAATCCTTAGTTGAGGAATAAGTGAGAAAAGTAAAGTCTAAATAAACTCTTCCTACTAAAATTGTCCCTTTATTCCCCACCAATAACCTTTTTCCTTTTCTAGTCTCTACGACACCCTTCTTAAAGTTTAATCACAGTCATTATTTCTTATAATATTCCAGTGTTAAAATATCTCTGCTTCCAGCCTTTTCCAAATTTAAGGAAATCTCATATATTAGCCTAACCGAACGTTTCAATAGGATTAAGTTTATCTTAAAGAATGAAAAGATTAGACATTTATCTTCTATTTGATTGGACAGACCTCATTAACATTCTTTACTTGATCTATTTGTCTTTGCTTTGAGTGTATAAAGTGAATTTGCACTAACACAATTCGGTAACATAATATAAGACTTTTCTGTCCCTATGAATGTCTCTTTCTGATTTGTCAAATGAATTGTTTTTTAGCATGCAGCATTGGTTTATTAGTTCTGGGAGAGGGACAGGACAATAGTGAATGAGAAAATATAAATAGTAGAGAGGTTTTGGAGGATTAAGCCCTGTGAAGATGAAGAGTTGGAAGGGCTGGCTGTCAAACTTCAAGAAGTCATTTTCCTCCCATCAAAAAGCATACTTTTTTTTAATGTCATTTCGCGCCTTAGACACAAGACCAATGGTAAGCTTAAATCATTACGAAGTCTCTATCTTTTTTTTTTCTCCTAACATTATGTGATAATAATTGCAGAGAATAGAAGCCGAATGGTGAGTCTTTACAAGGACATGGAGGCTTGTGCAGGATATGCAGATATCCAAGTGATGTGGAGATGGTTCACTCTTCATCTCTACCCACAAACCACAAAAATGAAATCAGGAAGATGCCTTTTCACCAAAGAGTTTCAAGCCAACTTAAATGGTCTGTCCTTTTTCACTTAAAGATTCTTTTTTCTTTTTTTGGTCACTCTTTTGGCTTCAATTAAAAGTTTATTTTCCCCTCTTTAGTTATTAAATTAAAAGATTATTGTCATGTAAATATAAACAGTTGAGTGCATATACCATATTTTCTACCAATCTTTCTTTTATTTGACACAATTTAATGTTGGCTAAGACTTCATTTTAGAAAGTTTTTTCTGGTCCTCAGCTTCATTTTCAGAGATTTTATCTGTCAAACGCCAGGATAGTATACAACAGAAAGCTTTAAGCATCAATCGAGATATTTCTCACATATATTCCATTAAATAATCACAACATAAGCTCTCTAAGCTAGCAAGTCTAAGCTTCCAGTAAATTTTCCTTGCACTAGTGAAAATAATGACTCGTAGCTTATAATCTGATGCACTTTCATACTTAGAACATTTTACACCTAAGGCTAAAGTTCTACTCATGCATACATATGATATGAATACTAGTACTCATAATTAGTAAATTGCAACACATCTTATATCTATTTAAAAAGAACAGATTCCATCTAGAACAAATCAGCAGTAGAGTTGTTCATAGTGCAGCGATACCCTCAAGTAAGAGAGACTGATCAAAGTGCCACACACCTGCAGTGGATTAATTATTTCATTAGATGAGAAATCATTAACATTGGCAGAGCCAAAACAGTAGGGAATATGAACGTTCTCGAACAGTATTTCTTTCCATGTCCTTTTCCAACCCGTCTCAGTTGACTAACATAATCTGATATTTTCTTGATGGCTTCGACCTAGCAAACAAAACCATATTATTGACATTCAAAGGGCCATAAAAGATTTTATCTGTCGCTTATGATTTACATAATTTATTGACATTTTATCGTTACTTCTCCAGTTTCTTTCTTCAAAGCTTAAAGATCCAAACTATGTTCATTCCACCTTTTGTTTTTTACCTCTCAAGTACTAAAGCTGAATATTATAAAACTATCCTTGCACTTAATGAACAATTTTATAAGATGGAAAAGTATTAAATGGTGGCTTTCAATTGATGGATTTAGAGTTTGGACAATTGTGCAAAGCCAAGATGGCATCTTTACTTAATAGCTACAAACTTAACAGTGTCGGCTAGAAAAAGGAATAAGCTTGCATGGTTTAGCATATTTTTTTTCTATACTAATCATTTAAAAGCAGGCAGATCAAGAATGAAGGGACAGATAACGTTCTAGTTTACCTGCTCAGTCAAAAATTCGCTCTCAATAAAGTCTGCTAATTGAGGATCATCGCTTTGATCAGCCACCTATTATCCATGAGAAACAGATCAACAGATTATATCTCATAACTGATCCAAGCATGCATACTAAGATCTAATATTACCAAGAATTGGATAGAAAAGAGGAAAAACTAAAAGAGGTAAAGATGCTTTACGGCGTGCAAGCTCAGAAGTTTTTCGTTTGTTAGCTTCTCCAAGGATAATGCTAGTTCCATGGCTGTCCAGATGTTAAAGTGATATGTTACACTTTGCAGGACAGATAAAGTACAAAATTATGCCTCTACATCTTAATTACGGAATAGATATGACAAACTTACCATACAATGCATCACCCTTCTCAACGTGATCAAACTCGGTATGGAATGTAGCATCACTCTTCCTCCACGCATGTTCTGTTTTTCATCCATAGAGAAAAAGAATTATATGATAATTGCTTGCAACACAAAACAATGCCAGTATAAATAGCTCTATTATATCTCTCCATGAACTTAACATTATTTTTACAAACACCTGATATTTCATTAGCATCTCAGCATGTTCTCTTTCTTCTTCACTTGACTCCTTAAAAAATCTGGTAAGGCATTAGTTTATACAAATTAACAAGAAATTTTTTTGCAGAGTTTTGTAATATTACTTGGCAAGTCCTTTAAGGGCAATGTTATCCCTGTCAAAGTACGCGTACATGGGCGTGGTACACATAGGAGACATTGTATTCCACACTGTGACATCAAGAAGATAATTAACAGAATAAAATGTTGAAAGTAAGAATATAAAAATGAAGCACGAGATGGAGGATTATTTGATGCTAAAAAAATATGGGATTCAGTCCATTTACAAAACAATTCCTAGACCACAATGGAATCATCCAACTTTAGCTGCTTGCACTTGATCATTTTCATTCTCAAATTTTAGAGAATGCATTTAATTTCAAATATTTGAAGTACTTGTGCATAGATAAGAGAAAACAGGGGCAGGGCTCACTTGATTTGCTCATTAATTGCTGATTCACAATCATCAGAGAAGCTTTGACGACCAATTGAAACTTGAGGAGCAATTGGGAGCATAAAAGACTCCTTCTTTACCTCTTCAAATGGCCGGAACACCACACCTGTAAGTGGCAAGTTATTATTATTACTGGTTTCTACTGAAGCAGAAACCAGAAACCCATTTCTTTTTCTCGGTATAAGATTCATGGAAGAGGTGAAAGAAGAAGATGAGCTGATGATGCTAGAAGGTGATAAAGAGTTAGTATTTGAGCTGAATAGAGCTCCAAGATTTGCCCCTTCAATGGCAGAAAAAGATACTGCAGAAACCATATTTTTAGAGAGAGGACAAGGGTATGAAATCTGGAGATTAGGGAAGATGAAGAAATGAGAAATAAATGGTGGTATGGAGATTTGAGGAAATATATACAGAAGAAAAGGGTTCTTGAGACTTCAATCGGAGTACGAGTCATTTCTGGGCCGTTTGATGTTTGCCACGTGGGCGGTTCTGATTTGTCCTCGTTTACTGGCGTGTGGCGAGCTCGTGCCCTATCCATAAAATATTGGAATTTGGAGGAGATATTTCTTCCACGTCAGTGTCGGGTATCGCCGAACTTTGATCTCCGTTCACACTGACTAGTAGGACTTGAATCTAGATTGTGTAGCCTCCTATATTTCTTTTTTTCCTTCATTTTTTAATAATACTCCAAAATATAGCACTTGAATATTCTTTTTATTTTAAAAATAATAAAATAAAAGAATTTATGTCCGATATGTTAACATGATAAGAAAGGAAGTAATTTATGTCCTAAAATAATTTAATCTCTCCTGGCTAAAATTTTAAGAGTAATAATTGAGAATTATAAAATGCACTTGATTGTAATTTTTTTAAGGTGATAATGAGGATTTCAAATTTTTGATCTCAAATAATGCATTGGTTCATGCAATAAATTATCATTAAAATATTCATTTGAAACCCATAAATAAATAGTACCCAGGCGGCGGCAAAAGGGAAAACTGAAAACAGAAAAAGTGGGGGCTGAATCATGTAATTGCTGCATGAAGCAGACATTAAAGAATAGTACTAATGATTAATGAGGTGAAAAATGGTTTCCAGCTTTCATTGATCGGATACAGCCGATGCTAGTAGCTGCCCAAGACAGCTGGGAAACTTGATTGGGAGTGTAAAAGGTTGGCTCTTGCTTACTCCTTGAACTGCTTTAGCAAGACTATGTCCTAAAGCTATGGATACAGGAAAGGCAACCGCATTTCCAATCTGTATATACCTGAAAGCAAAATTAAACAATAGACGAAAGCGAGCTTAGCCTCGAATCAAGAGCAATTAGATCAAAATCTAATCCTATTTATTTAGCTGGATGATCAAGGGCAAAGTGGATAACCCATTTCTTAAGAGGAAAGAAAATACCTTTCTTTGACAGGACCATAAAGCTTGTAGCAGTCGGGGAAACCTTGTAGTCGTGCATTTTCACGGATAGTTAGCACTCTATCCTGCTGGGGATGAAGGATAACCTACAAAAAATAAGTAATGGTCAAATTCTGAGCATGATAGCCAACATATATATAATAGCACCTAACAATCTCAGTTCCAATACCTGGTTATGAGGCTCAGCTCTTGTTACTACCGTTGTTACAATTTCATCCATGGCTAAACGACCAAATGGTCTGCATTTTGTTTTAACATTAGACATTTGGAAAATGGATCTCAAGTAGCATGAAATAGAATTTAAAAGACAGCTCTACAGTCGTACTTTGTTGATTTCCCATCCACAAAGGACATAGCATAATCTGGGACCTAATTCATTCAGTGTAAATTGGTTATGTTTTAGAGGACTGGAGCCATGGTTGGTTAGTTCAAGAGTAACACCAAAAATATAGCTTCAATCAAAATACAATACCAAAGGTTTCCCAGAAGGGAGGAGCTCTCGTGGCACTGACAGGTCCCATTCTACCCTTTTATTTGGACCAACCAGCACAACAGGCAGATCCCTGAAGTTTGCTCCCTACCATACAATATTCAAAATGATTACAGTAATTCTTTTTCAATTCTTATTAAAATTAGCAACAGGATATTTAAATGTTAGAAACCATGCAACCTTTTTCTTGGGAATACGGCAAACTCTTGCATAATCATCCTCATTCAGTTGAAGGGGTAGATGATCATATAGCATTTTTTTCTCTGATCCATTCTTCCCAGCAGCATTGCAACAAAACAAATCTGTGCATTTATGTGATGCTTGTCATTGGAACAGTTTTATAGTGTAATTAGGGCATATCAAAGACGTATTGAAACATCATGTCACGCAGTCTAGTCTTTCTAGAAAGGCTCAAGGAGTTATAAATAACGGAGACTGGGATAAAGGTCAAGTGTATAAAATGGAGAAGTGCATCTCCAAACAACAACTAAGTTAACACAGTGCAAGTACTAGAGATGTCAAGCCAGTTAGTGTATAATTTTCTATTGTGTATCAGATATTCGTGTACACGGCTCAATCGAGAATTAGTAAGATTTTATTTTTAAAAGTGCTATAATGTAAAAAATTAAGCAACAAAAAGAATGTCATGCGCACCTTGCTTTTTTAAACTAATGAACTTCTGATAATCAGTATGAGGAGCACTGCTGTACTCCATTTCATCCTGATTTTCAAAATTTGTAACCTGAACAATAAAGCATAATAAGCACAACACAAAAGGAAAAGTTCCTTGCTCAAAATCATTCATAAAGGTGCATTAAACACCCTAAACTCAAAATTATGCTAATAGTTGATAGATATACCGCTGGCAAGTCTGAGATTGCATCACCAAGTAAAGTGCTCCTTTCCAACTTGCAAGACTGCTCACTGTCTCTCCCAACAATAATTTCCTATAAACAAGGCGACAAAAACCTTATAACACAGAGAACTCCATTAAACTTACAATTACACATCACGAGTACCTTAAAGTCATTTGTAACAACCCCCTTTCCAGCAACCTCGTGGGTAGGCAAAGGAAATTGAGGTAAAATCTGGAACATGAAAAAATGGTTAGACGTAATTTGTTAAATTGGAAATATAAAAATCAATAAAAACTTGCCTCCGTTGAATCAGCACCCCAAAGAAAAACTCTCAGATTCGGCATTGTGGAACACCATAAGAACCTGCAGCCATTATACCTAAACGTGCTTGATAATTCATAGAAACTAGGCGCCCAATGGCATAGCAAACCAAAGCTCCCTCAGCAAATTTTACTATATCAACAACTCTCCATCAATATATGTTTTGGCTTCAAATAATCTATAATATCCATAAATACCACAAGTTGATGGTTCTTTTGATCCTTCAAAGGATCCTCTTTGTTTCTAAAACGATTAAAACCACTAATTCCTTGACAAGGGGGGCCTCCGCATATGAAGTCAACATCACCCTAAATAAACAAAAAGTAAAAACAAAACAGAATGCATCATAAGCAAACTGTTAACAGGAAAGAAAAAATACACAAGATGCATGAAAGCAAGAAAACTTACAGGAAGAGGCAGTATCTTTGATTTGTACCCTCGAGATACAAATTCCTTTAAGCTCTCTTCACAATTTCTATTAAAGGAAATAAAAATATAAGATAAGAATACTCTTCTATAGAAGCGAAAAGGTTCAAGCATATAAACAAATCAAATAACTACAAGAAACTGTCAAATTGATACCTTAATCCATCAATAGGCTCCCATGTGTCCTCACTAGGCCCATAGCCCTTCCATCGCACCTAAATATTAATTAAGAGCAATAATAACAACAGTGAATGGGAAAAATGAAGAAATAGAAACAAAATGAAAGGAATTTCCCACGGTATGGCATCACAATCAAGGAAACCAATTTGACTTGTTGCATATAACATCTGAAACAATTAGATAGTAACAACATATACAAAATAGAAAAGTTGTCATCATTCGAATGTAATATATGTAACCAAGTAAAGCAACATTTTGTGTTACTAATTAAAAAAAATATCAAGAAAACAATACTAAACTATTTCCAGTTTTGAATTGAAGAAAAAGTGTAGACAAGAGAGAGTTTGACTTTCAAAAATCGCTCAATAAGTTGACCTTAAGACAACAAAACTAAAAGTTCATCAAAAATTAAAAAGACATCATCTCACCAATCACAAACAAGTTGTTTACTATCATAAACACAAGCATAAACTACATTTCTTCTAGTTGATTTTCTAGGAATATGGGGTCAATGAGCTTCTTTTATCTTTCCTCAAAGAACTAACTAGAGGCTGTTTGTGGAGAAAAATACTTGAATGCAGATTATTACCTTCTGGAATTTTTATGTATTTCTAGATGGGAACGGTACCACCAGCCTATTTGCGTTTGGGAATGAAAAAGAAACACCATCTATGCAATCAAAGACTGTCAGCTGTCATGGTAAAACTAATGCAAGTTAGAGTAATTATGCCAGTACTATTTTCTGCTCGTAGAGATTATTTAACAAAAAAATCTATTCTTAGAAAAGTAAAAAAATAGTTTGTTTAATTTCAAGGAACTTTCATCTATTCCGACATCAATAAGTTTATAATCAATGTATTCAAGGGTAAACTTGATAATGTCTAATTAGTAGAAAGAGATTGAGAAGCTAACTAGGTAGTCAAACAAAATTATAAAAGTACCCAATCATATTAGGTCTCCTTTATGAGCCATTCTTTCATATCTAAATACCTTAAAATATAATCCACATTTCTTGACTTTATTCGGATCACCATAACAAACATCTAGTAGCCTCCGCACTTCAAATTCATCGGGGGAAACCATAGAATTATCACAACCATTTTCATCTTCGTCACTATCTGAGTTGTTAGGTTTCAGAATGACATCTTCCTCCCGATCTGAACCCAACAATCCAAACTCTTTGCAGAGCTTTTCCCACTCCTTCAATAAAGACAGAAAATCTTCCGCTGCTTCATTTCTCACCTATAGAATCAGTTTTAAACTTTCAGTTTTAAGGAAGATGTGTAGAATATTGAAAGAGGGAAAAGTACATAAAAAGCAGGAGTATATTACCTGAGTTTCAGGGTGATTATTCCTTAGACTTTCACATGCATGTGAATTGAAGTCAACTGCCCATCTCTATACATTCAAAGATAGTGCAACAGAGAATCAACAAACAAACAAAAAAATTGAAAGTTAGTTTACATGATGGAATTTGTAATGTCAAAATGATATAGCACCAATCAACTTTTGACTCACAGTTGAAAGCCTTATATCAGACATAGAAGCACCAAAGCATAACCCAGTAGACATTGCACCACAACCGGAATACAAATCTAATAAAGTTTTCTTTGACTCTTGAAATTTGCAAACTTTAGAGGACTCTCCAACATCTGCTTTGATGCCCTCAACCACGACATTTTCACTAATATCACTTGAAAGTGTAGATGATATATCACTATCTGCCATCAGATTCCCTAAAGTTTTTTAAGAAAATAACAACTGTAATTAATACATATAGTTTGATCACTTCATAACTAAGTTTATTTTTATTATATAACAATATAATTAGACCTCAAGGTTATAGATTAGACCTGTACTTATAGTTGTGAATGAGAAGAATTGCTCCGAATATTCCATGTCATAGTACAAATCAGAAGATGAGATTGCATTCTCTTTTAGGGATAAATCAACCTGGTTCATAAAGGAAAATTCGCATACATAGAAAACAAAAATATAAGTAACTAAGCAAATACAATGGTTGTTAGGAGACATTGTCAGAAGATTACAAAACTATCAAAAGGAAAAATACTTATGTTTACAACATGAAGTATGCGTAAGTCATACATTTATAGGAATCTGGGTAATTTTTACTTTTGCTACAATGCTATCCAATGGATTGTCATCCCTTGCTTCCGAGTAAAATACTCTTCTTTTGTCAATTAGATGATCTTTGTGTTTTATCACCTACAAAAATCAAAACATATTGAAGATGACAGACAACTTTTATATAGATTTTAGTATCTCTTTGATGGATAAGTGATGCTACCGTATCCTCAGCTCTGAAAAACCATTGAGCGGTAAAATACAGTTCTTTATCTGTAGATTCGAACATCTCCACGAACTTGGCAATATAGTTGGGCTTTCCCTCTTCAGCCTGATATATTGAGAATATATCTATGACGTATCTTTAGGTGATAAATGATTAAACAATTCATTGTGCCAAAATAACAAGTTATAGCCCTCAACTTATTTTAGTAAATGATGCACTACCTCCTGCCTAACTTAAGAACTATACATAATCTTCACGTAAAAACAAGTTGTTAATTAGTTCAGTAGCAAGTCAAATGTAGTCTAGCAATTTATTATTTATATGAGAAAACATTGTACGAAATGTAAACTAATTTATAATGGAAAATTTTCCAATAGTCTCCACTTTTGTTAGAATAAAAGTTAAAGGAGAGAGTGAGGTAGAGGCAAACTACTAGAGAGAAAATGCCTTCAAATCAAGCAACTAATAACCCAAGTAGACAACAAGTTGAACACTACTTGCCCGCAAAACCCTAGTGTAAAGTTAGTTGCTAATCAATATCTAGATCTTATAAGGAACTTACAGTACTGGAATGAGGTCTCACATTTGCTTGAGAACAATAATACTATTGGCCAAAAATAGGTTTGTAGTTCATTATTTTCAATGTTGCAAAGCCAAAATGAGAACTAAAGGCTTTCATACAGGTAGAGGAGATATTTGTTCCTCTGATATGTTGTTGGCAGCAATGGCAAAATGATTCTCTCTCAAAAAAAAAGGAAAATGAAGACAAAGAAAAACCTAACTGCCCCAAAGATCAGTTACTCCCTCCATCCTCAAAAGGATGGCTTAAATATAAATTTTCAACAAATTAAGGTAGTTAAATAAGAGAACATATAAATTAAGTTTCCATTTTACCTAATATTGGTATGTGTGTTAGTTGTTTTAATTAGCTCTTGGCTTTTTGAAAAGAGAGCTAATTAATTTGAGCCATTCATTTATGATGTTATTGATTTACTATTTCGCTAAGATGTAATATGACCAAGGGTAAATTAATCAATGTAAAAAAAATTCTAGTTGATTTGTGCAATGTAAAAAAAATCTAGTTGATTTGTGTACTTTAGTGGACAAATATTTTTTATCATCCTTTCGAGGACAGAGAGTATTCATTATTTACAATGTTGCAAAGCATAGTACGAACTGAGAACTAAAGACTTGCGTAAAGGCGGAGGAGATATTTGTTCTTCTGAAATGTTGTTAACAGTAGCGTCAAAACTATTCTCTCAGGAAAAAGAAAAGGAAAAAAAAAGGAAAATGAATACAAAGGCTAGAAAAAATCTTTAACAGATAACTAGAACCGAACTAAATGTCCCTTTGGCCCCCCAATCTGAAATAAGATTACCTGTTTAAAGATCATAATTTTTTAAGAGACTTTATTGCAATCCATGTTCAAGATTAAAAACTTACACACACCTTTGAAATCATACAGAATTACCATTATAGGACATTGAAAACATGATTATTAACATATGTTGGGAATAAACGCCTCACGATATAGAGAAAAAGAAAATTGAAAATTTTGAGCACAACACAAGAGTTATAGTGAAAACTCCGAAATCGAAGAAAAAATCACTTTCGTTGACAAAGACAACCATAGAAAATTTACTATGTGAATAATATTAGTCACACACTCTCAGAAGTCAGAAATTTTCTCACATCCACAAAAAAGATATTTTTTCCCAAAAGAATTTCCCCACAGAAAATTCTCTAACTCTTGGATACCTTTTATCCTTCTACCTTTGGACGATATCTCATATCCTTCTACATTTTTGGATTGGTGTACCATTCTTGCAAAATGAGTGCTCTATTTATACTTGAACTAGAAGGAGCAGTATTCCTTGAATCATGGGACAAAAGGAGCAAAATATGCAGCACTATGGGCATGCATTCCTTATATTCATTTCCTTGTCTCCCACTAAAAGCTTTGATACCAATTGTTGGGAATAAACGTATCATGATATAGAGAAATAGAAAATTGAGAATTTAGAACACAATCACGCAACACAAGAATTGTAGTGAAAACTCCAAAACCGGAGAAAAACCCATTTTCGTTGCCAAAGACAACCATAGAAAATTTACTATGTGAATAATATTACAGTCACTCACACTCAGAAATTTTATCACATGCACAAGAAGGATAATGAGAATTTTCCCGCACAAAATTCTTTAACTCTTAGATACCTCTTATCCTTCTAGCTTTGGAGGATATCTCATATCATTCTACATTTTTGGATGTTGGATTTCGGATAGGCTCCCATAGAGGGTCCGACCCATTTGGTTTATTAACCATTTATGCAAATGGAGGTAACCAAGGCCTTTCATCTTCCAAGAGGCCTTTCCTCTTCCACTCTCTGTCTATATAAGAAGTTGCAGGAAGAAGGAATAACACACTTCCATAATTGAGAGTGATAAGTGGGTTTTATACCTATTATTTGGGTTCTATTGGACTTAGTATTATGCTATCTTTAAGTAATTGTAGTGCATTTTAGTTGTTTTTTATGTTATTTTGTAGAAAAATGCAAAGGAGGGACGAATATGGAATTTTTGAGAAAGCGGTGGCATTTTGGTAAATAAGTTGAAGTTGGATGATGGGGCTTCCATTTGGAAGCCGGGGCTTCCAAGAGCAGAATGATTGATAAGTTAATTTTGCAGTTGGATCAATTTTTAGTGATTCCTAGTAGGGTTTGGATCCTTTAAAGCCTAACTTTGAGAGGGGAACCTCAAATATAACAAATATAAAAGGAAGAAACTTGAGACTAATTGAGAAACACACAAAATTTGAGACATAAACTGGAGATTGGACTTGGAGATTGCAAGGGAACAGACAAGGATTTCATATTGGAGATTGAAGACGGGAGTCAACTACTGAGTTTTATTCTTCTTCTCTGTTTGTAATTTAATTGTGATGCTTTCTATGGGATCTTTTGTTTTGATTCTCAGTATGAACTAATCTTCCAATTAAGGCCACAATGGAATCTTTTATGCTGACGGATTGATTATCTTTAGTTATCCAATTATTTATTCAAATTGAGTTGTCTATCATATTTTATGTTTATTGATTAATTGTTTGGCCAGCAATTACCATATTACACTAGATGAATTCAGTATATGAAATCTAGGGTTAGAAGTGAATGTGATAGCATGTATTCTTAGTTACTTGCATGAGATAAATAATTAGGGTTGTGAATTGAATAGTGATATCTCTTTTCACTGCATGTAACAATTGGGAATTGATACTTAATGAATTTGATTCTTTTGTTTTGCATAGGAATATCGCAGAATTAATCGAATTGAATATTTTTATTTGATAACTTGGAAAAGGGCTTATAAATACTTTGAATTCATGTTAACAACTCGAGTGTATTTAATAATTGGAGAAATTGGGTAATTTGATTTATATGGCATAATTGAGGATATTATAGTCATAAGTCTTTATCATCTGAATCAAATTTTTGTGTTAAAACTAGTTTAGTTAATTTAATTTTGTTTTAATTGAAAAATCACAAAATTCAGTTGTTTAAATAAAATTGGATTGATATAAAGCTAGTAGTTGGAATTTCTTAAATAGGATTCCTCGTGGGTACAACACTCTATCTTATCACTTTATTACTTGTTGATCGTGTACTTGCACGTAATTGTTTATTGTGAAATCAGACAACAGAGAGTTCCCAATTACTAAGAGATTTCTTAGTTGTTACAGATCATGGAATTGAGCTCTGTTATCATCTCACAAGAATTTTAGTTCGGAGACGCCGCTGGGTTGTATAGTACGTGGGATTACAAGAGTTTTCCACACCAAAGGCTAACACGCTTCCAGAGGTATGTCTTTTAATTCTTATTTTTGTGTAAACAAGTAATAGCATGCATGTAATTAATCCTTCATTCGATATGTGCACCATTCTTGCAAAATGAGTGGTCTATTTATACTTAAACTAGAGGGAGAATTATTCCTTGAATCATGGTACAAAATGAGCAAAATATGCAACACTTTGGGCATGCATTCCTTATATTCATTTCCTTGTCTCCCACTAAAATGCATTCCTTATATTCATTTCCTTGTCTCCCACTATTCCTACCTTTAGAAAACCAATCATGCATATTTGATTTTAACCAATATCCTAACAACATATATAGACATAAGATTGCAAACTTGATACAGATATATGCGGAGAGTGATAGGGATAGCTCACTTTGACATAAACGTCATCATAGAGATTGTAAACAGTGTCATCAAGAACAGCTTGAGTGCAGTGACGCCTGGCTTGTAAAATCTCCGTCTCAGCAGATACGTTTCTACAATCAAACCATAAGCACAATTGCACAAATGAGGCTAAAAGGGAAAATTATCTCACAAGGTCACAATCTAATACACATATACTTACGATTTTGAATTACTAGATGAACCTCCAATTTTGTATCTGCTCTGTAATTATAAAAATTAAACAAATAAAGAAAAAGATAAAATGAGAAAACGGATTTAAAAAAAGGAGCAAGCTAGAGAGTTTTGATCTATAGGTTTAAGATTGAAGTAATACCCTGGATAGATAGCGTTGAGGCCATTTCTTATAGGCCTCCTCAGGCGGAATTGGTTCGCCGGCGAACCTGGATTCACCGTCATCCGGTGGTGGCAAAGTCTTGGCCTTCTTTGCTGACGCCGGTGGCGAAGTATCATGCTGTTTGAACTCTCTCTTTACACCTTCACCCATTCTCTGTTTATTACTACTAAAAAAACAGAGAGAGGAGGGAAGGGTTTTAGAGAGAAAAGAGGGTTTTAGAAAAACTAATTGAAAGAGAGAAAATGGGAAGGGTGTCAGAATCTTTTGAAAACATTTAGCAATTAGAATGAGCGGGAAACTCGGTTCTTTCTGTTTTTAATTTTTTTGGAATTTAATTTCGGAGATTTTCTTTCCTTGTGTGCTACTTTCTCTTGGAAATGACTTTTTGACTTTTACCCCCTAAAAATACTACTACTACTATTTGTGATGGTGGATTATTCAAAAATGAAAGTTTCATTTAATTTTGACTATCCATCTTTTACTTAAAATGAGAAATTTTGGAATATTTATATATATATATATTTTTTATACAAACTTAGGTACAACCAATATATTTATTTTTTATACAAAATTTTCTCTATCACCTATATATTTATTTTATATCGGTAATAATATATTTTACGAATGTATTCGGTAATTTTTTGATTGTAAATTACGTAAATAAATATTAGTGGTAATTTTTTTTATAAAAATGTGTAATAAGTGAGACTCTCTTATAATTCTTACGCATCTAGCATTAATCAATTGGGCCAACTTTTCTCATTATTGATTAGTTTTGAGTTGGGCAACTTTATATCTTTATATACTAGACTTAAGTAATCCATCTTAACAGTTCACCTTTTAATGCATCTTTAGAGCCTACATATTTGTATTAAGAGTTAGTTTAGACTCATATTTACATCTCAATTATTCAGAGGACCTCTTAATACTACAAAGATGTAGGTTGTTAAGATGTGAGATATTAAAATATATTAAGACAATCAAACAACACCTTAGACTTATTTCATAAATCTAATAAAATTATGTTCAACAAAAAATGAGATATGGTTGCAAAATGAATTTTTATAAACTTTATTTTTTAAATGTATATGAAAGAATTATACCTAATAAATTCATTTTACACCATCCAAGATAAATTAAATCTACATTATTATTTTTGTTTTTTATATTAATTTATTTATCTTTTTATCAAGTCTTTCAAATTTTAATAAAATTTATATTTTATCCTATATAATTTATCAAGTCACACAAATTTTGTGTGGCATTATTTTACTAATAATTTTTATATATGTCTCACTTGCTAATAACATTAATATGTCACCTGATGATAACCAATAACCAGCACTCTCTTCAACATTATAAAATAAAATTGATATGGTTATTTTTTTATTGTTTGAAAAGAAAAAGTTGATTATTAGATAAAGGGTTGTTTGATTAGCATTGAATGACTGACCGATTCAGTTATTCAGTGCATATATTTCGAATAAAAATCGTCTAAATAGCTGACCATAAATTGAGTTGAATGGCTAAGTCCCATTTTGTTGGCTAAATGGTCCGAATGACGAATGAATGTTTTTTTTTACAATATTAATTATTATATTAAGTAATATTAAATAAATTTACAACAATTTTAAATTTTTTTAGAGGGGTAAAATAATAAAAATATATTATTCAGATGTTTGAGACATGTCAATTATCAAACTTTTTTTTCATTCAATTTTTATCAAACATTTCCTAACTATAACTGATAAATAGGATAACAAAAAGAAAAGAAAAAGGAAAGGGTAATTATGGCTTCCTTTCTCCATTTCTTAAAGGCATGGTTACTTGACTCCCATAACTATTACCATAGAGAGAGAACAGTTTTACAGTGGGATAAATTAATTTTTGATATTTGTATTGAGATACGATTTACAATTTGGTACTCGAAGTAAAAAAAGTTATAAAAATTGGTGATTGTACTCGAAAAATATTGTAAACTGGTGCTTGTACTTTCTAATTTTTAAATAATCGTTAAAATTGACTAACAGAGTAGATGAAAAATGCTGACGTGACTTACGTGGATAATGATATGTACATGAGAGCAATTGACCTCAGTTTTGGAGATAGAGACGGAGGGTTTTTATGCCCAAGTGATTCTCCTCTTATTATACTTGCTGCTGAAATTTGTTTCTTAAAGCCACTCACCCATAAACATGTTATTAATCTTAACTATTCACTGCCCAAAACACTTCACCAGAAAAAACTCATTTTCCTCCTTTCTTCTCTGTCCTCCTCTCATCACACATTCAGGTGACTCTCTCTCCCTTTTTCTCTGCTTTTGTTCCAATTGATTTCTTAAAAGCTGCTGCTGTGAACACCAAAACCTCCAAATTATTTTCTTTTACTTAATTTTTGTTTATTGTTATTTTTGTTTGTTATATATGGGTTTTTTTTTTCTTTTTCCTGTTGTTTCTATTCTTTTTGTTCTTTGATCTTTTCTCAAACAAAAACCCATGTAAGATTGCTACTTTGGGTCTTTAAACCCAACTCAGTTATAGACAAAATATGCACAAAACAACAAAGAATCGAGACAAGAAGAATGAGAGAAGAAGAATGACAGAAGAAGAAAACTTTAATTTTTTTTCCCTCAAATATCAATATGTTCCTTTTTACTGATCGGCCTTTATACATGGGGAAATACACATCAATACAACTTTGTTGCCCAATCATCGCCATGTCATCCTTTGCATTTGATCTGTCAAATTTTCAAACGGAATAAAGATGAAACCCTACTGTTTAACGGAGTGTAACATTTTTCAAGTACAACCACCAATTTGTAACTTTTTTTATTTCGGATACCAAATTATAAGTCGTGTCCCAATCCAGGTATCAAAAGTTGATTTATCCCGTTTTACAATCTCTTTATATTCTTTGTTTGACCAGTTTTTTTTAAAAAAACACATAACTCGCATGCTTAGCAAGGAGCACCGTCCAGTGGTAGAAGAGAATTCTGCCACCAGCTTTGATTTTCAACTGCTGCATTCTGCCAGTTTTTTGTTCCTAAATGTATTTTGAACTTCCCCTCAGCATTTCAGCCTATCTACAATAAATCTTGGCAAACGATGACTCAATGCTCTCGCCAAAGACCCCATTTGTCCTTGTCACAAGTTGTGGTGCAATTTTTTTTTAGCTTCTTCTGATCACAAAATTCTTGATGAAAATCTAAATACTCCAGTCTCCACCCACTGCAATCCTCAAACATGAAGCATTCCATTTCAATCACAAATAAAAGTCATAGTTACAACAGTAAAACGTGGAGCAAAAGTGGCCAAGAAGGCCTGTAGAAGGTGTTACAGCTATATTATGATATACAAAGCAATTCTTACCACCTCAGAACTTATCTACACTAATTCCATCTCTGAGAACCTCATAAGCCTCTCTACTCCTGGTTTTCTTCAGTCCAGCTGTTACTTGGAGCTTTGATCCTTCAGAGGAGATACACGTTACCTTTACCCAAATCATCACTTTTGTCTTTATTCCCTCTACATCAGCTAGTCTTCCTTTCTCCAGATATCCAGTTACAGTGGTGAAAAACCGCAAAACAGACGAGTCCTTGTAACCCACTTCACAGATTGCAGGTATGTAGACAGTAACTTTTCTCGTCTCCTCATTGAACTCGTAGTTAGTTGCATCACGAGGGAAGATACCTACTGGCATGTCATACTCCTTGAGGAGTTCTGGCAATGGCTTTTGCATTTTTCCTGTAGAGGGGGAAAAAACCTCCGATAACTTTAAGAAGAATGTACAAAAAAGTACAAGGGAAAGAAAATTTTAGAACACTAAGGTAAAGAGTCTGGAGAAGGAGCAAGAACAAATAAATTTCACTTCCCAGTGGCAACTTCATTCACTAAATAAATTAACAGGACAGCCTCCAACTTAAGCCAACAATTAGCCATCTAATGGCATTACTGATGTTTATCCAGCTATTCAGAACAATGCGTTAAATATAAAGGTGCTACATTGATGAATTGATTTTCATTTTCTCTCAATTTCCACTACAACTACTGGATTCAAATAAGCTAATCACTTTCTACCATACTGCTACTAACACTAGAAATAACCATACCACATTTTAAAACTTTTAGCTTACAAAGATAAGTTTGATAAATCCAAATCCTAAGGCATATAATGTTCGAGAAAGGGAAAAAAAGAATCTTGTGTTGGATGTATGGTTCAAGTTAGAAAGATGAATCAATTTGATTTGGCTAAATGCAAACTTGACGACAGGTGGAAATATCTATATACATAAATTTTTAACAGTAGAAACTAGAAAACTTTCAATTTCCTGATATCTCCATACATGACCAGTCAGCTTAAGGCTATTTAAGCAGTAAAAAGTAAAGATATCAAACAGTTAATGAATTCTAAAGTTAAAATTAACACCTGGTTTACTTATCAACATATAAGCCTTATTGTCCACATGCAAAATATGAAAAAAGAAAGTTATCAAAATGGAAGGTCATAACTTAAGTCACGCAGAAGCAAGACAAACCTTTTATTTTGTTGACCAACCATTTTGTTCCTCCTTCAATACTGCTGGAAACTGACTAGAATTTCCCCCAAAACAAAAGAAAAAGATAAGTCAAAGAAAGAATGTGCTGATACTTCATACATTAAAGGCACAAAGATAGCACTATAGCAAAGTATAATGCCTTTTTAAACTCCATACAGATTGATACAAAATAAAAATGAGAATTCTTGACTTCGGGAACCCTCTGGTGCTTCCCAAGGAGATAATATTTTTATAATAACTAAAATGCATTGTAATGAGTCCACAGAAATATTTCACAATGTAAGGAGTGATGCATAGGGATTACATGCTTGAATTAAGTTCTGGTATGGTAATTATTTAATCTTTTCCCACGATTTATGACATAGCGTATCTAATACATATTCAAACTGAAAGAATGAGATGCACTCACAATACTATGATAAAAATTATATGTTAAGAAAAATTCTTTTCCAAATAAAAACTGGGAAGCCTAACCAAATTGGACTGTCCTCTTTAGCTATTTTAGATGGAGATTTAGAGATTTAAAGGCACTTTGAATATTACTCTAGACCGCAAAAGTATGAATTGATAATGTTATTCTCTCTCTATCCCCCCTCCCCCCAAATCTCCTTCTCCATATTCTAATAAGTCATGTGCATTAACGTAGACTCTTCTATCAAATAAAATTGTTCTGAGACTTGGCTGCAATTCATTCAATTCAAATACTTGGTATTACAAGAACCCCTCAACAATGCACCTTATGGTGTTTCATTCTACTTCTCAATATTTGAAGAATTAACCAATTAAAATGAAAATATTGTTACCTTATTTTATTACATAGCTCTATATATTACTCCCACCTACCTAAAAATAAGAGTACTATTTATTGTTGACTTTTTCCCGAATATTAAGGTTTTGTATAGTACTTGGAAAATTCACAAACACGCCTTAATCTTATACCAAAAAGGCAATAACTTTGTTTTCAACTATAGTGCTCAGACTTTTTAGTTCCACCTCAATCAATACATTCCTTAATCTGATCACAACAACAACTAAGCCGCCCTTAAAAGATTCTCAAGTTGATACATTAGGTCATCATCTATTACATAACTGATAGCTGTAAAAGATGCAGATTTTCCCTAATGGCCTAAAAAATTGAAATAAGCAAACCAATATAAAACAATTTAATTGTGGTAAAAACTAGTACTACTATATTAATTGAATTCATGACCACACTCAAATTTCGAAATAAATACATAAAAATTCGTCAATTAACAGATCAAATCGAAGTGAATACAACCAAGCTCAGGTAGAGATTAAATAACGCATGCAATAGAATAAAGATTGAGGAGTTTTATGTTGTGCATATAATTAGTAGAGAGGGAGGGGGAGAAGCTTACATTGATATCATCACCGACGGAACTAAGCTCCTTGGTAGCTTTTTGATTGAACCAGTAGGATCCCACCTTATTCAATATCTGATCCATACCCTTCTTTCTACTATTAAACTTAAACTTGCACTTCTATTAACTCCGTCTTTCTCATCTCAATTGAATTGAACCAATTTTCTCTATGCCCTAATCCCCAATTGGGGGAGATAAAATCTGAAAGATGTCTTTCTTCTTCTTGCTGACTTTTTTATTTTGGCACATTTTTCCTTTTCAACGAATACTGTAAATGGGCTCCTGTTCTACGCTTCGGGGGCCCAATACTCTGTCCTCAGTCCAGAATGAGTGAATTTTTTTTCCTTTCCGACTTTTTTTTTTTATGGTGATTTTATTTTATAAAATTAATTTATTAAATCTATCATATTTAAATGGATTCGGGGAAGCCTAACAGTCTGTTAAATAAATATATCAGCAACCGTGTTTTTTAAGTTATGTATTTTGTTCATAAATGTTATAAATTATTTTACGTTGTACACGCGACGTGTGTATACTTTATCAATTATTATAATTTAAGATTTAACAATATTAGGATAAAAATATACTTTATTTTAATAACATTTAAGTTTTTTTATTCTAATAAAAAAAATTTTATTTTGATAATATCGGCGGCCATATTTAATATCCATGGTCAAAGGTGCACATGATTTTAGAACGGTTCGTGATGGTGAGTGGTGAGGATGGGGAAATGACATCAGGTGAGACTTATATCTAACAGGAGATTGGATTATTATTATTAGTCGTGATTTTTTATTTTTTATTTTTTTTATGTGCAAATTATAAAAATAATTAATATAAAATTAATTTTAATTAATTAATTAATTAATAAAATATTAAAATATAAATAGAAAGATAATCTCTTTCCATATCAATATTATATAATGAATATCCAATTCATCCCCCACAAAAATCCAAATGTGCAGTGTGATTAGACAGACAGACAACCTAGTGACCGATCACTCTCAATAGTCAATACCCAACTTTCAAATTAATTGCAATAAAATAAATAAAATGGTGTGATCCATAACATCATCATTTCATATATGTCATGTGTAAGTGAAGCCCTATGGACCTTGACCTTGACCTTGACTCCTCCAACTCATTCTAAACCACAAAAGATTTTGAGAATTTTAATGTCTGATTTTACTACTATTATTATTATAAAAGAAATTATAATTTAAATATATTTAGGTCATTTGAATTTAATTAAAAAAAAAGTATTTGAACAAAATATATGGGTCTTGTTCAAACTCAACCGAGAGCCTTAATGGTACCAAACTATTTAGCTTTAGAGAGGAAAAAGGATTGATCCAAGAAAGTAACATTAAGGTGGCACTTGATTTCTATCAAATCAATGTAATAATTTGTACTCCATTAGTCTATTACGAATTGAGTTAGTATGAAATTTATTTTTTTGATAAGTTGATCAATAAAATGCTAGTTTCACTTGTGTGTCAGCATTCTATTGGTCAATTGATCAATTTATCCAAAAATAAATTTTATACTAACTATTTTCGTCTATTACAAACATACATAATACATTTACGTCAAGTTCATATATTTTTTATTCGAGAAACCAAACCCCTAAAAAATTTTGTGTGGCATAAACTTGAAATTAGTGGTGAACAAAAAGGATTAATTAAAAAATAATAGCTAGCATATCTGATGGAATAGTTTTGGAAACAAGCACGTGAAGTTGGAAAGGACTAAAATATTAATAGCATATACAAAATTCTCTTCTTCCTAAAAACATGATAAGAGTATACTTATAGTATAATAAAAGGAACCACACTAAGTTTTAAAGTATTTAAATAATTATCTGGGTAGTAGTACAAAAGAGAATGTTACCCACCCAGCTGACCAATATGTTTATCCCAAAGGAGACAGTTTTAATTTTCACATTTTTTTGGTTGTGATTTCATGCACGGTGGAGACCTAGAGGTGGCATATTACTACTAATTATTTATTCATCTTTAAGCTGCATCATCTCCTTTACTTACTGATGTTTTGTATCTGAAGTGCATATTTATTTGTTGATGGTGATAAGATGACATACTACTTCTGATTACATACCTCAACTCCTCCATATATGACATGAAATGGAAATCAAGCGGATGAATTAATGAATGAATTTTCATCCCATGAGAATGATTTATTAACTGAAATAATCACCAAATTAAATACACTATTTTTTAAATTTATTTTATTCTTCTATTTTGAAACAGTCTTACGCCGACCGGTTTATAGTGACCGGGTTGGCGACCGGCCACTTTTTTTTTTTTTTTTTACAACTCTCAAATAATTTATAAAATTTATTTGAACTGAAATTTTTATATAATCCAGTGATTTGGATGTCTGTACAGTTCTGTTTTTTACATGTATCCAAATGACATCCAAATCACTGAATTATATAAAAATTTCAGTTCAAATAAATCTTATAAATTATTTGGGAATTGTAAAAAAAAAGTGGCCGGTCAGCCTAGCATTTTGCTTGAGGATGTAGACAAAATTAATTTGGGGTTTAAAGTTTGAAAACATAAAAGCAGAACAAAGTTTGATGGTAAGCATGATGCTTATCTGAGTAAAGGAAAAGACAAATGGAACTGGTCTAACAGTTGTAGATGATGACCATTGACCACTTGTCTTTTTCTGCTCCATGACATGCATGCATGCATGCATTTGTCTTTTTCTGCACCATCATGTCATGCATGTTAAATGTCAATTTGTCAAGTTGATAACAAAAGCTAGTCTCGTCCTTTTACTACTTATTCGTTTTTGGAGTTTTCCGACCACCTCTGTCACACTACTATTAAGAATATACAACTGGTTACAATATATCGTACCTTCTTTTTTATTTTTGAGCTTTAATTATTTCCAAGTTTGAGTTTAATACTAATAAGGGTATGTAATCTGCATATTTAGTACTAATTAGAGTAGTTAAAATATAATTTAATAATATATTTTATAATTTACAAATATGTATGTACATATGTACATGTGTACATGTATATATGCATATACGAAGTAAGTTTACAAATATTATTTTGCACATACATTTCCTCTCTTTTCTATATATCTTCTCTAATGTTTTTACAAACAAATAATTATTACAATGCAATGTTTTATTAGAATTATTCTGTGAATTGTTATCACGAATGATTTACAAAAAGCTTAAAATATATGTTTTGGAGATATATTATTTAATAAATCAATTACGGTGAAAGCGATAAAGATGAGATTAAGAACAACTGGTATCACGATATTAATTCTACGAAGGTACGGTTCTATCACAATTCGAGGAGATTGAACAGAAAAAAGAGAAGGCAAAGATAGAGTGCAAGGTGCAAGTGGAGTTGTAGTACTCACATCAAATGAGGATTTTATGTAAATTAATTAGCAATTGGGATGTAAGTGGCTCCATCAATCACGGCTTAGTTGAAGTTTTTGCAGCGATTTAGAGCTTTAAATATATTTGAAAATTTTATTGATTTAATTTAAACATGATTTTTGGTGCCCAATTCATTGTAGTAACTTTTTAAAAAAAATTTATAAATATAAGCTCATAAAGGTATGGGCCGACCAAGCCAATCCACATATTCCTAAATTTATTGTTGCACATTTTTTTTATATTAAATTAAATATATAATATTACCCTTAGATAATAGAAATCCAATTAAATCGATCAATACTTGTCCATTTTAGACTTAAGCTTATTATTATTCTTCTTAAAACTTTTAATTATTATTAAGTCTAGTGGAATCTTTATTTATTTATTTATTATTATTATTATTATTATTATTATTATTATTATTATTATGTCATTAATACTAAACTAAACAGTTAATTAAATCTTAAAATATAATAATTGAGAGTAGTACTAGTATATGTTTTTGAAGCTGGGCGTGGAGAAAAAGAAAGACGGATGCTTATCTTATCATCCGGCTTACGCCTCCTCTTGCTTGGCGCAGCAAGTTGATAACACCCATTTGCAAATTTTATTTGTTTTGTTTTGTTTTGTTTTAGGTTGGCTACTTTATTTACATTGTCGCCCCCTTGGGCCTTGTCAAGTGGGGAAAAAAGGATATATAGATTCCAACCACAAGAAAAGAAAGGAAAGGACTTCCTCATCCCTCTTCCTTCCTTACTAATCAATTTTATAAATCATGTTGCATATTATTTTATGATAATGTTAAATGAATAATGCTTCTACAGTTTAATTCTTAAATACTAAGTATATAGGTGAAATGCTCTCATGTATTTTTATTTTTTCCTCTCTATACAAAATTACAAATAAGTTGCCAAAGTATTTAGCTAAAGTGACCTGTGAGTTAAAAAGAGTGAAGGGTTGTTTTGGTCATTTTGTGTGCACCAACATCAACTTGGACGTATTTTATGAATTTCCATAGAGCCCTTCAATCTTGTCCTTGTTGTTTCTTCTTCTTCTTCTTCAAAGTTTGAATACATCCATCCATCCATCCAATAAAAACCCAAACCAATCCGATCCAAAATATATAACCAACCAACCCCTCCCCCTCCTCAGTCCTCACTCTCCTCCTCTTTTTTTCACCACAAGGCATTAGCATTTAGCCGCAAGTTCCACCTTTGGAAAGCGACCAACACAAATCCCTCTCCTAATATTTATACCCCCATTAAAACTAAAACCTTTTATATATCTCTTTCTTTCCCCTTTTAGAACATCTTCAAAACAAACAACTAATCTAAAAAAAGCCAATATATAAATAAAATGCATTCCAATCAACAAAGATCATCATCATCTCTTCTCCTTCAAAGAATCAACGCCACCCCTAATTCCTCCATGACTTCTGCTTGCCTCGACCAACGAACGCCTCTCCCCTGCGCCGCCCAGCTCCCGGACTCCGTCGCACTCTACCACGCCCACCCCGTCGCTCCAAACCAGTGTTGCTCCGCCGTGATCCAACAAATCGCTGCCCCGCTCTCCACCGTCTGGTCGGTCGTCCGCCGCTTCGACAACCCCCAAGCCTACAAACACTTCGTCAAAAGCTGTCACCTCCTCGTCGGCAACGGCGACGTCGGCACCCTCCGCCAAGTCCACGTCATCTCCGGCCTACCCGCCGCGAACAGTACCGAGCGCCTCGAGATCCTCGACGAGGAACAACATGTCATCAGCTTCAGCGTCGTCGGCGGGGATCACCGCCTCGCCAATTACCGATCGGTCACCACACTCCACCCAGGGCCGGATGACAACGGGACGGTGGTCGTGGAATCATACGTTGTCGACATACCGCCCGGTAATACTAAAGAAGAAACCTGCGTGTTTGTGGATACTATCGTTAAATGTAATCTCCATTCGTTAACTCAGATCGCCGAGAACTTGTCCCGGCGAAATTGAATACCCACAAATTAATAGAGCAGAACAGGAAGAAGGAAGAGAGAAAATTGGAGAAGCAATGGATGGATCAATCGCAACACAATGTATCTGGTGTTACTTTGTTTAATTATGATGAAAGAAAAAAAAACATTGATGGTGTAACTATTTTGTAATTTGTGAAGGTGTTTGATCGAAGATTTTCTCGGGCCGGAGTTGTTTTTCAAGACTATATATAGTTAGTTACATATAACACAGGCTGTTAAATGTTAATGGTATTATCCCTTTCTTCCCTTCATTTATGTTTATTTCTTTTTTAAACCCAGCTCATGTGCAACAATAACATTTTCCTAGCTCCACCATTTTAATGTATGTAGTACTAACTAGTAGTAGTAGTTTGTTTGTGTGTAAAATGAGGAAGGTATGGTGGGAGGTTGGTTTTTGTTTAGGTGAATTGATGGAGGGATGGAGAAAGAAAGAATTAACTGTCACGCCCTTAAAATTAGGTATACATCATCTATCTTGGGTCGTTAGATACATGATACAGAATTCAAATACAACTTACTAATATAACTGTCGTGTACAATACGACAAAACATAAACTGTGAGTTTAAATACAAATATTATCTATTAGAGATTATACAAACTCAAAAGGAGTCCTCATTACAATTATTGTCACACTATTTCACGTAGAATAGTGAGGACTACTAATCTTATCCTCCGGACCATCACTCCATTCCCCGACTTCGTCAAATTTATATTCTCATTTCTCAAGAAAACGGTGAAAGAAAAGGTGAGCTCAACTAGCCCAAAGAAGAAATATTATGACTAAAATAATGCAGAATAAATTATCATTAGTCTCCAACAATGTTAAACCGATAAAATATAATAGACATCAAGTTTAAGCTGCGGTAGAACAAGCAATCCATTGAAAGAGTCAAGTAGAAAATAAAATCTACACATACATGGCGGGGTTGAAAGACGTTGTCATGATTTCCACAAGTAATCGCCTCTCCGCGCAACATAAAAGCGTAAAGGGAACCTTTTGCTTCCTGAAGCATCCCAAGACATCAAATATCTTGGTGATCCGCTTTATCCATGCTTACGCCATAAGTGGTTTTGGTTCTCCTTAAACTCCGGTGGTCCCAGCCTCTTGAATCATTTAATGCGGATGCCCGAGAGTTTCCAAGTGTTCTACCTACATTTTGGGACAGGAGCCGCCTCGCCTCTTTGTTGCATGAATTGCATAAAGCCTCCGAACAATCCATCATTCAAAGATTTGGTCGGTGTTGTTGTTTGCATGAGGATTATCGCCTTCTACGATTCACATTCTCTCCGATTATTGATATGTTAGACTCAATGGTCTCTTGTGCTCCATTGTTATTCTCAACATTTTTTCGGATGTCATTTTGAGATCATCGCCACAAAACAAAGGTTAATTGACATGTAACATAATATCTCTAAACTCGACCAACCACTTTAAATACAAAATAAATTTAAGAGGTCATACTAGCGAAAAGAATTCCCGCTCTCTCCCTCCTAGTTCTAGTCTCTCACATCTTAGCGAGGATCATATCCCAAGCTTTGATACCAATCGTGATGCCCCCAAAATTAGGTATATATCACCCATCTTGGGTCGCCGATACATGGTATAGAATTCAAATACAACTTACTAATACAACTGTATGCAATAATAACGACAAACATAAACCTGTGAGTTTGAATACCAATATTATCTACTGAGATTATACAAACTCAAAAGGAGTCCTCATTACAATTATTATCACACTTTTTCACATGAATAGTGAGGACTACTAATGATATCCTCCGGATCATCACTCCGCTCCCCGAGCTCGTCAAATTTATATTCTCATTTTTCAAGAGAAACGGTGAAAGAAAAGGTGAGCTCAACTAGCCCAAGAAGAAATATTATGACTAAGATAATGCGAGAATAAATTATCATTAGTCTCCAACAATTTAAACCGATAAAATATAATAGACATCAAGTTTAAGCTGCGGTGTAACAATGATCCATTAAAAGAATCAAGTAGAAAATAAAATCTACTATCTTTTATGATTTAAAAGGTTTTTCATCATCATTATCATTTGAGACTCAAATTTTAATAAATATTCTACATTATTGAATCACCTCCGCACTACTACTGACCAAAGATATTTTTTAGTATCACGACCACAATTATCCATACTATGGGCCGAGAATATTTGTGTATTCATTAATGGTCAGTGATCATGCCAACAATCATCCATCAATGCACTCACGGGCCAATAAGAACTTTTACCACATTATTTATAACATTACGATTCATGATTACATCGAATAATCCCACGGTCATAATCATACCAAGCCCATCTATGCACTACAAAGCCACAAATGACTTTCAACAAAATATAAACATGAGGATGATGACAATGATATAAGAATTCAATAAAACAAGTTCAAGAATTATTTTATCCAGGAATTATTAACGTCCAAATTGTCAACATGATACTGTTTTGTAGAATAAAATTCAAGAATGATCAGAAGAATATTTCATTTAAAAGATACTGGATGAAACGCAAATATCAAGGACATTCTACTAATTTCATGGAGTATAGAAGTCGAAAATTTAACCAACTGAGTATAATAAAGAATGGAATAACAAAAGAAATCACCATGCACGCAGATTGCAGCGTAGACAAAGTTATTCCAATAGAATAATAATAACGGAACGGTCGGGTAAAATTTGCACCAACAGGATGTTCCAACGAGAATAATAAAGGCGGAACCGGTCCGGTGTAAAACACATGCATGAGGATGTTCCAAATGAATAATAATAAAGACGGAACCCGGTCCGATGTAAAACACACATGACGAGGATGTTCCAGCGGAATAATAATAAAGATGGAACCGGTCCGGTGTAAAACACATGTATGGATGTTCCAATGAATAATAGAAGAATGTCACCAAGTATAGGGTGAAATAGCGTATCAAAAGTTATTCCAATGTAATAATAAGAATTAGAATAACAACAATTCTCTTCATGAATAAGAAAGAATAACACTCCTTACGAGTACAACAAATAATATTCCCTACCTTAAGAAGAAAAAGTCTTTGGATATATAAGTAGTGAAGTAAAGAGAATACTTTCTTCTTTCTCTCTATAGTTTATCTCTCAGAGTTTTAGTGAATTCGTAAGAAAATAATGAATGAATGAGCTTTATTTATAGAAAAATGGAATTCATAAGTAACTAACTCATGAGCAGTCGAGATTGATTTACTTTAATCGACTGGTCCATATTTAAAGCAAAATAAAATAAAATATATTCTATTTATAATCTAATAAAACGAATAACTTTATAAAAGATTTTACTATACAAACACTATCGCAGACACTATATACAACACTATGCATAATAGAATATAATATATTCTAATTATTGTCTAATAAAAATGAGATAGCTTTATAAAAGTATTACATTTTATATAAAAAATTTACTATACAAAAAATACTATGGAGACCTTTATATGCAACACTATGCATAATAGAATATAATATATTCTATTTATAGAATAACTTTATAAATTTATTACATTTTTTATATAAAAAGATTTTTTGTATTATTACATTAATAATACCAACAAAAACCGAGTGACTTATCACTTAAGCATCAATAATTAATACTAGTGTGCTACTATGCAACCACGCCAGACATCAGATTTCTTTTTTAACACGGGTGTTTTAACGATTAACAGTAAAACTTCCGCCGTTATTTTCATAAAGTATTTTTGTCGTTTTCTCAATCCGACAATAATTCCATTGTGAGGTCCACCAATGATTGTCTTAAATTGTCTGAATATTCCCTGTTAAAACGAATATTATTCCACCAATCGAATATTATATAACAACTTCATGACTTTTGCAAAATTTATAAATATTACCCACAACTATTATATCAATTTCACTCCATAATATTCAAAAATAATATTTATAGAAAATTCATCTTTATTCAAAAAGTTGGGGTTTTACAACGATGCAATCCATTTTTCTATAAATAGAAGCTCATTCCATATTATTTTCTTACGAATTCACTGAAGCTTTAGAGAGAGAATGATAAGTGGATTTTATATACACTTATCCGATATCTTTTACTTGAATTAGTTGCTTATATTTATGTGTCTTAGTTACTTTTCATATATTTTGTGTTCATTTTGTAGGTTATACGTTTGGGAGCGGTGTGCGTATTATTAGTAAGTGAAATGCAAAGAAAATGCAGAAAAGTTAAATAGGACATCATTTGGGATTTCATGTTTACTTCATGTTCTTGGTTTGGAACTTAGCTTACATTGAAGAGCATCGTCTTAGCTTTTCAAAACATTTTGAATCATTCCAATCAGAGTTCGGATGCAAGAGTTATGATCGTTGTACCAACGGACGTCGAACGTCATGGTTTTGAGTGGTCATTTGCATAGCAATCACTTCCAGCTAAATTTCCGCCTTCATACTCCCAGAATTTCTCAATCCTCAAAGAATGAAAGTTGTAGATCTCGTCGATATCTTCGATTTGATAGGTGGCAGGCCCCGTAACTCCTCCCGGATCAAAAGTTATGGCAGTTTTACCTGAGGACGCGGAATGAAAATGTCGAACATGGGAAGTGTTGTCGGGGCGCCCAAATCAGGCTTATTTACAGCGCCGGGGCGCTAGGGAGCAGATTCTGAGCGCCATGCCAAGTTATTTGAGGCCTTTGGGGAAGAGGTTGGTGCGGCACTGGACGCGTTTTGCTTAATTTTGACACCTTTTGACTCCAAATGGATTGGGTTTGTTCTAAACTAAAAATTGGACTTGTAACCTATAAATACATGATGTAAGACATAAAATAAAGGGGAGATTTCATAGATTAGATTAGAGATACACTCCATTAGATTAGAACATAACCCTAGTTCTTATTAGTTTCGAGGAGATTGAAGCAACTTGGAGACCTATCAAGATCAAGAAGAAGAAGAAGTAAAAGCAAAGAGGGAGCATCAAATTTGGTCGACAATGATTCTATTCTCTTCTCTTATCATACTTTTATCTTTTAATGTCTATTCAATTGTGGATTCTTGGTTTTAATTCATTATTTATGAACTAACTCTTTTATTAAGATTTCAATTGAACCTTTTATGGCTATAAGTTAGTTATTTAATTTATTCCAATTATTTGTGTCAAAGTGAGTTGTTTATCTTGCCTTATGCTTATTGATTAATTATCTGATCAGTAATTACCTTGTTACTCTAGAAGGAATTGAGAAAGGAATTCTAGGGTTAGAACTGGGCATGATATCATGTGACTTAGTTATTTGCACAGTGAATAATTAGGTTTGTGAATAGAATGAGAATATCTATTTACCGCATGTAACACATAAGGAATTGGGGTTGTAACGAGTTTAATTCAATTGTTTAGCATAAAGATATAGCAAAATTAATCTGGGTTAAATAGAAGGCAAATGATCACTTGAAAAAGGGCTTTTGGCATTTGAGAATTCCTGTTAACAATTCAATAGACGTAATAATTGGGATAATTGGATAATTGATTTATAGTTCATAATTGGGGATATTGGAGTCTTAATCCTTATTTATCTGAATTCCATCAATTCTTAGTTGTTTATTTGCTTTTTTTTAGAATAATATTTTTGTTTTGTTTAATTTAGTTTTCTTAAATCTAGAAATCACAATTATTGGTTGTTTAAATAAAATTAATTTGGTTAAGAGTTAGTATTTGGTAATTTTTATTAAATAATTCCTCGTGGTAACGATACTCTACTTTCACTTTATTACTTGTTGACCGTGTAAACTTGCACGTATTCATTGATTGCGAAATCGATCAATAAGTTTTTGGCGTCGTTGCCGGGGAATTAGTTTAATATTTTTTTACCAATATTAATTTTAATCAAATTAGTCTTAATTTAAATATTTTTATTTTTATTTTTAATTCTCTTCTTATATTTCTCTCATTTTAGGTACCATGGATGACTTTGAATATCAATGGCCATACACGAACGTGACTCAACCAAGGGGGATGGAAATATTTGATAAGTGAATTTTATATACATTTATCCGGTATCTTTTACTTGAATTAGTTGTTTATATTTATGTGTCTTAGTTACTTTTCATGCATTTTGTGTTCATTTTGTAGGTTATACGTTTGGGAGCGGTGTGAGCGACTATTGGTAAGGAAATGCAAAAAGAATGCAAAGAAAAGCAAATCGGACATCATTTGGGCTTTCATGTTTACTTCATGTTCTTGGTTTGGAACTTAACTTACATTCAAGAGCATCGTCTTAGCTTTCCAAAACATTTTGAATCATTCTAATCAGAGTTCGGATGCAAGAGTTATGATCGTAGTACCAACGGACGTCGAACGTCATGGTTTTGAGTGGTCATTTGCATAGCAGTCACTTCCAGATCAATTTCCACCTTCATACGCCCAGAATTTCTCAATCCTCAAAGAATGAAAGTTGTATATCTCGTCGATATCTTCGATTTGATAGGTGGCAGGCCCCGTAACTCTTCCCGGATCAAAAGTTATGGCAGTTTTACCAGAGGGCGTCGGAGCAGAAAATGTCAGAACATGGGGCAGCGCCGGGGCGCCCAAATCAGGCTTATTTGCAGCGCCGGGGCGCTAGGGAGCAGATTCTCAGCGCCATGCCCAATATTGGGCCTGGGGAAGAGGTTGAAGTGCCTAGACGCGCGTTTTGGGCTAATTTTGACACCTTTTTGACTCCAAATTGGATTGAGTTTGTTCCTAAATTAAAAATTGGACTTGTAACCTATAAATACATGATGTAAGGCATAAAATAAAGGGGAGATTACATAGATTAGATTAGAGATACACTCCATTAGATTAGAACATAACCCTAGTTCTTATTAGTTTCGGAGATTGAAGCAACTTGGAGACCATCAAGATCAAGAAGAAGAAGCGAAGAAAAAGAAGAGGGAGCATCAAATTTCTGCCGACAATGATTCTATTCTCTTCTCTTATCATACTTTTATCTTTTAATGTCTATTCAATTGTGGATTCTTGGTTTTAATTCATTATTTATGAACTAACTCTTTTATTAAGATTTCAATTGAACCTTTTATGGCTATAAGTTAGTTATTTAATTTATTCCAATTATTTGTGTCAAAGTGAGTTGTTTATCTTGCCTTATGCTTATTGATTAATTATCTGATCAGTAATTACCTTGTTACTCTGAAGGAATTGAGAAAGGAATTCTAGGGTTAGAATCTGAGCATGATATCATGTGACTTAGTTATTTGCACAGTGAATAATTAGGTTTGTGAATAGAATGAGAATATCTATTTACCGCATGTAACACATAAGGAATTGGGGTTGTAACGAGTTTAATTCAATTGTTTAGCATAAAGATATAGCAAAATTAATCTGGGTTAAATAGAAGGCAAATGATCACTTGAAAAAGGGCTTTTGGCATTTGAGAATTCTTGTTAACAATTCAGTAGACGTAATAATTGAGATAATTGGATAATTAATTTATAGTTTATAATTGGGGATATTGAAGTCTTAATATTTATTTATCTGAATTCAGTCATAAAACAATTCAGTTTAATTAGTTAATTTAGTTTTCTTAATTAGAAAAAACACGATTTGAGATTGTTTAAATAAAATTAGTTTGGTTAAGAATTAGTACTTGGTGATTTTTATTAAATAATTCCTCGTGGGAACGATACTTTACTTTCACTTTATTACTTGTTGACCGTATATACTTGCACGTATTCATTGATTGCGAAATCGATCAACAGAGAAATTATAGAGAAACTATAGAAAAGTATTCTGCTACTTCCCTTCTCTTATATTCAGTTTCTTTTACGGTAAGGGATATTATTTATTTTGTATTCATGAAGAGAACTTCTGTTATTCTATTCTTTATTATTCTGCTGGAATAATCAGTATACGCGGACTATAATTGGTGACATTCTTCTATGATTCCGTCTTTATTATTTTCTGTTGGAATATCCTGCTCATGCGCTTTTTACACCTGCGGACTCGGTTAAAATCTTTTATTATTATTCTCGTTGGAACATCCCGTTTATGCATTTTACTTGGGACTGGTTCCGTCTTTATTATTATTCTTTTGGAACATCCTGCTGCATGCTTTTTCTGCCGAACCCGTTAAAATCTTTATTATTCTCGTTAGAACATCCTGTCGTCAGCGTAATTTCACGACCTGGTTCCATTACTTATTATTACATTGGAATAACATTTCATTCAAGTACCGCATGCATGGTGATTTCTTTTGTTATTCCATTCTTGATTATACTCGGTTGGTTAACACTTTGACTTCTATACTCCATGAAATTAGTGGAATATCCTTAATATTTCAAGGCTTCATCCAAAGATCTTTTCATGAAAATATTCTTCCGAGCATTCTTAAATTTTACTCTACAAAGCAAAGATCATGTTGACAATTTGGACGTTATTAGTTCTCGGATAAATTAATTCTTAAACTTGTTTTATTGAATTCTTATATCATTGTCATCATCCTTATGTTTATATGTTGTTGAAAGTCATACGTGGCTGTAGTGCATAGATGGACTTGGTATGATTATGACTGGGGTTATTCGATTGTAATCATGGACCGTAATGTTAGAAATGATGTGGTAAAAGTCCTCATTGGCCGGTAGTGCATTGATGAACAGTTGTTGGCATGATCATGACCATTAATGAATACACAAATATTCTTGGCCCGTAGTGCATGGATAATTATGGTCGTGATACTAAAGAATTTCCTTGGCCGTAGTGCAGGGGTGATTCGATGATGTGGAATATTTATTAAGCTGAGTCTCAGCGATAACAGTGATGAAAAGTCTTTTAAATCATAAAAGATAGTAGATTTTATTTTCTACTTGACTCTTTTAATGGATTGCTTGTTCCGCTGCAGTTAAACTTGATGTCTATTATATTTTATCAGTTTAATATTGTTGGAGACTAATGATAATTTATTCTGCATTATCTTAGTCATAATATTTCTTACTAGGCTAGTTGAGCTCACCCTTTCTTTCACTTTATTCTCTTGTGAAATGAGAATATACCGGACGAGTCGGGAAGCGGAGTGATGGTCTCAGAGGATAGCATTAGTAGTCCTCACTATTTGCGTGAAATAGTGTGATAATAATTGTAATGAGGACTCCTTTTGAGTTTGTATAATATCTAGTAGACAATAATTGTATTCAAACTCACATGATTATGTTTTGTTGTATTGTGCCACGACAGTTGTATTAGTAAGTTGTATTTGAATTTTGTACCATGTATCTGACGACCCAAGATGGGTGATGTATACCTAATTTTAGGGGCGTCACAAAGAACTTGTCCCAACTTCCCTTGAAATCAAGGACACAGAGTCTTAATAGATCTTCAAGAGTTTGAATAGTCCTCCCATCGTCCCGTCCGTCGAGGATGATATGCCGAAGCTAAATCAGTAAATTTGTGCCCATAGCTTTTTGCAAACTAACCCAAAATCGCGAAGTAAATCTTGGGTCTCGATCAAAAACTATGGATACTGGCATACCATGCAATCTTACAACCTCGTTTATGTACATACGAGCAAGATGTTCAAGTGTATAAGTTTCTCGTATCGGTAAGAAATGAGCAGACTTGGTCAATCTATCAACAATGACCCAAATCGCATCTATGCCTTGAGAAACTTTGGGAAGACCGAAGAACTTAAATCCATGGTAATGTGCTCCCACTTCCATTTTGGAATTTCAAGTGGTTGCAATGGACCTTTTGGTACTTGATGCTCCGCCTTGACTCGTTGACACGTTAGACACCTTGAGATAAACAGCGTTATCTCTCTCTTCATATTGCCCCACCAAAATGTATGTCGAAGATCATGATACATTTTGGTACTCCCAAGATGGATTGCAAACAATGTGTTGTGCGCCTCCATCATGATTTTATACTTTAAATCAGGATCGTTAGGAACACAAAATCTGGAGTTGACTCGAAGTATTCCTTCTTCATCGATTTTTGCTTCCGGCATCGCACCTTCTTGCACTTTCTTCCTCATACGCATCAATTCCGGATCTGTAACTTGAGCAGCTTTAACTTTATCGATTAAAGTCGGTTCTACTCGTATATTCGTCATCATCGCATGGGTCCCTGGAGTCTTTAACTCTATCTCCATCCTTTGCAAGTCACACAAAATGGGCCTTTGCGTTGACAATATCGCACTCGTACTTGCATATGATCTTCTACTCAATGCGTCAGCTACCACGTTCGCTTTTCCAGGATGGTATTGGATGGTATGATCATAATCTTTCAACAGTTCAAGCCAATGTCGTTGTCGCATGTTGAGTTCCTTTTGAGTAAAGAAATATTTGAGACTTTTATGATCCATAAAGATCTCCACCTTCTCCCCATACAAGTAATGCCTCCAAATTTTAAGTGCGAAGACAACAGCTGCCAACTTTAGATCATGAGTAGGATAATTCCTCTCATATTCTTTGAGTTGTCGTGAGGCATAGGCTATGACTTTCCCATCTTGCATGAGAACACATCCTAACCCTTTGGAAGCAAGCATCACCGTAGATGACAAATCCTCCGAACCGGATGGTATTGTCGTAAGCAGTCTTTGAAATGAGTCTCTCTTGAGTTCTTGAAAACTCTTCTCACATTCCTCGCTCCAACCGAACTTTGTATCTTTCCAAGTCACGGTGAGTTAGTGGAGTAGCGATTCGAGAAAACCTTCTACGAATCTCTCGATAATAACCAACTAAAAGCCGAGAAAGCTACGCATTTGATCATCGATTTAGGTTGCTCAACTTTGAATAGCTTCAATCTTTGCTAGGTCAGTCAGATATTCCATGACTTGATATCACGTGCCCAAGGAATGCTACTTCCTCAAGCCAGAACTCGCATTTCTTTAACTTGGCATAAAGCTTATATTCACGAAGCTTTTAGAGTATCAGCCTCAAGTGTTGCTCATGATCTTCACGGGTTTTGGAATATATGAGGATGTCATCAATAAAGACGACCACAAAGTGATACAAATATTCCTTGAATACTCGGTTCATCATATCCATGAAGGCAAAGAGGAGCATTAGTCAATCCAAAGGACATGACTAGAATTCATAATGCCCGTCATCGAGTTCTTAAAAAGCCGTCTTTGGAATGTCATTGGTTCTAATCTTCAATTGGTGATATATCCAGAACGAAGATCAATCTTAAAAAGAATTTGGCTCTTGCAATCGGGTCAAAAACAGTCATCAATACGTGGCAATGGGTACCTATTTTTGATGGTGACATGATTCAACTCCCGATAATCAATACAAAGTCACATACTCCCATCTTTCTTCTTCACGAATAGAAAAGGAGCACCCCAAGTAGAAGTACTAGACGAATAAAGCCAATGTCTAACAATTTCTGCAGTTGAGTTTTTAACTCCCAAGTTCAATAGAGCCATTCGACATGGGATTTAGAAATGAGTTTTGTATCGGGTTCAAGGTCGATACAAAATTCAATTTCACGCCTCTGAGGGGTAGGCAGGGGAAGTTCTTCAGTGGAATACGTCAGAAATTCATTAACAATAGAAATATTATTCAAAACTGACGTATTTTTGTTTAGATCTGTGACATGAGCTAAGCTTGACAACCATTTTTCAATAAACGAATAGCTTTATGGCTTGAGATGACAGTGATTGATTTTAATGGTTTGGTTGCTTGAATTCGCATAATAGGCCGATTAGGAATATGAAAGCTAACAACCTTATGAATATAATCAATTTTTGCATGATGAGTAGTTAACCAATCAATCCCTAGAATTACATCAAATGCAAGTATTTTTAATGCAATAAGATCGACATGTAAATGTGGGTACCAACTTGAACCAAACAAGACTTATAAACCGTGGATGTAATGAAGGTTTCTCCCAACTGAGTTTCCACAGATAAGTCAAATTCTAATTTCTCTCGAGTCAAATTTAATCGTTGGTAGCGCAAGTAGGAGAAATAAAAGAATGGGTAGAAACCCAGATCAAATAAAGTGTAGACTTCACTAGAGTTTATGATGTTTTACCCGTGATGACCTCATTATCGGGTTCTTGCTTTCTGGAGGTCACAACAAACGCTCTCCTCAGACTACCGGCTTTGACTTTTCTCGGGATGACCTTTGGTGCCTCCATCCTAGCTGAATTTGTCTTCGGTGAATGACAAAATCGGGCTAAGTGACATTCTCTTCCACAATTATAACATGCCTTGGACGACGTCGCGCAATTTGGACTGATGTGTCCCTTCCCTCCGCATTTGAAGCATATGATGAGGTGGTCTTTCTCCTTTCTTAACAACGGGGTCTTTGGTCTTTGACGCCTTTCCATCATTGTTGAATCTTCTCTTCCGAAATGTATTCTTATTGTTTTGTCTCGATTACCACCAAGTGGTTACAATTTCGCCCGTTGATTCCTCCACGCTTGTTATCACCGCTTCGATAATCTCGCTCTCACCGGTATTATCATTTTGTTTACGCTCTCTCTTTTGGTTGCGTTGACTCATTATCACGCTCCACCAATCGAGCCCTATTTACAACATCCGAATACAAACATAGTTTATGAGAAATAAGATGTTGGACGTATCTCCGCTTCAAACCTCTTAAAAACATTCGCGCCATTCTCTCTTCATTATCCACCAAGTGGGGATATAAACCGGATAACTCCACAAATTTTGCCTCGTATTGCGACACGGGCCATATTGTTTTGCTCCAATTTGATAAACTTCACCTCCTTTATGTGATTTAATACTTTCGGGAAAGTATTTATTGTTGAACAACTCTTGGAACTTCTCCCAAGACATCTTCAAGACGCAAGCGGGTTGAGTCGCTTTTACCGATTCCCACCAAGAATCGCCTCTCGCAATAATATAAAGCGTGAAAGGAACCTTTGCTACTCGAGCATCCCAAGACATCAAATATCTTGGTGATCTGCTTTATCCATGCTTCCGCCATATAAGTGGTTTTGGCTCTCCCTTAAACTCCGGTTGTCCCAGCTCCTTGGCTGTTTAGCGGTGACCGACCGAGAGTTTCTAGTGTTTTCACCTACATTTTGGATAGGAGTCGCTCTCGCCTGCTGTTGTATGAATTGTATAAAGCCTCTGAACAATCCATCATTCATCATTTGGTCAGTGTTGTTGTTTGCATGAGAATTATCGCCTTTCTGATGCACATTCTCCTGATTATTGATATGTGAAGACTCAACGGTCTCTTGTGCTCCATTGCTATTCTCAACATTTTCGGATGTCATTTTCAGATACTGCCACAAAACAAAGGTTAATTGACATGTAACATAATATCTCTAAACTCGACCAACCAATTTAAATACAAAATAATTTTAAGTAGGTCCTACTAAGCGAAAGAATTTCCGTCTCTCCCTCCTAGTTCTAGTCTCACATCCGAGCCAAATGATCATATCCCTAAGCTTTGATACCAAACCGTGGCGCCCCCAAAATTAGGTATACATCACCCATCTTGGGTCGTCGGATACATGGTATGTAATTCAAATACAACTTATTAATACAATTGTCTAGGTATACAATACGACAAAACATAAAATATGAGTTTGAATACAAATATTATCTACTAGAGATTATACAAACTCAAAAGGGGTCCTCATTATAATTATTATCACACTATTTCATAGAATAGTGAGGAGGACTACTAATGATATCCTCGGACCATCACTCCGCTCCCCGACTCGTCCCCATTTATATTCTCATTTCAAGAGAATGCGGTGAAAGAAAAGGTGAGCTCAACTAGCTAAGAAGAAATATTATGACTAAGATAATGCGAGAATAAATTATCATTAGTCTCCAACAATGTTAAACCGATAAAATATAATAGACATCAAGTTTAATCTGCAGCAGAACAAGCAATCCATTAAAAGAGTCAAGTAGAAAATAAAATCTACTATCTTTTATGATTAAAAAGGTTTTTCATCACTGTTATCGCTGAGACTCAACTTAATAAATATTCCACATCATCGAATCACCCCTGCACTACGGCCAAGGATATTCTTTAATATCACAACCACAATTATCTATGCACTACGGGCCAAGAATATTTGTGTATTCATTAATGGTCATGATCATGCCAACAACTGTCCATCAATGCACTACGGGCCAATGAGAACTTTTACCACATTATTTGTAACATTACGGTCATGATTACATCGAATAATCCCTAGTCATAATCATACCAAGTCCATCTATGCACTGTGCCACAGACGACTTTCAACATAATATAAACATACGAGGATGATGACAATGATATAAGAATTCAATGAAACAAGTTCAAGAATTAATTTGTCCAAGAACTACTAATGTCCAAATTGTCAACATGATCATCGTTTTTTAGTAGAGTAAAATTCAAGATTGATCGGAAGAATATTTCCATGAAAAGATATCTTTGGATGAAGCGCTAAATATCAAGGATATTCTACTAATTTCATGGAGTATAGAAGTCAAAACTTTAACTAATCGAAAGTACAATAAAGAATGGAATAACAAAAGAAATCACCATGCATGCAGATTAAGCATGAGCGAGTTGTTCCAACGAGAATACTAAATAACGAAACCGGTCGGTGAAATTCGCACCACAAGCAGGATGTTCCAACCAGAATAATAATAAAGAATGGAATAACAACATAAATCATCACGCATGCAGATTGTGATGCATAAAAGTTATTCCAACAAAATACTAATAAGGGCGGAATCAGTCCCACAGAAACGCATGCATGTGATATTTCAAATGTAATAATAATAAAGATTTTAACCAGTCCCACGTAAAATGCATGCATGAGGATATTCCAATGTAATAATAAAGAGGCGGAATCAGTCCGCCAGAAAACGCATGACAGGATATTCCAAATGTAATTAGTAAAAAGATTTTAATAATGAAGAATGTCACCAAGTATAGAAGTAGATCACAGCGTATCAAAGGTTATTCCAAGCAGAATAATAAGCAATGGAATAACAACAGTTCTCTTCATGAATAAAAAAGAATAACAATTCTTACCGTAAAAAGAATGAATATAAGAGTAGTTAAGTAATAAATCTTTTCTTTCTTTCTTTCTATAATTTTTCTCTCTGAGTTTCAAAGAATTGTAAGAAAATAATGAAGGAATGAACTTCTATTTATAGAAAAATGGAATGATAAGAATTAACTCATGAGCATTTCGAGATTGATTTACTTTAATCGATTTATCCATATTTAAAGCAAAATCTTTTAAATAAAATATAATATATTCTATTTATAATCTAATAAAATGAATAACTTTATAAAAGATTTTACTATGCAAACACTACGCAGACACTTATGCAAACATTATGCATAATAAAATATAATATATTCTAATTATTGTCTAATAAAGCAGATAACTTTATAAAAGTATTTTGTTTTATATAAAAATTTTACTATGCAAAAATACTATGCAGAACTACGCAACACTATGCATAATAGAATATAATATATTATATTTATAGAATAACTTTATAAAAGTATTACATTTTATATAAAAAGATTTTACGTATTATTACATTAATAATACCAACAAAACTCGATGACTTATCACTTAAGCATCAATAATTAATACTGGTGTGCTATTATGCAACCACGCCAGTATCGCATTTCTTAACACCCGGGTATTTCAACAGTTAACGGTAAAACTTCCGCCGTTATTTTCATAAAAAAGTATTTTTGTCGTTTTCTCAATCCGACAATAATTCCGCCAGTAGGTCCACCAATGATTGTGCCGTTGCATTAATATTCCTCGTTAAAACGAATATTCTCCTAATTAATCGAATATTATATAACAACTTGCGTCTTTTGCAAAATTTATAAATATTACCCACAACTATTATATCAATTTCACTCCATAATATTTAAAAATAATATTTATAGAAAATTTATCCTTATTCAAAAAATTGGGGTTTTACATAAAGTCTGGAGTTGGATTAGTAATATATTGAGTTTCACGTGGAATCGCCGACTTTCATATATCCTCTCGGCACAACATTTCGGGATATCTAGGCTCAACTCGCGTGGGGACATCAACTTGTTCGTGATTAATTAATTACCGGTGATATTAATTTAGTGCAGCGTCAGTAAAAAAATTTCAAATTAGATTCCAATTCTAGTCGAATTTTAATTCATTTGTGCAACCTGTATTCTGGTGGTATACTCTATCTACTACGATAAAATGTTTAACTGTTCCTATGTTTTAAAGGGTAAAAAAGAAAAGCAAAAAGCTTTCACTTTTTTGTTTACAAAGAAAGGTGCCTCAAATTCCTCACGATTTATAAAATAGAGATAGATACTCAATTAGTCGATCTTATCGGGTTGGACATTTATACTCAATTAGTAGTATTTAGTCGATCTCCGGATGAGTCTTAGCCCTAGCTATATTTATACTTGATCAATCTATCTTAATGTATATTTCTTGATTTATATATTTTTATGTTTGTAGATATTTCGTAATGTATATTTTTTCGTTTATCTTTTTGTGTTCGCCTACATGATATTGTAGCAGACATCACTGTCGAGAGTATAGGTATCCCGTCCGAGCAGTTCGTCGTGATACATGACATGGTGCTACAGATTGTGGTTATCCTATTATTGTACGCTTTTGGGTTGTTACTGAGTCAGTCATGTATTTTATTCATTTTAAATTGTATACTTTGCATGTTACTTAATTATCTTTAAAAAAATTTCTTTAATTCTCAGTTATACTTACTAATAAGTTAGATTTTTTTATTGTATTAACAGGTTGGCGATGCCGAGGGGAAATGCTAGCGATGTCAAGGCGAGGTTGATGGCGTTGAATTTCAAACACCGGACAAGCAACGTCGACCCCCACCCGATAAGTCTTCTCATGGTAGTACTAGTTGTAGAATAAATAAGAACCATGTTGTAGTATTTAATTAAATTTATGTATGTATATGTATGTGGTTCTCCTACTGGCTACTAGTAATAAGGTGATGGATGGGAATCAACAGCATGCGTACTTAGCAACTTGATATATGTATCACCAACTGGCTAGCTGTTAAACCAAACTAGACAAATTAATTGCAACTTGCTAGGCTAATTGGGACTTGCAACTTGCTCTCCCTCTCCCTCTCCCTCTCCCTCTCTCTCTCTCTCTATATATATATATGTATGTATTGCTGGCCAATTTAGCTTAAAGTAATATTATAGATAGTAGAAATAATATAAAGAAAGAAAATAAAGGAAAGGAAATACAAGTTGGAAGTGTTTTCTTGTTGTTATAATATATATATATAGAGAGAGAGGAGGGATCGATCCATAGTAAATGTTGTAAAAAAGAATCTAACCTTACAACACATTGTGACCCTTCACGTTAAGATCCAACGGTTTAATAGAGCTCCCGTCCGCGGTTTAGTTTTCAGTATTTTACAGTTTAATACTGCGGACGGGACAAATGACCAAAATATCCTCCTTGTAAATGTCTCCCGTTCACAGTATTAAATTGCAGACGCTATGTATGGTCAAATATTTCCCTTGCAGATGCCACATTCAATTTTTTTTTAAGTTTTCAAGTCTCTCAAAAGATCGACTTCCTTCATCGATTCCCTCCTCCTGTCATTCTCATGTAATAGTAGTATCTCTTTATATACACTCACACATTTTTTTAGGAAACAATTGAGAAATTAACTGGAGGAAGTACTTTAGCTCTGCAAAAAATTAAAACAGAACAAGACTATGATCTAATAATTCGATTTCTAACTCCTGAAGGGTTTTTCGATAGCTGAATCCTTCTCCCAAAGAGATTTTCGATAACTGAATTCTTCTCCCGAATATATTTTTGATAGTCGAATCCTTCTCGCAAAGGGATTTTTAATAGCCCGAAGTAATCGTCTCAGTCTCGAATTCATTTGCACTAAAGTTATTTGGCATCCACATTTTAATATTGCGTAGCCTAGAAAACTAAAAAAAAATCTGAATTTGACCAATACGACGTCGTTGGCCAATTTACCTGCTATACTTAGCGTTTGCATGTTAATACTGCGCGAAAATATTTTTTTAAAAGTGGAAATTTTACAAGTAGGGTATTTTGGACATTTGTCTCATCCACAATATTAAACTGCGGAATACTGAAAACTAAACTGCGGACGATCTCACTAGTTAATCGTTCGATTGTCGAATGGAGGGTCGTGATATTTTGTAAGGCTAGATCCATAGTTGATTATATATATATATATATATATATATAAAAGGACCGATCCATATCTAATGTTGTAAAAAAATATCTAGTCTTATAATACATTGTGACACTCATTCTTAAGATTGAATGGTTTAATAGAACTCCCGCTCATAGTTTCATTTGCGGACCAATTTAAAAAACGACGTCGTATTCTTAGCCAAATTCAATTTTTTTTTTAATTTTTTAGGCTTTGTAATTTTAAAATGCGGATCCATATTTTTTTTTTGTCTTTCTTCATTCCTTAATTTCCTTCTCCATTCTCTCTCATCTCCTTACTCTTATCATTCACCCCACCAGTTGACGCTTTAGCCGGATCTATGCTTTCATGAACGATTTTTAATTTTATTTCCATCTTGTTTTCATTGAAGTCCTTGGCAGCCATGCAATACCAAAGGGTAAATAATTTATAAATAAAATTTTGAACAACAAATCACCATATCATTACTTTACACGCCTTTTGCTCTAATAATTATTATAATTACACCACACTTGATGTTTCCCAGGCTTAAGGATTTGTGACTGTTGAAGAGGCAGAGAGACGACTCTCCTGGCCGTGCTACTGATGCCCTTGAAACTGAGAGCAGATCTTTTGTCTTTATTTTTTATGTCTTCTTTGTGTCCACCACTTAAATGTTGACAGCTAACTTTTTATTTAATTTTAGAATTAATTGATATTAAATAAGGATAGATGCTACTACAAATGAACGTGAAAAATGGGGACAGAAGATCCTTGAAACTTTAGTGAACGTAATTTACTTCTGCCATTCTCTCTTCTTCTTGTTTCCATAAATTATCTTATAATTTTTCATCATGTTTTTTCTTTTTCTGAATCGTGAAAAGACCCTAATAGAACTCTTTTATGGCTTCCGGATCGGGTTCGGGCGACGATAATAAATGTCTTCGGGTCTTGGCTTTGAAATCGGGTTCCTACGGATTGATTCGATTTCGGAATGGCGGATGACTTCAGATCAAATTTCATGATTGACTGAGTTCTTAGATGGGTATTTCCATCCGCCTGAGTTCCCAAATTAGTTTGATGCCTGATAGGAGTAAAGGGAGGAGAGAGAATGGAGAAAGAAATGAAGAATGTAAAAAATAAATAAATTAAGTTTATCAGACAGTTTAATACTGTGGATGGCAAAAAAATTTTATACTCAGCGTCTGTAGGTTAATTCTATGCACGGAGGAATTGTAAATGGGGGTATTTTAGTAATCCGTTCCGTTCGCAGTATTAAACTGCGGAATATTAAAAATTAAACTGCAGACGAAAATTCTATTAAACCATTCGATCAGATAGTGGATCACGATGTGTTGTAAGACTAGATTCTTTTTTACAATATTAATTATGAATGAGTCTCATATATATATATATATATATATATAGAATGGATGTATGAATGAATAATACGGATACGATAAAAAAAAGAGACCAATTTTTATTTTTTTGTTTTTTTAAAATAACTAAAAAAATATTTAATATTTTATGGAAATGAAATTTTTTCGTTTGTATTATGAAAATTTTTAATTCCATATTTTTAATTTATTTATTTTTAGTTGTTTTAAAAAAAAAACAAACAAAAAACAAATAAATCCTGATATTAGATCCGTCCAAACGTCCGGACCGGATCTTGACCATATATATATATATATAAATGAATAATATGTATCGAGTAAAGGAGGGAGGGGGTTTGCATGCAAGTTGGTTGCACAAGTTGGAATTGATAGAGAGGAAGGAGAAAGGGTTTTAATAAATAATCACGTGTGATATCTTGTCTTCTTTCTTAATTTCTTCCTTTCACGCTACCCACAAACTCCCTTTATCTCTCTCACCCCACTGATCATCTCACAATTTTAAAATTAAAATTTTTAAGTTTAATTTCTTAAAACGAGGTTGAGATATTTTTATATTTAAAATTAATTTGATTCGCGTAATTTTTGAAAATTATAAATTTTATAATAACTAGTAGATATTTTACAATTTTTATATTTGTATTGTTAACACTAGATTATTTTATTTTAATTTTAAATTAAAAATTTGTCAAATTGATTTTAGAATATTAATATCTATTATATATTTTAAAACGAGGAGTATATCATCAAAAAATTGATATTTTTATATATTTTTTGATATTTTTAAATAAAAAACGTTGTTATAGATGTATAACAGCGCTTTTTACTGTCGCTATAAGATCTATAGTAACGATTTTTATAGTATCAATTTCCCTAGTCAACCGTATTAACTTCTCAAAAGAAGATATCAAGTAATTTTCTTAAAATATAAAAATAATATATTTTTAGTTAATTTCTCTTTATACATAATAGAATTTGCTTTATATTCAAACACAAAAAGTAAAGGCTTTAATACAAATAATATGGTGGGGGAGTGGTTAGCATGAAGTTTATTTTTGGGTAAGTTGGTCAATTGATCAATAGAGTGTTGACACATGTAGGCTTATGAGTTAAAGATTATTATTGGTCAATTGACTAACTTACCAAAAAATAAACTTCATACTAACCGGATCCATATGGTGGAGAGTTGCCAAATAATTTATGGAACATGGGAATCACTAACGGGGTCCAGTTTTCACTCCCTAATGCTCTCTTTAGTTGTTGCACTTCTTTTTTCTTTTCTATTTTGTCCTATTGACCTAAAAAGATAAATTATACTTTTAATTTTAAAAAGGAGAAAGTAGATATTTACTCCCTTTGTCTTTAAAGGAAATGGAGCATTTTTAAAAAAAATTTATCCTCTTTTTTTTTTTTTGTGCAAAGAAGGCCAATTGGCCAAAACAAAACTACATAATCATCTTCTAATAACGTTGAGTGTCAAGTAGAGGAATATCTACAAGTTAAAACATAATCAATACAATGTCTAATCTCCGCAAGAAAGTCAAGACTTTTATTTTCTTGCATTCTGATATGCATGATACGGATTCAGTTATTATGAAGTTAACATTATAGTAAGTTGGTCAATTGATCAATATAATATTGATACGCACTGCGTGTCGATAATGTATTAGTCAATTGTCCTAAATTAACTTCATACTAACTAATCTCGCATGAGACATGTGTTTCAAGACTTCCTTAGAAGATTCCTGCGGTCCTTTATGATAACCTCATCTGGATGATTAAGCACATTACCTCCTTTAATCAATTTCACAGCTCTTTCAGAGTTGCTTTCAATTTTTGAGATTTGGGATTCGTTGGCTCCACGCCATCAACAACCCCTCTAGTAAAGCGCACGACTCCGCAGTAAAAGCACACTATAATACGAGAGTAGTTATCATGAAATTAACTTTGGTCAATTGATCAATATAGTGTCGATTTGTAGACCTAAAGATAATCTCTTTGCGTCTCAACACTATATTGGTCCATGAAGTTAAAAGTAACGGGATCGCTATAATACCCGATCATTTGTGGCCCCACACAATTATATAAAGTGATAAATATTTTTTTTAATATATTAATAGACCCCACTAATTGATATTTATGTATCTTTAGTCATTTTTTAGAGGACAAATAAAATTGCATCTTTTGTCAACATTTTGAGAATCGGAGGGAGTATATATTAAGACTCGTCTATCAAGGGAAAAACACCATGAAATAAGAACGAATGACCACATGGCCTTAATCGAGTTCTATTGCGCTCAGCTGCTAGGGCACGGCCCATTGGAAATTAGAACATGAAAGGCATTAGTGATTAGACTGATGCACATTAGCTTCCTACCTTTGGTGGACAAGGCCCAATTTACAAATAAATGGGGAGGTCATAGGATCCTGTTTTATATTTTTTGTTTTCTTCTTTTTTATGAGGAAAAGAATATAGAAGCTAATGAAAGCCTTTGAGAATCTATAGAAAATGATCTTACACTTGCTTATCTACACCTTAATTAATCATGTTGCATTGCAAGATAAATTGACCTATTGATCAACATCTTTCATATACTCTCTTGGTTCCTAAATTAGACAAAAGATTTTTCATTTTTGTGTAATTCCAAAATTAGATATGCTTTTTTTTATTTAACCTATAAAATGACATAAAATCCTTAACATTCCATATTCATTATGACATTGCTAGCTGATGTTAGAGTTATGTTTGAAAAAAATAAAATTATCTTTAAAAGTTGTCGTTTTAAAAATATATTTTCTAAGTTTGAAACTAGTTGAGTGACAATAAATCTGTTTTTGACAACTTAGTTTTTAAGAGATGGTTTCAAAAGCACGCCGAGAAAACAAGTTTTTTTTTAGTCATATGACAATTAAGGTAAGAGAATTGATAGTTTCATAAGTTCCTGCTCACATGAATAGTAAGTGGAGTCCTTGTGAAACTATCAAATTTACTTGTGAAAATATAATTTCTTTCCTGGAAAATGACAAAAATGAATGACTAAATAGAAGTAAATACAACTCCGATCCTTTGCTCCTAACTAGATAAAGAATCAGACCATAAATTAATTAAACCAGATCAAGGAAGGTACACTAAAAATTAGATGTGGTGGTGTTGGGAAGTCCTCCTGGTGATGGACTTATTTTTAGTCATTGCTGGTATTTATCAAGATGGATTTAATTCAATTTAATCTAACTTTTAACTATGCTTTATAAAATTTAAATAAATTCTAAGTTCTTACAATCATATAATCCAACTTTTAACTTTTCATAATATAAACAAACTAACATATCATATCATAACATTTGTGTGTCATACCTACTGATATTTTCTTGGATAAATAAACTTATATGTCTTTCATTTTTAACCTTGTCTTTTTTCTTTTCTTATGTTTCTATGAAAGCGAGAGCCCAAGACTCATATTATGTTCTGCATGAGAGAACCCCGTGGAAAAACTAGTTTTTGCTTGAGAATTTGCAGCAACTCCCAAGCCAATAACATCGTCACTGCACTTGCAATACTCTTGATCTTCAGATTGATCACCCTTTTCACCATGGTTGGACTCCATGTTGACCGAGCTTGGCATTTCCAACAAAGGATTCTAGCAAAAAGGGAAAAATAAAATTATATTTCTTATTTAAAACTTTTATCCGGTATATACCCATTTAAAATTAGCTCCACAAACGTCGTAACATGTTCATCTAAATGAAGAATAATTCATTATTTTACTTTACGAAAAGTGAATACTACCTTTCTATGAACATTTCCATCCTCATCAACATGCCATCCAGCTTCCTCACAAAGAGCCATTAATAAGCAATTGCTATCAGCATGCTTGGGAAATTGGTAGTTTCCATGAGCTCGAAGACCCGCAAAGATTTTCTTGGTTATGGATCTTCTCTTTCGTTCCCTCTGCTGATTGTTGTGCCGCTCGTTATCGGTGGGATACCGAAACTTGGTCACTACACCATTTTTGGTGGTTTTGTGAACCAACCAAGGCCCTTTGCTGGTTTTTATGCATCCATTTCTCCTCTCTTCAGCCCTCATAATCAACTCTCTCTCTCTCTCTCTCCTCACCATCACCATTCTCTATCCCAACATAATACTCTTTTTTTCTCTATTTACAATACACACATAATGCGCTTATGTACTCCTCAAAAAAACAAAACAGCATTGAGACAAAATCAGAAAGAAAACAAAAAGGGCTTGTGTACAGCAGATATTCCTTATTTAGCTTTTTAAGTGGTGTGTTTGGTATGCTGTCAGTGTTCTTTAATTTGTTCTTCAATGTTCTTTGCTAATACAGTTTCATGAAAATCGTTATACTTTTACCCACATAATCATGATCAACGAGTCCCATAATAATTTTTATTCCAATCATTTTGGTATTTGTAACATTAGTTGAGAATCTTGAAATATCTGGGCAACTGGAATAACTAAAGCAATCTGTTGTGTTCCAGAAATCCCATAATAAGGATCAACCTCTTTAGGAAAGTAAATTAACACTTTTAGGCAGAGCCGATATTCTGATCATTTCCATACCCATGAGAAACAAGAAACAGAACAGGAGAGAATAGAGATGTGGCACATGGCAGTCAAGAAACTGGAGGGAATCAAATGAAAGCTGTAAAAGAAGGGCTGATAAAACTGTGTTCCAGTAATTACAGACATACTTTTTGTCAGTATGGAAAAACCCTTTTTATCTCTTGCACCCTTAAAAACTTTGGGAACTGAATTTGAAACTAAACAAACCTAATAGATAGCCAGGCGGTAGATGTTTTTACAAACTCCTTTCAAAAAAACCTAAATAATGTCATTGATTCAACAAATTTGCACAACTACAACCAAAAGGCTCCTTTTTTAAGAGGGAGCCAATAGAGGATTACAATAACCCCTCATTAAAATGATATCCAGAAAATTTGAATGAATATACAAGAAAAATACCAAGGGAGACATGCATACCATAGACAAAAGTCACAAAAGTATATATACTCGTATAGAACGAAACTGTGGAAGCAACCTTTCTGTACCAGCAGCTTGCTACGCGATGACAGCATTTAGTCCAAAACCAATTTGGACCCTTGGCTCATCTTGAGAGGCTGAATGATGAGTGCATATTATTCATTTATTTTGATTCCATTATATTTAGTTTTATTGCATGTTTCATGGGTATATGAGCTTATTAAGGTATTTAATGATTTCAGGAAGAATTGGAGCTGAAATGAGGAAAAAGAGAAAATTGCAGAATTTTTAGCATTAAGTTGGATGCATGTTCTTAGCTTGGGACTTGAATTTTATTGTAGAGCTCTTCTTTAGCTTTCCGGAACATCTTGAATCGTCCCAATCGGAGTTCATATGAAAAAGTTATGATATTTTTACTAAACGAACGTTGAACCTCAAAGTTTGGAAGTTGTAATGTACACATCAGTCACTTGGAGGCCGATTTCGACCTTGATGCAGAGCGATTCTGTCGATTATCAAAGAATGAAAGTTGTAGATCTCGTCGATATCTTCGTTTTGATAGGTAGCAGGCCCCGTAACTCCTCCTAGATCAAAAGTTATGCTCGTTTTACCAAAAGGACGTCAGAAGAGGAAATGAAAATTCACCCCAAATGAATTTGAAAGGGAAAATCGTGAAATCTTGGATTTTGGAAAGTTTCTAAATGCAGATTTTGGTAGACTTCTACATGGAATTGGATTGATATTTCTATTAGCTTTAGGATTTCCTTTAGACTAAGATTTATTTCCAAATTGAATTCTATTTCTTTATGGAAACTAGTTATGATTTGTAAATCCTTTTAGGATTTGGATTTCTACATCCTATAAGATTTAGGACTTTGTCTCAAGCACTATAAATAGAGGATGAGGGTCAAGGTTTTATTCATTCAATATTCAACATTCAAGTATCCTCTATTGGAGTGAAGGCTCAAGAGCATGTCGTGCTAGTTCTTTTTTATTAGGATTTAAAGGGAGGTGAATCCTTGTTACAAGTAATTAATTAATTGAGTATTATTATTTATTCCTTCTTGTGTGAAATTTCTTCTGATAATCTGTTTTCATTGATTGCATGCTAATTGATCTAATTAATTTAATATGGCCAATTGAGTTAATTTGATCATTATCATATGCTAGATTAAGATTGGTATTACGTGTAATTGATATCTCTCTTCATCACAAGTAGCAACTTGGTAATAATAATTGTGGACAAACTTTTGTTTATTGCTAAGATTATTAGAAAACAAGTTAAATAAATCGAGCTTATGTGTTTGTTGCTTGGATTAGCCTAATTTTCTATTTCTTAATGCTTCTATCATATTAAATCTAGAGAGCTTATTCTAGGTTATATGCTAGTTAGAATCTGGTGGAGAGCTTGTTTCAAATACGGTGATAATCTAAGGAGAATTTGGGATAATGAGCTTATTATTATCTAGGGCTAATAATTTTATTGAAGGAAAAATAATAATTACTTGATTAATTGATTGTTGTACTTTGGTGAACTGAATCGCAGAATCGAAGTTTTACATATTTGGTTAATTTTATCGTTAATTCTTGTTCTCTTAGTTTAAAAATAATTTTCAAAACCCCATCTTTATTTTCTCGTTAAAATAGTAGAATAATTCTAAAACAACTTTACTCTCTGTGGGATCGATCCTTACTTTACATCTTTGTCTTAATTATTGTAAATTGTGGAGTGAAAGTGAGGTTAATTTAGAGTGTCAACGATGACTCCCAAATTTTGCGCCAGCGCACGGGAGTAATTTGGCGTTTTTGTTTTTATTCTATTATTTGTTTTGTTTTTGTTTTATGACTCGATCTTCTCGAGCTACTATATTAGATTTTGATCCAGAGATTGAGAAAGCTGCAAGGAGGCTAAAGAAGGAAAAACTTAAAGTTCAACAGTCTTACCAGATATATAGCGAGGCTTCTGATCATCACCAGGCCTCAACTTAGCTTTGGAATTATTATCCAACTAATCAGGCAAAAGAATAAGAGATGGCGATTCCAAACAACAATAGAACTCTCGTGGAGTTGGTAACTCCTAATTTAAATCAACAACCTCCGTGCATTGAATATCCTAATTTAGATGTCAGATTTGAACTTAAATCTGGACTAATCCATTTCTTCGCCTACTTTTCGTGGTCTTACGGTGAAGACCCCTACAACATCTGAAGGAATTTCATGTGGTGTGCTCTCTACTATGAAACCAAACGGAATCATAGAAGAACAAATCAAGTCGAGAGCATTCCCATTCTCCCCTAGCAGATTTGGCAAAGGATTGGTCAGACTTACCTACCCTCGTGTTCAATACTGGTCTTGGAATGACATGAAGCAACTATTCTTGGAGAGATACTTTCCAAACCTCAAGAGTAGCCAACATAAGGAAGGAGATCTCGTGGGATTAGACAATTCAAGTGGGGAGACATTATACGAGTATTGGGAAAGATTCAAAAACTTTTTCCAAATTGTCCCACCGCATCAAATAGATGAACAACACCGATCCAAAGATTTCTACGAAGGGTTGGTACCGATGGATAGAAGCATGATCGATGCAAATGTAAGCGGAGGAGCACTATTTGACAAGACCCCAGAAGCGGCAAAGGAATTTAATTACAAACATGGCAAACAAACTCACAACAATATGGCACTAGAACAAATCATGCACCAAGAAGAGGTAAGCGAGGTAAGCACTTGTGATTATGGTCAACAAATTTACGAATTAACTGCTATGGTTAGACAATTAGCTACAGGTTGCAAAGGTTTGTGGAATATGTCTACAACCAAATCACAATACAGATGAATGCCCAACATTACAAGATGACGAGGCTGTGCAACAAGCTAATACAATGGGAAATTATCACCACCACCTCGGAAAAAGTATGATCCGTACTCAAACACATATAACCCGGGATGGAGGATCATCCAAGTCGAGTTATGGGAGCAAGCAAGCGGCACCACTGTGATTTCCACAAGCAGCAACAGGGGCTTCCAACCAACCCAACCTCAATATCAACCAAAAGCAAGTAGTCCCTCGCACCTCTCTGGAACATCATTGGAGGATATGTTCAAAGCATTCATGGGGGATGAGACACAACAGTTCATGAATCGACCATGTAGGTTTCAAAGAAGAGACAAAAACTTGGTTCAAGATTTGAGGAACCAAGTAGACAACCAAGCTAGCAACTGTTGTGGGATATTGGAATCTAGAGGCTCGGAAAATTACCATCCCAAAATAAGAGAGTCAACCCAAGGAGAATGCAAGTGTCATAACTTTACGGAATGGAACACAGATTGGATACACCACCAGGCCCGTAGAGTTCAAGAAGGAAGAACAAGGAGGAACAGAAAAATCCAAGGTAAAACCTAAACCTCCTAATCAAACTTAAAAACATTCCTCTTCCCTTTCCTTCCGAATTTCTAAAACTTCAAAGAACGATGAAAAAGAAAAAGAAATTTTGGAAACTTTTAGAAAAGTAGAAGTGAACATCCTCTTCTTGATGCAATTAAACAAGTACCACCAGATCTTTAAATTTTTAAAAGAATTATGCACTAATAAAAGAAAATTGCAAAATGATGAAAGAGTCACAATTGGAGAAAATGTATCTCATTGTTCTTCAAAGAAAAATGCCTCCTAAATGTAAAGATCCAGGAATGTTCACAATCCCATGCAAAATAGAAACACAGATTTGAAAAAGCCATGCTAGATTTAGAGCTTCAATTAATGTTATGCCTTTATACATTTATGCTTCCTTAAATCTAGGCCCTTAAAAAATAATCGTGTGATTATCCAATCGGCGGATCAGATTAACACCTACCCCCGAGGGGTAATTGAAGATGTCTTATTGCAGTGAACGAACTAATCTTTCCCGCAGATTTTTACATTGTGGATATGGAAGATGATACATCACCAAATCCTTCCCACATCTTGTTAGGAAGACCCTTCCTAAAACAATGAGAACCATGATTGATGTGCATAATGGGACCTTGACTATGGAGTTTGATGGTGAGAAAATTGATTTAACATCTATGATGCCATGAGGTACCCTAGTGATATAGACAAGTTTTTGCTTATCGATGTGAGAGACTCCTTGGTGCATAGAGCTTTTGAACAACTACATAGGGGACAATTTGGAAATTGCAATCAACAACGGTTTGTACATGGGACGGGGAAGAAGAGATTGCATGAAACCTGTGAATTGAAAGAGAATGTAGGCTGCATTACATTCATTGCCAAAATTTTCAAATAAGTCAATGGTATATTCTATTCAATTTCATTTCTCATCAAAAGTTATTACCTTACATTGTACAAGCCCCAACTCTAGAATTGAAACAATTACCTTTCATTTGAAATATGCATATTTGGGGACTAATGACACTTTGCTGTAATTATTGCTAGTAATCTAACCAAGGTGCAGGAAGAAAAATTGATGAGAGTCCTAAGGGACCATGTTACGCTTTTGGTTGGACAATAAGCGGATATCAAGGGTATTAGTAGTCGGGCATATGCATGCATCGGATATTGTTAGAGGATGGAGCTAAGCCTACAAGAGATGCAAGAAAGGAGATTGAATCCACCCATGATGGAGGTGGTGAAAAAGAAGTGCTCAAACCGCTTTCGATGCCCAGATCATCTATCCCATCTCCGATAGTCAATGGGTGAGTCCAAAGCGCAGTAGTCCCAAAGAAATCCGGAATCACCGTTGTCAAGAAACGATGATAATGAGTTGGTGCCCTACGAATGCAAAGCGAGGGTGGAGAGTGTGTATAGATTATAGAAAATTGAATGTCAGAACAAGAAAAGATCACTTTTCTCTTCCTTTTATTGATCAAATGTTGGAGAGATTAGCTAGGCACACTTATTATTGTTTTCAGATGGTTTTCCAGGATATAACCAGATTGTGATTGCACCCGAGGACCAAGAGAAGACCACATTCACATGTCCTTTGGTACTTTTGCGCTATCGACGGATGTCTTTTGGATGTGTAATGCCAGTGTACTTTTCAACGATGCATGGTAAGCATTTTTTCAGATCTTTTAGAAGAATGCATCGAGGTTTTTATGGATGATTTCACAATTCATGGAGATTCTTTGGATGCATGCTTAGATAATTTAAATCGTATTCTAGATAGATGCATGGAAACTAATCTTGTTTTAAATTGGGAAAAATGTCATTTCATGGTAGAACAGGGAATAGTACTTGGTCATGTTGTGTCATCTAAAGGTCTTGAAGTTGATAAAGCTAAGATAGATGTTATATCTGCTTTGCCTTACCCCGTCAACGTCAATGGGAGATTCGCTCTTTTCTTGGTCATGCAGGATTTTATCGAAGATTTATCAAGGACTTCTCGAAGATGGCATTACCCTTATGTAAGTTGCTGTAAAAAGATGTGGACTTTCAGTTTGATGATGAATGCAAGGAGGCGTTTGATACTTTAAAGAAATTATTAACTTCTGCTCCGTCATTCAACCGCCAAATTGGAAGTTGCCATTTGAGATCGAGATCATGTGACACAAGCGTTAACTATCGCGATGAGTCTTTGTTTTTGGGACAAAGGATTGACAAAGCCGTTTCATGCCATCTACTATGCTTCTAGGACTTTGAATGAGGCTCGGATAAACTATTCCACTAATCGAAAAAGAACTTTTATCTGTGGTTTTGCTTTAGATAAATTTCGATCTTATTTGCTTGGTACTAAAGTTATAGTTTATTACGACCATGCCGCTCGTGTATTTGCTCACTAAGAAAGATTCTAAACCAAGGATTATTCGATGGATTCTGCTACTACAAGAATTCGACTTAGAGATCAAGGATAAGAAAGGTGCGGACAACTTAGTAGCGGATCACTTGAGTAGGTTATTGAGAGACGAGGAGGAGCTACCGTTACATGATTATTTCCCGGATGAGCAGTTACTTTCCATCCATGCTGAGATTCCTTGATATGCAGATTTGGTAAATTATTTGGTAAGTGCACATTTTCCTAAAGAATTTTCCAAACCCCAAAAGGAAAAGTTAAAAAGTGATGCTAGACACTATGTTTGGGATGATCCATATTTATGGAAATTTTGTCTTGACTAGAGCAGATAGTTAGGCGGTGCAGCCTAACAGTGAATTTCAACCTATTCTTTCTTTTTGTCATTCTCATGCTTGTGGAGGACATTTTGGTCCAAAAAGAACTGCTAATAAAGTTTTGGAAAGTGGTTTTTATTGGCCATCGCTTTTTAAAGATTCATATCTATTTTGTAAAACATGTGTTAATTGCCAAAGGACGGGGAATATTTCTCAACGAAATCAAATGCCCCAAACTCCTATATTAGTTGTTGAAATTTCTGATGTTTGGGGTATAGATTTTATGGGACCTTTTCCTTCATCTTTTGGGAACTTATATATTCTTTTGGTCATTGATTATGTCTCAAAATGGGTGGAAGCTAAATCCACTAGATCGAGCGATTCTAAAGTTGTGGCAGATTTTGTTAGACTAACATATTTGTCGAGTTTGGAACACCACGAGCCATCATTAGTGATCATGGAACCCACTTTTGCAATGAGGTGTTAGCGACTTTGTTCAAGAAATACAATGTTCGCACAAGGTTTCTACATCCTACCATCCGCAGAGTAATGGTCAATTCGAGGTGTCTAACCCGCAGATAAAATCCATTTTGGAGAAGGTAGTCAACCCGAAAGAGAAAAAGATTGGAGTCCGAGATTAGATGATGCAATTTGGGCCTATAGAGCGGCGTGCAGACAAAACACCTATTGGGATGTCACCATATAGGATTGTGTTTGGAAAATCATGCCACTTACCCGTTGAATTGGAGATAGGGCTTTTTGGGCAATCAGCGGTCTGCAACATGAGTTTGGAGGCGGTTTGGAGTACATGTGAAATTGCGATTACAAGATTTAGAAGAATTGAGGAATGGGTTCTATGAAAGTTCAAAGATTTACAAGGAAAAGACCAAAGCTTTTCATGATAAGCAGATTAAAGGAAAACCTTTCTTTGTGGGACAAAAAGTTTTGCTATATCATTCTCGGCTTAAGTTATTTCGGGTAAATTAAGATCTAGATGGGTTGGTCCTTTTGTTATCATTAATGTGTTTCCTCATAGTGTGCAGTTGAGATTCAAAGCCCGAAAGCACAAACAAGATCTTTAAGGTGAATGGACATAGATTAAAGCCTTTCTATGAGGGCATCGGTGGAAAATATTGAGATGGTGGAGCTAGACGATCCGATATATATGAAAGTCGGAGAAGAGGGCATGACGTCGAGCCAAAGACATTAAACACGGCGTACTTGGGAGGCAACTCAAGATCTCGATTTGATTTTTCTATCCCTTTATTTTTATTTTTTATTTTTTGTTTTTATTGCATGTTTTTAGTAGTATTTTCTTCTTTGCATGATGATTTTCTTACATTGGGGACAATGTAAGGTTTGAAAGTGGGGGAAGATTTAGGTTTTATTTTATGTAGGAATAATAATCCAATTTTGATGGAAAGTTGATAAAAAAAAAAAACTAAAAACTTGGGTTCCATGGTTCTATTTGCTTATGTGTTCGAAGGTTAAAGTCAAAGATTGAAAATTGATGCTAAAATTCGAGAATCATTGATGCTTAATTTGTTAATGAATGATGACAACTAAGCCATGATCCATAGTAATTGATTTGAATTGAATTTGTGATACATGAGTACTTGAATATGAGAAGCATGTTTATTTGGCTAAGTTATTTGTGGAGTTGTCTCATACAACCGATTTCACGACTTAAGAATCTGTTTAACTTGCTTATGTTGTTCTGAACCATGTGAAATAATGATGAATGAAAAAAAAAAAAAAAAAATTAAAATATGCTTGATAATGTCTATGTATGAAATAATCTGGTATCTAAGCCTCGGGAAGATTCAGATTCATTTATTTGAAAAGTGCGATGGATAAAAGCAGCTTGACTAATGACTTTTGTGGCCTTTGTTACTTGAATAAGTAAGTTCGTAGGGGTTTCTCTACACCTAAGCGCCTAAGATCATATACGGTTTGGGAGTCGTTGGTGGAAAGTTCGCTAATGGGTAACTCGAAAAAGCCTAAGAAAAGGAGACATCGCATACGCAAGAAAAAAAAAAAAAAAAAAAAGAAATACTGAAAAAAAAAGAAGCATGAAAATACATTCATCATGCTAAAAAGAAGGTTCTATGAAAAAATTAAAAGCGAGAAAAATTTGTTCTTGGTTATGAGTCACAGTACTGATTTTGTTCCATGGTAACTAAGTTGAGTAAGTATGATGATTTTGGGAAAGTTACTTATGTGGCTACAATTTGATTTAATGAAATTCATTGGTGAAATGGTAAAGTTGGTAATTGTGAGTTAATTGATAAGGCGTTGATTAGATTTCTGCAAATTTAGTGTTGATAGTCATTATTTGTATCTTGAAATCTTTTGACACTATGGTTGAATAGAATTTTTTTGGAAATCAAACTTTTGGTTTACACGAGGACGTGTAAAAGGCTAAGTGTGGGGGAATTTGATGAGTGCATATTATTCATTTATTTTGATTCCATTATATTTAGTTTTATTGCATGTTTCATGGGTATATGAGCTTATTAAGGTATTTAATGATTTTTGGGAAGAATTGGAGTTGAAATGAGGAAAAGAGAAAATTGCAGAATTTTTAGCATTAAGTTGGATGCATGTTCTTAGCTTGGGACTTGAATTTTATTGTAGAGCTCTTCTTTAGCTTTTCGGAACATCTTGAATCGTCCCAATCGGAGTTCATATGAAAAAGTTATGATATTTTTACTAAACGAACGTTGAACCTCAAAGTTTGGAAGTTGTAATGTACACATCAGTCACTTGGAGGCCGATTTCGACCTTGATGCAGAGCGATTCTGTCGATTATCAAAGAATGAAAGTTGTAGATCTCGTCGATATCTTCGTTTTGATAGGTAGCAGGCCCCGTAACTCCTCCTAGATCAAAAGTTATGCTCGTTTTACCAAAGGACGTCATGAAGAGGAAATGAAAATTCACCCAAATGAATTTGAGCGGGAAAATCAGAAATCTTTGATTTTTGGAAAGTTTCTAAATGCAGATTTTGGTAGACTTCTACATGGAATTGGATTGATATTTCTATTAGCTTTAGGATTTCCTTTAGACTAAGATTTATTTCTAAATTGAATTCTATTTCTTTATGGAAACTAGTTATGATTTGTAAATCCTTTTAGGATTTGGATTTCTACATCCTATAGGATTTAGGACTTTGTCTAGCACTATAAATAGAGGATGAGGGTCAAGGTTTTATTCATTCAATATTCAACATTCAAGTATCCTCTATTGGAGTGAAGGCTCAAGAAAGCATGTCAAAGTTGGTTCTTTTTATTAGGATTCTAAAGGGAGGTGAATCCTTGTTACAAGTAATTAATTAATTGAGTATTATTATTTATTCCTTCTTGTGTGAAATTTCTTCTGATAATCTGTTTTCATTGATTGCATGCTAATTGATCTAATTAATTTAATATGGCCAATTGAGTTAATTTGATCATTATCATATGCTAGATTAAGATTGGTATTACGTGTAATTGATATCTCTCTTCATCACAAGTAAGAACTTGGTAATAATAATTGTGGACAAACTTTTGTTTATTGCTAAGATTATTAGAAAACAAGTTAAATAAATCGAGCTTATGTGTTTGTTGCTTGGATTAGCCTAATTTTCTATTTCTTAATGCTTCTATCATATTAAATCTAGAGAGCTTATTCTAGGTTATATGCTAGTTAGAATCAAAGTGAGAGTTTTGCTTTGTTTAAATACGGTGATAATCTAAGGAGAATTTGAATAATGAGCTTATTGTTATCTAGGGCTAATAATTTCATTGAAGGAAAAATAATAATTACTTGATTAATTGATTGTTGTACTTGGTGAAACCGAACTCGCAGAATCAAGTTTTACATATTTGGTTAATTTTATCGTTAATTCTTGTTCTCTTAGTTTAAAAATAATTTTCAAACCCCCCATCTTTTATTTTCTGTTAAAATAGTAAAATAATTCTAAAACAACTTTACTCTCTGTGGGATCGATCCTTACTTGCTACTGTGCTAATTATTGTAAATTGTGGAGTGAAAGTGAGGTTAATTTAGGAGTGTCAACGACAGCTCCCACTGAACAATATTATTATGTCAACTGACTCAAGTGCTCAATACCTGGAACTTACAATGAGAACTTCAGCTGCTATTTGAAAATTGTGAATGAGTTGCAACCTCGGACTGCAAATAGCGTCTTCTTGAAAACAATGCTGAACTGTAGATAAGGAATTGGTTTTTTCATTTTTGACCGGAGGATGTGTGATTCTGGATGCATGCTCCCTTCAACGACCTTATAACTAGAGGGACCCCCATTAGGCTACTGCAGTGGATGTGAACCAATGTTTTTTTAAAGAGAAACAATTCAAGAATTCACACAAGTTATCTGTGATATATAAATAGGGTGTTTTGTTGTTGTCACTGATTAGACAAATATCTTTCTCCATTATCTTCACAAAGAGAATTGAATCTGGAGAAGATATCTTGCCATAGCATAAAATCCCTTTATTGTTGTCAAAGATTCGAAAAAAATCCTAAAAGGGTAGAAAGAGTTTCACATGGGTTTAATTTCTTCAGATAAGCTCCTCCAACATGTTAACCTTTGCATGCGGTTACCAACAATAGATAAAATATTCCCCTTAAGCTTCTCAACTGTTTGCAAGTAGCAAAACAAGGTTGAAACAGAATTAAGTAGAAGGAACCAGAAACCAGAAAACCTATCGATTCCAATAACAAGATTCAACAATGCATACCAAGCTAGAGATCTTCGCCCCCATTTGAGCAGAAGCAGCGGCTTCTTTAAAGTGAGTACATTGTATTTGGTCAGTCATAAGTTAAAGAATAGGTTGAATTTTCGGTGGCTTCTTTCTGCCACACAAAGATTATTCAGTTGGTCCTTCGGTCGCTTGATGAGATTACAGAAACCAACCTGCAAAACAGATTTATAAAAGTGGCTTCAACTTTCAAATAAAACTAATTAGTTGCTCATTTCAAATAAAACTAATTTGTTTCTAAAGTAAAGAACGATCTGAGAAGCCACTTATAGCCACATTTGGTGTTAATTTATTAGGTTAATGTTCCACCATACTTATTAATCTATCTAATACTCTTGAATTTATTTAACGTGAGATTCATGTGAAATGTTTCAACAATATGTTTACCCTCAACCAACTCTGATTAAATGCTGCAACATCAATGAGTAAAACAAACCTGAGAACTTAAAGAATTTTAAATATAACTGGAAGAAAAAAAAGATAAGTAGTGGACTATGTAGTTGAGTAGACATTTTCCGGCAATGGCATGGACTATGTAGTGGAGTAGTACTTTATTTAGGGCTTCTTGACTGTCGTTATAGCCGATATACAAAGGAAAATGATATTTTTACATGTTAAAATGATATTTTCATGTGTATGTGAGATCCACTCAATATTAGAAGAATTACGTGAAAAAATATAACTTTTCTATACAAATACCGCCTAGGTTTTCTAATTGGGGCGGGAAATTTTGAAGTTTAAGGAGGGGAAAAAAGAAGAGCTACGGGAACATACTGTACAGTCCGTGGTCCATCATAGATACCAGTGAATACCACAATTAGCCCAATAAAAAATTCACCAATTCAATTATTCAAAGAGTAAATACACTAAAAGCCCATAAAGCCCACTTCGGAGCATCAATCAGCGTGGTTCACCATAAAGCCCACTTCCGAGAATCAACTCCTATTTATAAGGGTCCTTTACACTAATATACAACATTTAAAAAGTAATTACAAAAATAAAACACGCACAACACAATTACAAAAATAAAACAACACAATATAAAGTTGTTAAAATCACGTATACGTCGAGCCATTCTGGACTCTCCTATATCTGTTAACCACTCCTAAAATCAAGCTTTGAAACAAAACAAACACGAACTTTGATACCGGAGAAATCCAAATCTTCATCATCAACGACACACCATCGAGATCGGAGAAGACGAAGCTTTTCGTGACACACCATGCGCGCAAAGATAATCTTGCATCTCTAAGAAGAAAAGCGTTGTCATGCGACGAATCTGAAAGATCGAAAATAGCATACAAAATCAACGCCGCTTTCAAGATCGCAGAACAAAAACATTGTTGCAGTTGATTGTTGAATACAAAATCAACATCGTCATCGATTCAAATATCGTGGTTTGTAAGTTTAAAACTTATAAGCATATAGATACTTATAGTTACTACTAATTACTAAATTGATTATCTTTCTTAAGTTTTTCGAACTTAAATTGTCACAAAGTTTGAATCTTGAATGTTGTGCTTTAAAATGTATTTGAAAACATGTTTTATATTATGGTTACTAAGGTTATATAAATTGGTTCTTTGTCTAATGTTGGTTTGGTTCTTGATTATTTTGTATTAGTTCTTGTGTAACATTATGCCGTCTAATGATGTCTTAATTCTTGATTAATGCTATTTTGGTTCTTGCATAAAATTACTAATTAATCTTTGACTTGTTCTTGATTAATCTTGATTTGGTTACTATGTAATATTATATTGAGTTCTTGATAAATCTTGACTTGTTTCTTGTGTAACACTATAATGGTTATTACTAATTACGAATTAGTTATTGTATAAAATTATTATAATCTTCGACTTGGTTCTTTGTGTAAAATATTATTTAGTGACTCATGCCGACTTGGTTCTTGAATAATGCAAACTTAATTCTCGCAGTTGATTAATTGGTTATCAGTATTATTGGTTCTTTGAAGCATATTAATGTACACTTCTACTTATGTTTTTTATATTAATGGTTACTTGTTAGCCAAATTGGTTACATTCTTACAAAAGTCTGCCTTTAGTTGGTAACAAATAAATTATACTGGTTGTTTTTTATTGTAAAATGCAAGGAAAACCCTATTTTTTCTTTGGTTGTTTTGGTTCTCGATTAATCTTGATTGATTCTTGTGTAACATTATATGGTTACTGAATATTGCTGAGTTGGTTGCTGTGTAAAATTATAATGGTTACTGACTAATACTGACCTGGATACTGTTTTACATTATATTGGTTACTGTCTAATGCTGACTGTTACTATGTAAAATTATAATGGTTACTCAATAGTGCTGACCTGGTTACTGTGTAAAATTATAATGTTATATTCTTTTGTAATTGTTTCATTTATATTGGATGTTACTTATTGACTACATTGTATTGGTTACATGGACTAATAGTAACCAATACACCAAATTTGATGTTTGGACTAATAGTAACCAATACACCTTTAAGTACATATTGATATTTTTTATATTATTTGTTTTTGCTGTAAAATGCTGTCAAATATGTTTTATGTTATGGATACTAAGTAAATATATGTCAAGTTCTTTGTCTAACTGGATTTGGTTAGTTTATAATCTTGACTTGTTTCTTGTGTAATATTACCATGGTTACTACATAATATTACCGTGTTTTATCTTCGATTTTTTATATTGATGGTTCTTGATTAACTACATTGGTTACCTTTATACACTGTTAGTCTTTAATTTGTAACAAAGTCATTATCTTGATTATTTTGGTTGTAAAATGAATGTAAAAATATTTTTATAATCTTGGCTACTAATTACATATATCTTGTTATTCTTTGTATAATATGTATTTAGATCTTCGAAAAGGTGTTTATTTGGTTATTCTATAATGTTATTGAGTTTTATAATTGTTTATTTTATATTGGTAGTTACTTATTGACTACATTGGTTACCTTCATACAACCGTTAAATATTGGTTGTTGTATACTATTTAATTGGTTACTGATAATGTTTATTTGGTTTGCAATGACAATTTGGCAATTTTCATCAAGTTTAGAGTGTCGGATTTTTGGCGTTTTGAGCCTAATTTCATTGAAAAGCGGGTCAACGATCAAAAGTCACTGACTTTCTTTGGTGAACTTATCGGTTTTTTCGTCGAATTCCATCATTTAGGCCTTCAAATTTGCATGTAAAAATTTGGTTTATTTTACAGTTACTAAGATTATGTAGTTTAGTTCTTGTCTAATATTGATTTGGTTACTTTACAATGTTTATTTAGTTGTCGATAAATGGAGATCGATAAAGAATAAATACAACAAATCTAATTGTTTACAGTAATATATAATTGTTTACTGTTAGTAACCATTAACCACATGATTGGTAACATTTTTGATGGTGTACAGTAACCAAAATTGTTATTGATTAATATTTTAATTTTTAATTCCATCATGAGTTGTCAATATAAAGTAAACATATACATTAAACAATTGGTAATCGTTTCGAAATATTTTTATGTAACTTTGGTTACCCTTCTAAAATAAAATGGTTACCTCTATATTCATATTTAGTTACCAACTGAACCATTTCAAATAACTTTTATAACTATGTAATTTAAAAGTATCCATCACCTAGATAAATGGGAGCCATCACATGTACATTAAGTACTTGATAACTGCTTTTGATATAAGTTTTAATTATTTGGTTACTAACAAAACTAAAATGGTTACCCTTATATGCAAGTTTGGATACCATTGCACCTCTCAAACTATTTTTATTTTAATATGAGATCTATAAGTGACCATATATATAAATGGAAACTCTCACATGTACATTTAACAATTGATGTTTGTCACGATACAAGCTTAGAATTATCTCGTTACTAATAACGATAACCATAATGTAACATAATAAAACAGTAACCACATAATTATATGATAGTAACCAGAACAGGTTTTAATGGTAACCAAAACAGAAATATCATGTAATGAAACCCAGTTTAGGCAATCCATGTATACTAAACTATTACATATTAACTAGAATAAAAATAAAAGTAACCAAAATCTCACATCGAGGGCACAATAATAGTAGCCAAACCATAAGGTAACAGTAACCAAAACATAATAAAGAAGTAACCAAATAGTTATATGAAAAGTAATCAGAACATATTTTAATAGTAACCAAAACAGAAACAACCTGTATATTCAACCCAATTTAGGCAACCCATGTATACTCTAACATGTACATTTATCACTTGATATATGTCCTGATACAAGCTTATAATTATCTGGTTACTACCAAAAAATAAAATAGTTACCCTTCTATACATGTTTGGTTACCAACTGCACCTTTAAAATAATATATTCCATTTACATAAGCTCCGATAAACATTACATACTCACTAACCATAACAAATGGTTATGAATATCCAACAAAAATCAAAGTACGAAACACAATTCATAATGACAAGACAACGACAACCAAACTAATCAAAATCTGGTACAAATCTTCTTGAAACTTGAAGTTTTTTGGTCTGCTACTTTCTTCTTCTTCATGGCTGCTCTCATTCTCTAGAAAAGACTTTCGCATTATGAACCTGTGGGAGGAAGAGAAAGACCTTGGGATTAGTGAATAGAGATCCCATGAAGGATGTGTTTGTGGAAATGAAAGTAGAACTAGAAGAGCATAAACCTTGTAGAAGATATTTGAAGGAATTTACAAAAATAATACATCAATGTATACTAAGCAAATACATGGTTTATTATGACTTGAGTTTATTATTTACAAAAATAATACATCTACAAACTAATGATGTCTTAAACTTCTCCAACTGACTTGGGTTCAATTTCTTGGTAATAATATTGGGGACTTCATACCACACCAATATATAACTTTTTTCACGAAATTTTCTATTGCATTGCTTCATAATAAAGATCCCATAACCGCAAATAAACAAAATCGATTTACATAATCATCAGTAACCAATATAAACAATATTTATACCATAAACATTTACGTAGTAACCAACAAATAATATCATATTAACCAAAACATAATATAACAATTACACAGTAGCCAAAACAGACTATAAAAAGTAGCCAACATCCCACATTGACTGCACAATAATAGTTATCATATCATAATATAACAGTAACCATAACATAATAAAGTAGTAACCAAACATTTATATTATATAATCTAATGGTAACCAAAATATAAACAACATGTAAGATGCAGACACGGTTTATGTAGTAACCAAACAGTTATATATAGTATTAATCAAAACATAATTTAAAGGTCACCAAAACCAAACAGTTATATGATAGTAACCAAACCATGTTTTAATGGTAACCAACACATAAACAACATGTAGACCAAACCCAGTTTAGTCAACCAATGTATACTAAGCAAATACATGGTAACCAAAAAATCATAATAAGCTAACAAAGAATAAAGAAAATATTAAAAAGTAACCAAACAGGTTATATGTTAGTAACCAAAATATATTTTAATGGTAACCAATACATAAACAACATATATAGACAAACACAGTTTAGTCACCCATGTATACTTAACCAAATACATGGTAACGAACAACACAAAAAATAGTAACAAAATGCCAACTCAAAGGAACAAAAATGGTATCCAAATCATAAACTAATAAATAACAAAAAATATACTAAAAAATGTAGAACATTTATATGATAGTAACTAAAAACATATTTTAATGATAACCAATATATAAACAACATGTACACAAAAACCGGTTTAGTCAACCATGTATACTAAGCAAATACATGGTAACCATAACAACATAAAAAAGTAACCAAAATACTAAATCGAGGGAACAAAAATGGTATGCAAATCGTAGAGGTTTAAAAACAATGTTAATCAAAGTCGAGAAATTTGCATTTGAGATAGAAATGGTTTACATAATTGATAATACAAATTCCGATCTCAAATTTCCAAAAAATTATATATTTTTCCTCATTTTATAAAATTCCCAATAATTCTCTCAAAATAACAAAACAGACAATTTTCCACAATTTTCCCAAAAAATCAATGCAAGATAAAACAAAAGAATTAGGCTGATGAAATGTGTCATTCTTATATCCTTCAAAAGTCACTATGTTAAAATTTTCGAGAGCACCAAACTCCACAAATAGACAACTAACGAGAAATTCATTGTATTCAAATCTTGTACAACTTATAACATCAAAACATAGAACAAAAACCTATAAAATAAGAGAATAACCATATGGGTACTTATAGCATTTAGAACAAATTAGAAACGTCAACAATCAAAACTATACCAGAAGAAAGTTATCTGTTTACGGTGAGGAGAGAGAAAGCGAGGAAATATTAGCCTGAAAACATAGCCTTTCACGTATTGCTGTGGCGGTGGCAAGAAGAGAGCTGACGACCCGATGGCTTTGAGAGAGAGAGAAAGTAGTAAAGGGAGAAGAGAGAAATAGTAAAGGCGGATAGAGAGAGACCGAATGAAGATTGAAACTAATTTGTTATGTTAGCCCATTAATACCAATCCCTTAATTTAAGGAATTTTAATTGTATTATGATTGAAAATAAAAATGATGAAGTGTAGTATTTTTGTAATTATTTTATATATGTATGATTTTTATAATTATTTTCAAAAATGTACTAATATATGTAATTGTTCCTATTTATAATTCAGAATGGTGGCCCAACCAAGTATTTAGTGATCCAACATCATTAAGAATAAAAATGTATAAATAACTATATGGTCTAGCATATATGTTTTCTTAGGTAACATAACATATTAACAATTCTTGTATATCCAACTAATCAATTAATTCCTTATAATGTACTTTATTTATTTTTCTTATTTGATTGACAAATAAGCAGTGAGACAATGGGATAAGTTTCATAGTCCGAATCACCAACTAAGGCCTAAATGACGATTCAGTAATAAAGGGAGGTAAGGGTGCAGACAAACACGAAGTTTGCTTAGAAGCAGTCACGTTTGAAAGAATGTGTAATAGCTCACTGATGGTTAAAATATAATAATTTAATGTACAAATTTGGCAAATATTTTTCGATTAAATTGAATTCACGGGCCTATATAAATTAAATACAGCAACAGTATAACACCTAATATCAATTTTATTCATATTTAGTTTTTTTTTTATATAGCTTTTGCACTCGTTTGCAAGCGGTCTGTGTGTGTCCAAAACAAAATGCATTATCTGGGGATCAGATTTACTCTCTCCTTTCCGAATGCAATGCAGTATAAAAAAGAAATAAAAAATTAGAATGAAGTAATTTATAAGTGGACCTTTACCCGGCTTGTTTCTTTTTTTCTTTACTTTTTATAGCGCATTCGGGAAAGAAATGGTAAATCTGATGTTTCTAAAAATTCATAAGTAAATTTGATAATTCTACAAGGTCTTCACTCGCATGAGCATGAGGTGAACTCTATTTACCATTCATGATGAGAAAGTATTTGTGAAAATACTATGGATTATCTCTTAAAATCTTATCTGAGTAGTAATAAATTTGGATGATGACATTAGCCTGCCTCAACAGAATGTTACCCCTAGATGAAGCATGATAAACCTATGCCACTAGCAGGAGGGGCCGCAAGTACTGAATTTTATAAAATCAAATGTGGTGTTTAATTTGGGACACTGGCGGGGCGCCTGATCCGGGTCTGGCGTTGGGTGCATTAATTACACCTCCCACTGTCCCACACCAAATACTAGTAGAGTAGTAGTATACTATATGAGCATGAGCATATGCCTGCGGATCGGATCCACTATTTATGTGACAGCAGTCACCATTAGTATTCCAGCTCCCATTTGACTTAGCTACAAGAAAGAAACAGAGATAGCTAGCTAATATCAACATTTTAACCATGTCATTAAATTAATACTTAGGCCACCCTTTGTTTGTTTGTTTGTTGAATGAGCCAGCCACTATATGTAGTCGATTTGGCTTGATTCTTTGGCAAATGGCACCATCTTTAACCAACATCAAATTAAATTAATCACATTTAATATACTACTACTATCATATCAATCTGATGTGATAATGACCTTGTTTTTAAACCTATTAATTAATTTTACAAAACTAAATATAAAATAATTAATTATCAACTTGCATTTATAAATGAAACATTTGTTGGAGAGTGATATATATAAGTTTACTTGTTAAACGTTTAATTGAAAAATAAATAAATTAAGTCCCCCCAAGCTACTGTCATATACCGGACTCTTGAAAGTTCGTGTCGGATAGTTGGATTCGATCCAATTGTGAGGTTACGAATACGGACCTAATAGGTGGCTAGAATTATCCCAGATAGTTTGGTAGACATATAAAGAGCAATATGTATATAAAGGATATCATTAATATTTATGATTTGATAACATGTCATTTTCACAAAAGGTTACTAATTTCACTCATAAATTTTCCACTATTAATATAAAATTAAGTATTTATAGTATTACTAGTAAAAAAAATAAGAATCTACGTATACAAATGATAGTGATACAACCGATACTAGATAAAAGAGTTAATATAACGCATTCAAATATATATATATATATATATATATATGCGCGCGTGAATTCATTTTTAATTTTTTCTCTATCTCATTTATTCACGTACGTTCATATTAAATATCAACAAAAATCATGGTCATACATAACCGAACTCATAAAATAATCTCAAAACCACTTTTCGACTGGAGTTGGTTATGAGAATATTTGTGGAACAAATTCTGCCGAAAATACTAGTAAGATTTACCAGAATATGGTTTGGCATTGGTCAACTGTGATAAGATTAGTCCAGCTTGTTGATGTCTATATATATATATATATATATATATATATATATATAAGTCAACTGACACGATATGATCTAAGTATTTCTAATCATGAATTTGATTTTCATGCCAAGGGAAATGTTTGATTAGGTTCCCAGACAGACACCAAACATTTAGGAAACAATATTGTCAGTAATCATAGCTTTTAATTAAATGGCTCTCCTTTGTTGAGACTTGAGAGCCTGCAAATATATTAATTGAGCACCAAATTAAAATCACCACTGATATCAATATATGAATGGAGATGGCAATGGTAGTAGTAGTAGTAGTATTTGGTGTGATTTTGACATGGAAAAAGGCCTACAATTCGCATCCTTAATAATCGGAGTTGGAAACTAGCTTAATTAATTAGGACGTACGTACAATTAATACTTGTATAACAAAGTTTTTTTATCTTGACTATAAAATTTTATTTGTATTATTTATACTAATTTCCGTCTAAAATGAAATTTAAGAAAATTCGAATGGGAGGAGCCAATAATTTTGAGCTAATTAATGTGTAGTAGCATGAAACCGAGAACTAAAGAATGTATAGGGAATGAAAAATTGGGATCCGATTAGTATGAAATTATTTTTTTTGGAAATTGATTAATTGGTCATTAGAATACTGACACACATACAACCTCAAATGCGTGTCAATATTCTATTAGTCAATTAACTAACTTACCCTAAAATAAATTTCATACTTACCGATTAGTAATCACTTCCGAAAAACTGAAAAAAAGAAAGGAGTAGTGTAAGCCTGAAGGCTAGGGAAGAAGAAAAAGACAAAAGCTAAGGATATTATTATAGCAACCACCCAACACCGTACCGTATTTCAATTTTCAAGACAGAAGGCGACGTAGTCGGCAAGTGAATTAACTAATTACTATCAAAACAGTACTAGTACAATTATTTAATTAGTAATTATACGATTAGCACCGCTTATTCAAATTGCACTACATAATTTCATTATTATCAGTACTACTACTATTAATACTAGATTAAATATTTATTTTTCAAGATAAAAATGAAACAAAAATATTATCGTAATATTTATAAAATTTGTCAATAAGACTCTTTTTGTAACAACCCTCCTAGTATAATAAAGTTTATTTTAATTTCTCAATAGTATTTTTTTGAGTACATTTTAATTCACCTAAAAAATAATATTAGTGATAACACTTGAAGTCCCACACATGACATGTTATTATGTGTAATTGGGAGTGTTACATTTTTAATGAAATGCAGGGAGTATTTTAAATAAAGAAATGGGAGTTAATTAATATTGGGATTTGGGAGGGACGGACGGAAGGAATGAGTAGATTTTAAACAAACTTAGTCAAGGTTTTTCATGGCTCCAGGAGAGAGAGAGAGAGAGAGATGATGATGATGACGACGACGACGACGACGACTTTTATATATCTGACTTTCCCCACGTTGGCTCTACCCCGTTAACAGCTAGCTATAAATACACTACACCTCTCGTTCTTAATTTCAACATCCCTTCACCATTTGTCCATTTGTATATATGTTACTATGTATGTATTCGTTCTAGTTATATATATATATGTGTATTCATCTCATCCGTTGAACAGAATCTCTCTCTCTCTTTCATTTACATTATTCAATATTCATACATATATATATACGTACTCAATGCATAAATTAGAAAAAAAAGTATGGAAGAATCTATTAAGCTCAGGAGGGATAGCGCCATGGATTTCATGATTTTGAGTCTCTCTGTATATATATATATATATATATATATATATATATAGCTACGTACGTACGATCTAATTATATCATCATCTGTTGCGCTATCCATCCTGAGTTTCATAGATTTTTCATACTCTATCCCTGCTAGGCTGCAATGGAGTCCCAATTTAACAAGGCCGGCCCTTCAGTAGTAGGTATGTACGTACAGCTGTATTAATTAATTCACTACATCTATATATATATATATATATATATTTATTCATTGGCTATTTTCTTGCATCTTAGTTTACAATCAAAATTCTTTCTCCTCATAGTAAATTACTTTTGAAAGTCGGATAACATTTTCAAACTTAAAATTGAAATGTTTTATTAGAAATTATAAAATAATATTTTTTTCAATAGTTTATACTATATATATCATTGTATTGTTTAAAATTACAGCAATTTATGTTAATTTTAAGTTTAAAAATATCTCAAGTTGATTTCAAAAAGTCAATAATAATTTTATAATTTAGAACGGAGACAGTATATATATATTATGTTTTCTATTTTCCACTTTTGGATTTGTATATGCTACATCTGAAAAAGATATTATTTATATCTTTTAAACAAATGGAGTTGTTAATATAATTAAGATCAAAGCTAGCTAGTAATCATTTTAGCACATTAATGATAATAAGCATGCGTATATTAAATGAATAAATATTGTTCAGTACACATTTATAGTATTAATTATCATAAGCATTATATCATGAGTAGGAGAGAGGGAATATTTACCATGTTATTATCATTACAACTGGGAATTCTAAAGCTAGATTAGTTAAGGTGAAATGCATTCATATGTCCGGGTGTCAAAAAAATATATATATATATATATATATATATATATATATATATATATATTACGTTTTAGATGATTTTTTTAAAATAATATTTGACGTTTTATATAATCTAAGAGAATTAATTAAAATTATATATATATATATATATCCGTTGGCTTTTAATTGAAATATTTAAGACGTATGGAGAGAGGGTGGGTAGGTTGGTTGAATAATGAAAAGCAAATTAATGGTAGTAATTTATACTAGTAGTTAATAGTATTTGAATATGAAATCTTTGGTATGTGATTGTTGGGTAAAGAGATCTCTTTGAATTGACAAACAGGTACCGCTGAGAAGATACCTTTTGTTTTTTCATATATGGATGGAGCACAAGTTAATTTGGACTCTTATCTCTTAACTTCTTCTTTCTCTTTTTTTTCTTTTTTTTTTTGAACGCTATGCATGATCAGTATATATACATATATATATAATTTATTTATAATTTTATATATATGAAAATTAAGGTGTTGACCAAGTATTTCTCAACTTCGTGTAGATCACGGCTTCATCTGTAATCTCGCTTTGATTGTCGGCACTCTGATTTTCAGGCCACCTTTTTACATATTCATGTAAAAGTGTTGCTGCTATATGTATTTAATATAGAATAATGCTATAGACACAAACTATTCTACAAACATTTTATAAACTGTTGATGTGGCATACTCTACTTCAGTATATTGTGCGGGGCCGAAGACTACATTAAAATAATTTGTTGATCAGTATGCTGAGGTGGAGTAGGCCACATCAGTAATTTATAAAATATTTATAGAATAGTTTTTGTCTGTGACATCACTCTTTAATATAAAGAGATTTGCTATTGTATAGTATTAGTCAGTTTAAAAAAAAAATACTAATAACGAGTAATTTTGTTTTTGAATTTTAAATAAAAATAATTCAGATTATTTTAAATTAATTTGAAAGTCAAGATGTATATTTAATTTAATTTAAAACAGATTGTGCTTAATTACTCCCTCCCATTCCATAAAAGCTTAGCAGTAGTGACATAATATTTTTTTTTTTCATAATCACATTTTATTTCATTGGATCATTTTAAATTTTATATATATCAGTATCAATAAAAAAGACAAATAAAACTTAATTTTGTAGAAAGAGAGAGAGAGAGAGATCAGAGGAGATTTTGTAATGTATGATGGAAGGGGATATGATGAATGGGATTAAAATAAAACAAAGAAAGAGTAGGCCATGAATTGGAACTTAGGGGACAAATACAATTTATAGTTTTCACTTAAATGGGTATAAATTATTCTATACTATAAAAACTTAAGTTGACTTGGTGTGTTTTTAAGGATTTACTATAAACTTTAACAGATTGATTGATTGTTTGTGCAATTGTAATTATCTTTCTACTAATATTATGTATAGCCCGTATATATATATATATATATATATATATATATATATATATATATATATATACACACAATAAATATCTTAGACTTACCCCTAAAAGGCTCACCCAAGCTCACCTATAAAAAGTCGATTTCTTTTTTTCTCTCTCCTCACATTCAGACATAACACGCCAACTGCAGCTCTCCTCACGCGAACTTCAGCTTCTCACGATCTGCTCACCCCAAGCTCTCCTCTCTCGCTCTCCCGATCTCTCTTTCCCTCGCTTCTCATGATCTTAGGCGCTCACTCGCTTCTCAACCCCTGCTCGCTCACTTGCCCCAAATCTCAAAATCATGGATTGCCCTAATTTTCGCCCCAAATTCGTCGCGATTTCACCCCTCAAAAGCATCATACGCAAGTTCGTCTTCTATCTCTCTTTCAATTATGATGCTTTTGAGAGGCAAAAAGGATGGCAAGCCGTTGCGAGTAGATTTTGTCACGATCAAAGAGTGAATCTCCCAAACCATCGTTTTGGGATTTGGGGCGAAAATTAGGGCTAACACTTATTTTGGGATTTGGGGTCACCACGCGAGCAAGGGGTGAGAAGCGAGAAAATATGAGAGTCGTAGATCGTGAGAAGTGAGGGAAAGAAAGAACGTCAGAAGTGAGGGAAAGAGAGAAGACGAGAGCGAGAGAGGAGAGAGGAGAGCGATTTCTCAGAAGCCGAAGTCCTTAGTTCGCGTCTGAAGGGTGAGGAGAGAAAAAAAAATCGACTATTTATAGGTGAGCTTGGATGAGCCTTTTGGGGGTGAGCCTAAGATCCTTATTGTATATATATATATATATAGGGTCCGGACTCCAGGACTTTCTAAAAAAATGGATTTTTTTTTTGTTTTTTTTTTTAAAAAAAAGTTTAATATTTTATGGAACTGGAATTTATTCATAATACAGTGTTTTGAGTTTGATTTGGATACATATAACAAAACATGGTGTGATTTGGATACATATAACAAAACAGGTTATATGTATCCAAATCACACCCAAAACACTGTATTTGTTTATGTATCTAAATCATACTCAAAACATTGTATTTATTAAAAATTCCAGTTACATAAAATATTAAAAAAATTAGTTGTTTTTAAAAAAAAAGCAAAAAAAATTAATAATTAAAATTCCGTATTTTAAGCCCGTCCGGGAGTCCGGACTGGATCCTCATTATCTATCTAATAAAATACAAATGATTTTGAATTTTCCGCTCACTCAATAAATTATCTAGGTCGTCCAAATTTTGGGATAAATTCCACCGCCCATACAGTGCTGAAGGCATGGGACACATCTAGTATATATGTGACGCCCCCAAAATAGGTATACAACACCCATTCTGAGTCGCCAAATACATGGTACAGAAAGCAAACTACAACTTCAATAATACAATTGTTGTGCAAAATACGACAACACATCTTGTGAGTTTAAATACAAATATTGTCTTCAGAGCAATATCCACACTCAAATAAGTCCTCGTTATAATTATTCAAACACTATTTTACAAAAATAGTGAGGATCGCTAAAACATCTTTCTAGAACCATCACTCCGTACCCGACTAGTTCCTCGCTATGTTCTCACCTCCACGAGAAAATGGAACAAAAAGGAAAAGGTGAGCTCAACTAGCCAGATAAATAATATTATGACTAAGATAATATACAACAAATTATCGTTAGTCTTCATATAATGAATACTTTCGAGGAAAGTACTTGTCATTGAATAGTTCTAAACGTTTTTCAAGACATCTTTGAGTCATTGTTGGTGAGTCATTCCACTGAGACTCCCACCGATGAGTCACTCACCGCGGAACATAAAGGTGGCGAATGGAACCTTACATTCCTCAGGTGCATCCCAAGACATCGAATATCTTGGTAATTTGCTTGACCCACGTTTCCGCCATGATCGGATCCGGCTTTCCCTTAAATTCTGGTGGTCCCAACTTCTTGAACTGCTTGACTGTGACAAGCCGTGCATTGCTATCATTTTCACCTGTATTTTGTGCACGAGTCTCCTAAATGCGGTTTTGCATGAAGCGCAAAAAGCTCTAAACATTCCAACATTCATCGTTTGCTCGGTAGTGTTGTTTATAGGAGGAATATTGCCTTCTTGTTGCACGTTCTCTGGTTTTTGTAACTAAAGGTTGTTCCACAGTCTCATACACTCCATTGTTAACGTTCTCGTGGCCATTCTTAAATCGCCATAAAACAAGGGTTAATTAAACAAATTAACATATCACATAATATCCCTATATTATGACCGACCAACAAATAAGCTTAGATAAGACACACCTTAGCGAAGGATTTACTCATCTCTCCTCCTAGTTCTATTCCCGATCTCACGCCAGAGACCATATCCTAAGCTCGATACCAATCTGTGACGCCCCCAAAATAGGTATACAACACCCATTCGAGTCGCCAAATACATGGTAATGCGAAAAGAAAACTACAACTTCAATAATACAATTGTCGTGCAAAATACGACAACACATACTGTGAGTTTAAATACAAATATTATCTTCTAGACAATATACACACTTAAATAAGTCCTCGTTACAATTATTCAAATACTATTTTACAGTAATAGTGAGGATCGCTAAAACATCTTTCTAGAACCATCACTCCGCATTACCCATTTAGTTCCTGCTATGTTCTCACTTAGCCTAGAAAAATGGAGCAAAAAGGAAAAGGTGAGCTCAACTAGCCCAAGAAGAATATTATGACTAAGATAATATACAACAAATTATCGTTAGTCTTCAACAGGAAAAATCGATAAAATATAATAGCCCAACAAGTTTTTAGATCAACAATTGCGGTGAAACAACAATCCATTAAAAAAGTCAAGTAGAGAATGAGTTCTACTATCTTCTTCAATGTAAGACCCCAACTTATTATTAATGAAATTTAATTTTCTCTATTTATTATTTTGAAATAGTAAGGGTTGATTTGATTAATGTAGATAGTTATGGGTAAAATACGCAAATATTTCAAAATAAGCAAGTGGTTATAAAATATTCATTGTTGTAGGGAATATTCGTTTGGTCGTGGAATATTAAATGCTTGTCGAGGGAATATTAAATGCGACAGTACGCAACCATGTGTGGGCCCCATAACGGAAGCGATTGGATGAAGAAAGCGACAAATATAAGTTGTTTAAAAATAGCAGCGTAGTTATTACAGATTAATTTGTTAAAATACTAAATTGGTTAAAACACACGAAGACGCTGCGGTATTGCACCAATTATTGATTCTTACGTGAAGAAGGCCTTTACTCAATAATGGTTACGATAATTCTTTATTCAATATTTTATTTTATTGATTTAATAATTCTTTGCGTTGATATTTATATTCTTTGTTGTTTCAATAATTGTCATTACAAGTATTTTCATTATCGAAGCAATAATTCATATTATCTGAATAATATTATTAGATAACATTATTGGTAATGTCTAGAAAGTTACATCTCTAAGGAGAGGTTTGGTCACCTAATTGCGTCTTTAGTAAGGAGAAATTCTTATTGAAAGCCCCTCTTTCGAGGAGGCGCTGGTTGTCAATATTGTAATTACGTAATATTATTTGTGAATAATTAATTATTGATTCATATGATGAGAAAAATATTGATTTTATGTGGATATAGATGGAGAAAATTTTTAATGTGACAATTGTTAATTCATTTAAATATATTATTATATTTTAATAATATAATAATGATGATATTTTTACGATGAATGTGGGATATATGAGTATATATGGAGGAGGAGTATTTTTGTTACCAAAAATATTTAAAGCATGTTTTATGTATCGGTGGACCCCATTTCTTGACTGAAATTTGATTATAGCCTATAAAATTGTCCGTTTATGGATTTCGGTCAATTTTTGTTTGGAATTTGGAAAAACTTTCTTCTGCAAAGTTGTAGAGAATTGAATTTCCTATAAAAATTGGCGAGATTTGAATTTTCTGATAAAAGGGCTATTTATTATGAATTATTGAAGTTCCGAAGCTCCGAAATAATTGATTTTTGGAAGTTTAAAATAATTTAAATAAGAAAAATATTTTTTGTGTTTGGTGGGCATCTTTAACATGTCTTTAGAGATTTAATTGAGATGCTTGGATGCGTGGGAAGATGTGAAAAATAAATAATATTAATTTATTAAATTTTCTACTTTGGTGTTTCTAAGCATTTTTCTATAAATAGGGTGCTTAGGTTAGATGTGAAAATCACACCAGAAACTGAAGTTTTCTCTCTATATATTATCGATGTATTCTTGTGAGTATTTTGAGTATTGCTATACGGTGCAAGTTCAAGTCATAGCTTTATATCAGGTGTTTCAATTTGTAAATCCGATCTTTCGAGGTAAGGGATATTATTATTTTTTTAAGTAATGATATTATTTCTTCAATATCATTATCTTTGAAATATTGATCCGAAGTTTTTATCAAATTTGGAACTTTTGGTGTCTGAGTTCTTATTCACGTATCGACCTTTATTCACGATATCGATTAACTTATTCACTTAATCTGACCTTTATTCATCGAAAAATGAAAATTTTTCCTTTTCGTCTAAAATATCTATTGTGGATACTAGCTTTGATTGTATCCATGTTTTGATCATTCTTGAATTTTACACCACTATGATTATTTTTGAGGTATGGATAAAACAAAGTACGAATCCTTAATCCTTAATCCTTGTCATTTTGTTTCTTTGGATTCGTTTCTTAAAAAAAAAATTCATCATCTTGGTCTTAAATGATGATATTATTGAATATCTTTGGCACTGTAGTGCAAAGATGAATGATTTCGATGAATATCTTTGGCCTAGTAGTGCAAAGATGAGCAGTGTTTAGATGAACATGACCAATGATGAATATCTTTGGCCTCTGTAGTGCAAAGATGAATATTTGATTCCAAATATATATATTGATTGATATTCTGAGGGGATAAAAGATGAGCGATGAACTTTTAAATTCATACATAGATGATAGTAGTTTGTATTCTCTACTTAACTCTTCTAATGAATTATTATTTCCGCTGCGAATATTGATTTAAAACTTGTTATCTATTGTATTCTATTAGATTTTTTTCCCTGTTGAAGACTAATGATAATTTGTTGTATATTGTCTTAGTCATAATATTCTTTCTTTGGGCTAGTTGAGCTCACCCTTTTCCTTTTTGTTCCATTTTTTTCTTCTCGGGAGGCGAAAATATAGCGAAGTCTGAGTCGGGGTATGGAATGAAGGTTCTAGAGAGAGTTGTTTAGTAGTCCTCACCATTTTTGTAAAATAATGTATCAATAAATGTGATGAGGATTTATTTGAGTATAGATATTGTCTAGAAGATAATATTTGTATTCAAACTCACAGCAGTTTTCTTGTTGTAATAATAAAGTTGTAGTTGTTTACGTACCATGTATTGACAACTCGAATGGGTGATGTATACCTATTTTGGGGGCGTCATAGTTGGTATCGAGCTTAGGGATATGATATTTGGCGGAGATCGGGGAATAGAACTAGGAGGGAGAGCGAGTAAATCCTTGCTTAGTGTGTCCTACCTAAGCTTATTTGTTAGTTAGTCGGTATATAGGGATATTATGTGATATATTGATTTCCTTAATTAACCCTTGTTTTATGGCGGTATTTGAGAATGTCGTCGAGAATATTAATGTTGAAATGAGAGGCAAGTGAGAGCCTTTGTACTCACCAACGAGGAGAACGTCAACAGTGGCAATGTTCTCCTGTGAACAACACTGCTGAAGCAGAGATGATGAGCGAGGATGTTTAGAAGCGTTTTAGTTCATGTAAAATCGAGACGAGGAGACTTCGTGTTCAAAATACATGAGGAAATGATAGAAATTCACGGGTTGTCACAATGCAAGCGGTTCAAAGAGTTGGGACAACCAAAATTTAAGGAAAGCCCGATCCAATCATAAGCGGAAACATGGGTCAAGCAAATTATCAAGATATTCGATGTCTTGGGATGACGGAGAACGAAGGTTCCATTCGCCACCTTTATGTTAGTGGCGAGGCGAGACTCATCGGTGGGAGTACGTGAAGCGTATCCATCCAATTACTTTTCGGCGTCTTGGGAGGCGTTTGAAACTATTTAATGACAAATACTTTCACGAAAGTGTTAAATGCGTATGAAGGAAGTGGAGTTCATCGATTAGAACAAAACAACATGGCGGTGTCTCGATGCGAGGCAAAGTTTGCGAGTTATCGAGTTTGCACCTCATTTGGTGGAGAATGAGAACGTATGACTCGAGATGTTTCGAGAGGTTTGAAACTTCGGCGTACGACAATATCTCATTTCTCATAAATTTTTCTCTATTGAGATGTTGTAAGCGAGGCTCAATTATTAGAGCGAGATAGCGATACGGTCGTAGGAGGACCACAATCGAGGATCATCTAGGAGATAGCGGTCAACAAAACAACGATAAACGGCGGAGAAAGAAAAAGACGGACAAAAATGGTAACCACTACGGTAGTAATCATGGCCATGAAAATAGAAGAAGCGAAGTCGGGAGGAGGTTTTAAAAGAGGAGATTTAACAGCGACCATGTGAAGACGCAGCGGTCTTGAGATAGCAATCGGTTCTAAGGAGGAGAATGACCACCGGTCATATCTATAAATCTGGGAAAGAGGACATATCATTCCAAAGCGCCCTGTGATTCAAGGTATGCTATAATTATGGAAAGGAAGGACATATCTCTCGAGATTATGCAGAAATGAAACCTAGTTCGGGTGAGGGACGGTGACTCAAAAGATCATCCCGTAAAAGTCAAAGTCAAGCGGTTCTAGAAGGCGTTTGTTGTGGATGGTCAAAATCGAGGAACCCAAACGAGGTGATCACGGGTAAGCTATTTATAAATTCTTGCAAAGTTTATACCTTACTTGATACCTGGTCTTTACCCATTCATTTATCTCTCTTGCTTGTGCTCAAGCGTTTAAACTTGACTCAGGAGAAATTAGACTTTGACTATCTCGTGGAAACTCCGTTAGGAGAAACTTTTATCACATCCATTGTTTATAAATCTTGTTTGATTCAAGTTGGCACCATCACCTTACCATTGACCTTATCTCTTTAAAGATACTTGCTTTTGATGTGATTTTAGGGATTGATTGGTTAACTACTCATCATGCCAAAATTGATTATTTTTACCGTAAGGTTGTTAGTTTTCATATTCCTAACCAACTTGTTTATGCAATTCAAGCAACTAAACCATTAAAATCAATCACATCATATCTAATCATAAAGCTATTCGTTTATTGAAAAGCGGATGTCAAGCTTTCTTAGCCCATGTTATGGATTTGAATAAAGACACGTCAAATTTGAATAATATTCTTATTGTTATTGACTTTCTGGCGTATTTCTGAAGAACTTCCGGTCTACCCCGAGCGTGAAGTTGAATTCTTTATTGATCTTGAACTGATACAAAGCCCATTTCTAAAACCCCATATCGAATGGCTCTATTGAACTTCAGAGTTAAAGGTCCAACTACTGAGAGTTGTTGGACATCGATTTCATTCGTCAAGTACATCTCCTTGGGGTGCTCTATTTTATTAAGTAAAGAAGAAAGAGCGGGAGTATGCGACTTTGTATTGACTATCGGGAATTGAACCATGTCACCATCAAGAATAGGTATCCTCTACCTCTTATTGATGACCTGTTTGACCAGTTGTAAGGAGCACAATTCTTTTCAAAGATCGAACTTCGTTCTAGATATCATCAGCTGAAGATTAGAACTGAGGATATTCTAAAGAATGCCTTCAGAACTCGGTACGGGCATTATGAATTCTTAGTCATGTCTTTCGGATTGACTAATGCTCATGCGGCTTCCATGGATATGATGAACCGAGTATTCAAGGAATATTTGGATCGGGTTCGTTGTTGTTTTATTGATGACATCCTCATATATTCCAAAAGTCGTGAAGATCATGAGCACCATTTAATTTGGTACTCAAAGGCTTCGTGAAAACAAACTATATACCAAATTGAAGAAATGTGAGTTCGGCGAGAAGTAGCATTCCTTGGGCACGTGGTGTCGAAACATGGAGTATCATTGATCGTACGAAGATTGAAGCAATCAAAGTTGGGAGCAATGAAGTCGGTGATCAAATGACGTAGCTTTTTGGGCTTAAGCGGTTATTATCGGAGATTCGTGGAAGGTTTTCTCGAATCGCTACTCCATTAATCCAGCTAACTCGGAAGGATACAAAATTCGTTTGGAGCGAAGAATGCGAGAAGGGTTTCCAAGAGTTCAAGAGGAGACTCATTTCAAGCTTTTTCTAACAATACCATCTAAAATGCGGATGGATTTGTTATCTACAACGATGCTTTGCAAAGGGTTAGGATGTGTTCTCATGCAGCGTGGGAAAGTCATAGCCTATGCCTCGCGACAACTTAAAGAGTATGAGAGGAATTATCCTACTCATGATCTAGAGTTAAGATTGATCGTTTTCATGCTTAAAGATATGGAGGCACTTATCTATATGGGGAGAAAGTGGAGATATATTCATACCATAAAAGCCTTAAATATTTCTTCACTCAAAAAGCAGCGACGTTGGCTCGAGCTATTGAAAGACTACGACCACACTATTCAATACCATCACGGAAAAAGTGAATGTGGTAGGTGACGCGTTGAGAAGAGAAGATCATATGCGAGGAATGAGTGCGATGATGTCAAGTATACGATAGAGCCAACTTTAATAGAAAAAGTTAAGGTTGCTCGAGCCATTGGGCCGGAGGCGATCGCGTATGAAGAATAAAGTACAAGAAGGTGCTATTATTAGGAGGCGAGAATTGATGAAGAAGGAATACTTGAGTCCACTCTAGACTTTGTGTTCTAACGACTACGATTTGAAGTACAAGATTATGATGGAGTCACCTGATACACCATTTGCAATCCTCTTGGAAGTACTAAAATGTATCGTGATCTTGACATACATTTTGGTGGAACAATATGAAGAGAGATTGCAAAGTTTATCTCGATGTGTTTAACTTGTCGGCGTGTAAAGCGGAACATCTAGTACCTAAGGGTCCATTGCAACCACTTGAGATTCCGAAATGGAAGTGGGAACACATTACCATGGATTTCGTCACGGGTCTTCCTACGGTTTCTCAAGGCATCAATGCTATTTGGGTTATTGTTGATAGATTAACCAAGTCCGCTCATTTCTTGCCGATATCACGGAGACTTATTCCTTGAGCGTCTTGCTTAGTATATATGTAAATGAGATTGTGAGGTTGCATGGCATGCAGTATCCATAGTTTTGGATCGTGACCCAATATTCACTTGATTTTGGGTTAGCTTGCAAAAAGCTATGGGCGCGGATTTACGATTGATTCGGCATACCATCCTCAAATGGAATGGACAATCGAGAGAGGACTATTCAAACTCTTGAAGATTTATTAAGACTACTGTGTCCTGAACTTCAAGGCGGTTAGGATAAGTATTTACCATTAGTGGAATTCTCCTACAACAAGCAGTTATCGGCAGAAGTATAGGTGTGGCTCCATTTGAAGCATTATATGGGCGAAAGTGTCGCTCTACAATATGTTGGGATGAGGTGGGTGAAGCAACATTGTTGGGACCCGAAAGTTGAAGATGCGATATGACTCACCGAAAAGATCCAAATGATTCGACAACGTATACAAAGCGGCACAAGATCGACAAAAGAGTTATGCGGATCTTCATCGAAAGGACGTGGAATTTAGTATATGGGATCATGTATTGTTGCGAGTTGCTCCATGGGAAGGAGTTACAAGATTTGGGAAGAGAGGAAAGCTCAATCCACGATTTATTGGTCCATTTCAAATTCTTTGACAGAGAGTAGGAAATGTAGCCTATAGACTCGCGTTACTCTCGAGTATGTCTCGTATTCATAATGTGTTTCATATCTCATACTTCGTAAATATGTGAAAGACCGAACCACGTTATAGAGTTAGAACAGGACGAGAGAGCCCAGAAGACTTAAATTACGAAGAGTACACTGTCAAGATCTTGGATAGGAAGGAGTATGTCCTACGACAAAGGTCATACCACAAGTTAAAGTTACGTGGAGGAATCATGCTTTATAGAGGAAATGACCGAGAATTGGAAAGCGGAAATGAAAGCGAGGTATCCTCACCTTTTGAAACACGTGTACGTACATCAATTTCGAGGACGAAATTTCATAAGGAGGGAGGTTGTAAGACCCCAACTTATTATTAATGAAATTTAATTTTCTCTATTTATTATTTTGAAATAGTAAGGGTTGATTTGATTAATGTGGATAGTTATGGGTAAAATCATAAATATTTCAAAATAAGCAAGTCGTTATAAAATATTCATTGTTATCGGGGAATATTCGTTTGGTCGTGGAATATTAATATTCTGACGAATACGACCATGTGTGGGCCCCATAACGAAAGCGATTGGATGAAGAAAGCGACAAATATAAGTTGTTTAAAAATAGCAGGCGTAGTTATTACAGATTAATCTTGTTAAAATACCGTGGTTAAAACACGATGTATGCGGTATTGCACCAATTATTGATTCTTACGTGAAGGCCTTTACTCGATAATGGTTACGGTAATTCTTTATTCGGTATTTTATTTTATTGATTTAATAATTGTTGCGTTGATATTTATATTCTTTGTTGTTTCAATAATTGTCATTATACGGTATTTTTCATTATCGAAGCAATAATTCATATTATCTGAATAATATTATTAGATAACATTATTGGCAATGTCTAGAAAGTTACATCTAGGAGAGGTTTGGTCACCTAATTCAAGGTTAGTAAGGAGAAATTCTTATTAGAAAGCCCCTCTTTCAGAAGGCGCACTGGTCATCAATATTGTGATTCGTAATATTATTTGTGAATAATTAATTATTGATTCATATGATGAAAAATATTGATTTTATGTGGATATAGATGGAGAAAATTTTTAATGTGACAATTGTTGAAAATTGAAATTTTATCTTTTTCTGATAAAATAATTCATTTAAATATATTATTTTATTTTAATAATATAATAATGATGATATTTTTACGATAAATGTGGGATATATGAGTATATGTGGAGAAGGACTATTTTTGTTACCAAAAATATTTAAAACATGTTTTATGTGTCGGTGGACCCCATTTCTTGACTGAAATTTGATTATAGCTTGTAAAATCGCCCGTTTGTGGATTTCGGTCAATTTCTGTTTGGAATTTGGAAAAACTTTCTTCTGCAAAGTTGTAGAGAATTGAATTTCCTATAAAATCACGCTAGATTTGAATTTTCTGATAAAAGGGCTATTTATTATGAATTATTGAAGTTCCGAAGCTCCGAAATAATTGATTTTTGGAAGTTTAAAATAATTTAAATAAGAAAAACGTTTTTGTGTTTGGTGGGCATCTTTAACATGTGCTAGAGACTGAATTCAGATGCTTGGATGCGTAGGAAGATGTGAAAAAATAAATAATATTAATTTATTAAATTTTCTACTTTGGTGTTCTAAGCATTTTTCTATAAATAGGGTGCTTAGGTTAGATGTGAAAATCACACCAGAAACTGAAGTTTTCTCTCTCTATATTATCGAGCGTATTCTTGTGAGTATTTTGAGTATTGCTATATGGTGTAAGTTCAAGTCATAACATATATCCGGTGTTTCAAATGTAAAGATCGATCTTTCGAGGTAAGGGATATTATTATTTTTTTCGTAATGATATTATTTTTCAATATCATTATCTTTCAAATATTGATCTGAAGTTTTTATCAAATTTGGAACTTTTGGTGTCAGATTCTTATTCACGTATCGACACTATTCACTATGAATCGACCTTTATTCATCGAAAAATGAAAATTTTTCCTTTTCGCCTAAAATATCTATTGTGGATATTTTAGCTTTGATTGTATCCATGTTTTGATCATTCTTGAATTACACTACTATGATTATTTTTGAGGTATGGATAAAACAAAGTACGAATCCTTAATCCTTAATCCTTGTCATTTTGTTTCACTGGATTCGTTTCTTTAAAAATATTTTCATAATCCTCGGTCTTAAATGATGATATTATTGAATATCTTTGGCATTGTAGCAAAAGATGAATGATTTCGATGAATATCTTTGGCTCGTAGTGCAAAGATGAGCAAGTGTTTAGATGAACATGAATTAAGTGATGAATATCTTTGGCCTGTAGTGCAAAGATGAATATTTGATTCCAAATATATATATTGATTGATGTTACAGGGATAAAAGATAGACGATGAACTTTTAAATTCATACATAGAAGATAGTAGTTTGTATTCTCTACTTAACTCTTCTAATGAATTATTATTTTCGCTGTAAATATTGATTTAAAACTTGTTGTCTATTATATTCTATTAGATTTTTTCCTGTTGAAGACTAATGATAATTTGTTGTATATTATCTTAGTCATAATATTCTTCTTTGGGCTAGTTGAGCTCACCCTTTTCCTTTTTGTTCCATTTTTCTTCTCGGGAGGCGAGAATATAGCGAGATGCAGTCTGGGGTATGGAATGAAGGTTCTAGAGAGAGTTGTTTAGTAGTCCTCACCATTTTGTAAAATAATTTATCAATAAATGTGATGAGGATTTATTTGAGTATAGATATTGTCTGAAGATAATATTTGTATTCAAACTCACGCTTTTCTTGTTGTAATAATAAAGTTGTAGTTGTTTACGTACCATGTATTGACAACTCAGAATGGGTGATGTATACCTATTTTGGGGGCGCCACATCTAAGATTTAAAAGTCCATCATCAATATTTTATCCCCGTAACAACAATCAATATACATCTTTAATCAAATATTCATCTTTTTCTTCACAGGCCAAAGATATTCATTCAGTATCACGAGTTAGTCATGTTCATCTCAACACTGTTCATCTTTGCACTACAAAAGCGAAAAGATATTCATCGATTAATCATTTATCTTTTTGCCTTCACAAGTGAAGATATTTAGTAATATCATCATTTAGGGTAGAGGATGATGAAAAATATTTAAAAAAAGCGAATCCAAAGTGAAACGGAATGACAAATAGTAGGGATTAAGTATAGCAGTTTATCCAAGATCAATAATACTTCATAAATACCAATTTTGAAGCAGAATTCAAAAATAAAGATCAAAACATGGATACAATCAAAGATAGTAACCATAATAGACATCTTGGATAAAAAGAAGAAAATTTCATTTTTTGATGAATAGTGTCGTATTCGTGAATAATGCCATATACGTGAATAGTGTCGTATACGTGAATAGTAACTCCGACACAAAAAGTTCCAAATTTGATAAAAATTCAGATCAATACTTCGGCATAATGATATTGAAGAAATAATATCATATATGAAGAAAATAACATCCCTTACCTCAAAATATCAGTACTTCTGATCGGAATATCGGTATAAGGCTGAAGGAAACTTGCACGGATGAATAGAAACTCACAAAGTATCTAAATACTTACAAAATACACTCAATAATCTAGAGAGAGAAAGAGAGAAAACTTGTTTCTGGTGTGATTTTCAATTCTAACTTAGCCCTCTATTTATAGAAAAATGTTAGCAGACTTAACCTGCAACCTGATGGCTTTACCTGCTACTATTTCCACCCACCACATTTGAAATAAATTCAGCACATTTCTTCACTAACCACAAGTGGGGCCCACTCAATTCTAGAATTTTCCACCAAAATCATTTATAAACCTAATTTATGAATCAGTCACCTCTTAAAATTCATAACAAATCATACGTTCATTTTTAACGGTTCAAAATTTGTGGACATATACTCAACTTATATATATATAACATATCCAAAAATTACAACGATCCAACGGTCGGATTAAAAATTATAACTCACACAATATATCTCAAAAATACTGATTTAATTTTTAATACCTTCATTCCGATAAAAATACTGATAAAACACCTCAACATTAACTCCTTCATTTTTAACTACAATAAATATATCCAACATTTATATCCACATAAAAAAAATTTCCTTATTATATGAATCAATAATTAATTATTCACAAATAATATTACAGAATCAAATTTATGACAACCGGTAGTTCCGAGGAAGAGGGGCTTTCAATAAGAATTTCTCCTTATTGGTAGCGCAATTAGGTGACCAAACCTCTCCTTGACAGAACTTTCTAGACATTGCCAATAATGCTATCTAATAATATTATTCAAATAATATGAATTATTGATCTGATAATGGGAAATAATGTGCAGTGACAATTATTGAAATAATAAATATCAACGAAGCAATTATTGAATCAATAAAATAAAATATTAAGCGAAGAATTCACTGTGATAATTATTGAGTAGTGCCTTCTTTACGTAAGGATCAATAATTCATCAATCATCGTGCATCCACGATATTATTCGTATTTTAACCACAGGGTATTCCAACGGTGTTAGCTTGAATAACTACGTCGTTATTTATAAAAACTCAAACTTGTCGCTTTTCTTCATCCTACGTTATTTACATTATGGGCCCACAAATGACTACTACTGCTGTAGTGTACTACGAATATTCAAACAACAAGAATATTCCACGACCAAACGAATATTCCCAAACAACAATGATTATTTTATAACCACTTGCATATTTTGCAAAATTTACACATTTCACCCATAACCGAGAGAATTATATCAAATTAATACCTTATTATTCACAAATATAATTAGAGGAAATTGATTTTATTTATAATAAGTTTGGGTCTTACAATATATATATATATATATATATATATATATATATATATATCTAATAAAATACAAATGTCATTTCAATAAATCATCTGGACCGTTCAAAGTTTGAGATAAATCCTGTGACGACCCCAAAATTGGTCCATTCCATCCAACCCATTCTGAGTCGCCAAATACATGATAAAAAAAACAAATACAACTTCAGTAATACAATCGTCGTGCAAAATACGACAACACATATACTGTGAGTTTCAATACAACTATTGTCTAATAGACAGTATAAAAACTCAAAAGGGGTCCTCATTACAATTATTAATACGCTATTTCACAGAATAGTGAGGACTACTAATGCAACCATCTGGACCGTCAATCCATTCCCCGACTAGTCCCAGCTATATTCTCATTTCCTGAAGAGAACAGTGAAAGAAAGGGTGAACTCAACTAGCCCAGTAAGAAATATTATGACTAAGATAATATACAACAAATTATCATTAGTCTTCAACAGGGAAAAATCTGATAAAATATAATAGACAACAAGTTTTAGATCAACAACTGCAGCGGAATAAGCAATCCATTAGAAGAGTCAAGTAGAGAAAGAATTCTATTATCTTCTATGAATTTAAAAGTCCATCATCAATATTTTATCCCTATAACATCAATCAATACAAATCTTTAATCAAATATTCATCTTTGCACTACGGGCCAAAGATATTCATTTGTATCACCAGTTGGTCATGTTCATCTCAACACCTGTTCATCTTTGCACTACGGGCCAAAGATATTCAACAACATGTCATCATTGCACTACATGCCAAAAATATTCACCAGTTAATCATTCATCTTTGCACTACAGGCCGAAGATATTTAGTAATATCATCATTTAGGACTGAGGATGATGAAAAATATTTTAAAAAAAACGAATCCAAATTGAAACGGAAGGACAAATAGTAGGGATTAAGAGCAATAGCGGTTTATCCAAGATCAATAATACTTCATAAATACCAATTTTGAAGAAGAATTCAAAAATAAAGATCAAAACATGGATACAATCAAAGATAGTAACCATAATAGACATCTTGGACAAAAAGAAGAAAATTTCATTTTTTGGTGAATAGTGCCGTATTCGTGAATAGTGTTGTATACGTGAATAGTGCCGTATACGTGAATAGTAACTCCGACTCAAAAAATTCCAAATTTGATAAAAAAAAATTCAGATCAATACTTCGGCATAATGATATTGAAGAAATAATATCATTTATGAAGAAAATAACATCCCTTACCTTGCAGAAGCATACTTACATTCGGGCCGGAATATCGGATATAGTGTTGAAGGAACTTGCACCGTATAGCAACACTCAAAGTATCAAAATACTCACAAGAATACGCTCGATAATATAGAGAGAGAAAGAGAGAAAACTTGTTTCTGGTGTGATTTTCAATTCTAACTTAGCCCTTTATTTATAGGAAAATGTTAGCACGCCGAAGCAGACTTAACCTGCAACCTGATGGCTTTACCTGCTACTATTCCCACCCACCACATTTGAAAATTCAATTGAGCACATTTCTCACCAACCAAAAGTGAGGCCCACCAATTCTAGAATTTTCTACCAAAATCATTTATAACCTAATTTCCGAATCAGTCACCTCTTAAAATTCATAACAAATTACACGCTCATTTTAACGGTTCAAAATTTGTGGACATATACTCAACTTATATATGTATAACATATCCAAAAATTACAACGATCCAACGGTCGAATTAAATATTATAACTCACACAATAAAGCTATAATAACATCGATTTGATCTTTTAATACCACCAATCCGACAAAATACTGATAAAATACCTCAACATTAACTCCTTCATTTATAACCACATAAATAAATCCATCATTTATATCCACATAAAATAAATATTTCCATATCATATGAATCAATAATTAATTATTCACAAATAATATTATAGAATCACATTTATAATGAACCAAAATGTTCGAGGAAAGAGGGGTTTTCGATAAGAATTTCTCTTTCTGGTGGCGCAATTAGGTGACCAAACCTCTCCTCGTGAACTTTCTAGACATTGTCAATAATGCTATCTAATAATATTATTCAAATAATATGAATTATTGATCCGATAATGGAGATCTTGTCGATGACAATTATTGAACAACAATAATATAAAATATCAACGCAAACAATTATTGAATCAATAAAATAAAATATTGAACAAGAATTCATCGTGACAATTATTGAGTAGTGCCTTCTTACGTAAGGATCGATAATTCAACAATCTTGTATGCAATACTGGTGCTTCTTGTGCAACCCACGCGTATTCGTATTTTAACCACCGGGTATTTCAACAAGTGTTAATCAGAATAACTACGTAGTTATTCAATTTTGTCGTTTTTTCATCCGCAGTTATCCGTTATGGGGCCCACAAATAGTTGTCTTAGTTATACGAATATTCCCAACGTGAAAGAATATTCCACGACCAAACGAATATTCTAAACAATAATGAATATTATATAACCACTTGCTTATTTTGAAAATTTGCACATTTCACCCATAACCAAAGTATTATATCAAATTAATACCTTATTATTCACAATAATAAATAAAAGAAATTTGATTTTATTCATTAAAAAGTTGGGGTCTTACAACCTCCCCTCCTTATGAAATTTCGTCCTCGAAATTGACGTACGTACCTGGTGTTTCGAAAAGGTGAGGATACCTCGCTTTCATTTCTTATTCCAACTCCCAGGTAATTTCTTTAATAGCATGGTTTCTCCACAAAACCTTAACTTGAGGTATAACCTTTGTGCATAGGACATGTTCTTTCCTATCTAAGATCTTGACAGGTACCTCCTCGTTCGTTAAATCTTCGGCTATCTCGTCTGGTTCTAACGCAATAATATAATTTGGGTCATCCACATATTTATGTAACATCTATACGTGAAAAACATTATGAACACGTGGCATACTTAGCGTTAAGGCGAGTCTATAGGCCACAGTTCCTACTTGATCGAGGATTTCAAATAAATCGAAGGCTTGAGCTTTCTTCTCTTCATCGACTCTTACTTCTAGAATAACGCATTCTTGCACCTTCTTCTTTATATTCATCAGCTCCAGTGTGTAGCTTGAGCGGTTTTAACGTTATCGATTAAAGTCGATTCTACTCATATATTCGTTATCTTCACGTGGGTCCCTAGAGTCTTTAACTCTATCTTCATCATTTGTAAGTTATACGAATGTGTGACGCCCCCAAAATTAGGTATACATCACCCATCTGGGGTCGCCACTTACATGGTACAGAATACAAATACAACTTAATTATACAACTGTCGTGTAAAATACGATTAAAACATAAGTCGTGAGTTTTAATACAATTATTGTAAATCAGACAATATTCAAACTCAAATTCAATATTATTACATTTATTTTCCACTATTTCACTTTGAATAGTGAGGACTACTAATCTTATCATCCGTCCGTCACTCCGTTCCCGACTAGTCCTCGCCACGTTCTCATTTCACGAAGAGAACAATAAAAGTAAAAGGGTGAGCTCAACTAGCCCAAGAGGGAAATATTATGACTAAGATAATGCGAGAATATATTATCGTTAGCCTTCAAATGGTGTTAAAGCGATACAATATAACAACCATCAAGTTTAAGCTGCGGTGAGAACAAGCAATCCATTAAAAGAGTCAAGAGAGAATAAAATCTACTATCTTTTATGATTTAAAAGGTTTTCATCACTTTTATTCTTTGGGACTCGACAATAAATAATCCACATCATCGAATCACCCCGCACTACGACGAGGATATTCTTTAGTATCACGACCATAATTATCCATGCACTACAAAGCCAAGAATATTTGTGTATTCAATAATGGTCATGATCATGCCAACAACAAATCCATCAATGCACTACGGGCCAATGAGGACTTTTACCACATCATTTGTAACATTACGGTCATGATTACAAAGAATAATCACTGGTCATAATCATACCAAGTCCATCTATGCCTTTATAGGCCATGAGATGACTTTCAACAAAATATAAACATGAGGATGATGACAATAATATAAGAATTCAATAAAACAAGTTCAAGAATTATTTTATCCAGGAACTAATAACGTCCAAATTGTCAACGTGATACTGCTTTGTAGAGTAAAATTCAAGAATGCTCAGAAGAATATTTTCATGAAAAGATACTGGATGAAGCGCAAATATCAAGGATATTCCACTAATTTCATGGAGTATAGAAGTCAAAACTTTAACCAACTGATTATAATAAGGAATGGAATAACAAAAGAAATCACCAGACATGCGATAGATCGTACAGGCAAGTTATTCCAACAGAATAATAAATAACGGAATCAGGTCCGGCGTAAAACGCACAAACAGGATATTCCAACAAAATAATAAAGAGGCGGAATCGGTCCAGGCGTAAAACTTATGAATATGATATTCCAGCAGAATAATAAAAAGGCGGAATCAGTCCGCGTAGAAACGCATGCACGAGGATATTCCAATGAGAATAATAAAAGGCGGAACCGGTCAAAGCGTAGAACGCATGCATGAGAGGATGTTCCAACAGAATGATAAAGAATGGAACAATGGAAGAAATTCACCAAGTATAGGGTAGCAGCGTATCTGAGTTATTCAACGAGAATAATAAAGGATAGAATAACAGAAGTTCTCTTCATAGATAAGAAAGAAATAATACTCCCTACGAGTACAACAAATAATATTTTCTACCTTGGAAAAATTGGATACTGAAATAGTGAGTAGTAGATTTCTCTTCTTCTTTCTCTCTATAATTTCTCTCTATAATAATCGCTCTAAAGCTTTTGTGAATTGGTGAGAAATGAAGGAATAATGAGCTTCTATTTATAGAAAAATATAATTTCGATAATTGCACGTTTTGGGGCTCGAAAAATTACAGTACAATACCTCCAACTTTTCTTTCATTTTTAATCTAGTCCTGCAAGTATTATCAATCTTGCATCAACTCCTCTAATAGTAAATAATGTGAATCAATAGTTCAATCATGTGAATCAATAGTATAATTGTGACGCCCCCAAAATAGGTATACAACATCCATTCTGAGTCGCCAAAATACATGGTATGAAAGCAAACTACAACTTTGATAATCTGAGATGTCGTGTAGAATACTTACAATACTGTTGTGAGTTTAAATACAAATATTATCTTCTAAACAATATACACAACCAAATAAGTCCTCATTAATTATTCATACACTATTTTACTGAAATAGTGAGGATGTTTAAAACATCTTCCTAGAACCATCACTCCATACCCCAGACTCGATCCTCGCTTATGTTTCTCCTCTCCGAGAAGAAAAATGGAACAAAAAGGGAAAGGGTGAGCTCAACTAGCCCGATAAAGAACATTATGACTAAGATAATATACAACAAATTATCGTTAGTCTTCACGAGGAAAAAATCGATAAATTATAATAGATAACAAGTTTTAGATCAATAAATGCAATCTAACAAAGAATCCATTAGAAGAGTCACGTAGAGAAAGAATTCTACCGCCTTCTAAGGTTTAAAAGTCCATCATCAATATTTTATCCTCAGAATAACAATCAATATTCATCTTTGCACTTTCTGTGCCAAAGATATTCATTTAAATCACCAGTTAGTCATGTTCATCTCAACACTGTTCATCTTTGCTACTGAGCCAAAGATATTCATCGATTAATCGTTCATCTTTGCACTACTGTGCCAAAGATATTCATTTATATCATCATTTAAGACCGAGGATGATGAAAAATATTTTAAAAAAGCGAATCCCGGTGAAACAAAATGACAAGGATTAAGGATTAAGGATTCGTACTTTGTTTTACCCATGTCCAAAAATACCTCAAAATAATCATATTGGTGTAAAATTCAAGAATGATCAAAACATGGATACAATCAAAGCTAGTATCCGAATAGATATTTTGGGCAAAAAGAAAATTTTTAATTTTTCTATTGAATAGTGTCGATTGATGAATAAGGTCGTATATGTGAATAGTCTTATATCGTGAATAGTAACCCGACACAACAAGTTCTAAATTTGATAAAAGTTCAACAAAGATTTTGGCATAATGATATTGAAGAAAATAATATCATTTGCGAAAGAAATAACATCCTTACCTCAAAATAACCGTACTTACGATTGAATTTCAGATATAGTCTTGTAAACTTACATTAGTATAGCAACACTCAAAATATACTCACAAGAATACGTTCGACAATATAGAGAGAGAAAGAGAGAAAACTTAGTTTCTGGTGTGATTTTCAATTCTAACTTAACCCTCTATTTATAGGAAAATGCTAGAACGCCAACGGAGACTAAAATAATAAAAAATTATTTTTTATTTAAACTTCCTACGCATGCTTTGTTAGGCCAAGACCAGCCCCTCAATGCTAAAAATTTCAGCAGCCCATGTGTTTAATCACACCAACCAAAGTGGGTCCCACCCATTAATAAAAATTATTTTATTTTCCGAAACTTCAACAATTAAGTAGAAAATAGCTCGGTTATCGAAAAATTCAAAACTTGTGATTTTTCATGGAAATTCCATTCTCTACAACTTTGCAGAAGAAAGTTTTTCCAAATTCCAAATGTAAATTGACCAAAATCCATAAGCAGGCGATTTTATAAATATAATAAATTTTCTAATAAGAATTGTGTCCACAGACACACAAAATATGTGTTAAACATTTAATGCCACAAAATACTCTACCTCCTCATATACTCATATATCCCATATTCATTATAAAAAATATCACAGTTAATATATTATTAAAATAATATATTTAAATGAATTATTTTATCGGAAAAAGATAAAATATTAATTTTCAACAATTGTCACATTAAAAATTTTCTCCATCTATATCCACATAAAATAAATATTTTCTTTATCATAATAATCAATAATTAATTATTTTAAAATAATATTACGTAATCACAAGATCGATAACCGTGCCGTTCCGGGAAGAGGGGCTTTCCAATAAGGATTTCTCCTCTTGGTGGCTTAATTAGGTGTGACCAAACCTCTCCTTAGATGTAACTTTCTAGACATTGCTAATAATGTTATCGATAATATTATTCAAATAATATGAATTATTGATTTGATAATGGAAAATAATTGTGTAATGACAATTATTGAAACAACAAATATAAAAAATATCAACGCAACAATTATTGAATCAATATAATATTGAGCAAAGAATTCATTGTAACAATTATTGAGTAGTGCCTTCTTTACGTAAGGATCAATAATTCAACAATAATTGTGCAATACCTGGTGTCCCTCTCGCGTGCAATCACGCGATATTACGTATTTTAACAACTGGGTAACCCAACAATTGTTAATTGCAGTAACAATTTACGCCAAGTTATTTATAAAACTCAATCTTTGTCGCTTTCTTTCATCCAACCATTTTCCGTTATGGGGCCCACTAATGATCACACTGGCAACCGTCAGCGTCGAGGAGATTTAAACAAAAAGAATATTCCACGACCAAACGAATATTCCCAAACAATAATGAATATTTTATAACCACTTGCTTATTTTGTAAACTTTGCACATTTCACCCATAACCAAAGAATTATATCAAATTAACCCTTATTAATTTAGAATAATGAATAAAGGAAAATTCAATTTTATTTATAATAAGTTGGGGTCTTACAACCTCCCTCCTTATGAAATTTCGTCCTCTAAATTAAACGACGCACTGTGTATAGAAAAGGTGAGGTACCCGCTTTCATCTCCGATTCCAACTCCCATGTCATTTCCTCAATTGCATGGTTTCTCCACAAAACCTTAACTTGTGGTATAACCTTCGTGCGTAAGATATGCTCTTTCCTATCCAAAATCTCAACAGGTATCTCCTCGTATATTAAATCTTCATTATCTCAAATGCGGTTCTAACGCAATAATGTGGTTCGGGTCTTTCACATATTTACGAAGCATAGAAATGTGGAATACATTGTGAACACGAGACATACTTGGAGGTAAACGCGAGTCTATAGGCTACGTTTCCTATTCGGTCAAGAATCTCAAATGGACCAACAAACCTTGGATTGAGCTTTCCTCTTTTCCCAAATCTTGTAACTCCTTTCCATGGAGCAATACGTAACAATACATGATCTCCAATATTAAACTCCACGTCCTTTTCATGAAGATCAAAGATAACTCTTTTGTCGATCTTGTGAAGTTTGAATACGTTGTCGAATCATTTGGATCTTTTCGTAGTCATGCGTCTTAATAATTCTGGTCCCAACAATGTTGCTTTCTCCCACCTCGCCCCAAAGATATCGAGAAGCGACATTTTCGGCCCATCTAACGCCTCAAATGGAGCCATGCCTATACTTGCTTGATAAGCTGTTGTTGTAAGAGAATTCCACCGATGGCAAGTACTTATCCCAACTTCCTTTGAAATCTAGAACACGAGTCTTAATAGATCTTGAGGGTTTGAATAATCCTCTCCGATTGTCCGATTCGTTTGAGGATGGTATCTTTGAACGGAATCGTAAATCTGCGCTCATAGCTTTCTGCAAGCTAACCCAAAATCTTGAAGTGAATCTCGGGTCACGATCCGAAACTATGGATCTTGGCATGCCATGCAATCGCATAATCTCATTCATGTACATACGAAGCAAGACTTTCAAGGAATAAGTCTCGCATGATATCGGTAAGAAATGGGCGAGACTTGGTTAATCTATCAACAATAACCCAAATTGCATCTACGCCTTGAGAAATTTTGGGAAGACACTGTAACAAAATCCATAGTAATGTGTTCCCATTTCCATTCCAAAATCTCAAGTGGTTCTGATGGACCTTTTGGCACTTGATGTTCGCCGGCTTTTACGTTGACAAAGTTAAACATCTTGAGATAAACTCTGCAATCTCTCTCTTCATATTGTTCCACCAAAATGTATGTCGAATATCATGATACATTTTGGTACTCCCAAGATGGATTGCAAGCGGGGTGTGTGTGCCTCCATCATGATTTTATGCTTCAGTCGAGAATCGTTAGAACGCGAAAGTCTAGAATTGACTCAAGTATTCCTTCTTCATCGATTCTTGCTTACGGAATGGCACCTTCTTGCACTTTCTTCTTCATTTGTATCAGCCCCAGGTCCGTAGCTTGAGCAGCTTTAACTTTATCAATTAAAGTCGGTTCTACTCGTATATTCGCCATCATCATGTGGGATCCTGGAGTCTTTAATTCTATCTTCATCCTTTGTAAGTCGTATAAAATGGGCTCTGCGTTGATAATATTGCACTTTCGTACTTTGCATATGATCTTCTACTCAACGCGTCAGCTACTACGTTCGCTTTTCCAGGATGATATTGAATATTGTGATCGTAATCTTTCAATAGCTCAAGCCAACGTCGTTGCCGCATATTGAGTTCTTTTTAGGTGAAGAAATATTTGAGGCTTTTATGGTCCGTATAAATCTCCACTTTCTCTCCATACAAGTAGTGTCTCCATATCTTCAACGTGAATACGACTGCTGCCAACTCTAGATCATGGGTAGGATAATTCCTCTCATATTCTTTGAGTTGTCTTGAGGCATAGGCTATGACTTTCCCATGTTGCATGAGAACACATCCTAACCCCTTGCCAGAAGCATCGCTGTAGATAACAAATCCATCCGAACCAGATGGTTTTGTTAGAACAGGTGCCGAAATGAGTCTCCTCTTGAGCTCTTGGAAACACTTCTCACATTCTCCGCTCCATATGAATTTTGTATATTTCCGAGTCAACTGAGTTAACGGAGTAGCGATTCGAGAAAATCCTTCCACGAATCTTCGATAATAACCAGCTAAGCCCAGAAAGCTGCGTACTTCGGTCATCGACTTCGGTTGCTCCCAACTTTGTATTGCTTCAATCTTCGCCGAGTCAACAGATACTCCTTGTTTTGACACCACGTGCCCAAGGAATGCTACTTCCTCAAGCTAGAACTCGCATTTTTTCAGCTTGGCATAAAGCTTGTGTTCACGAAGTCTTTGTAGTACCAGCTTCAAATGGTGCTCATGATCTTCACGGCTTTTGGAATAGATGAGGATGTCATCAATAAAGACAACAACGAACTGATCCAAATATTCCTTGAATACACAGTTCATCATATCCATGAAAGCAGCAGGAGCATTAATCAATCCAAAAGACATGACCAAGAATTCATAATGCCCGTATCGATTCCTGAATGCCGTCTTTGGAATATCCTTAGTTTTAATCTTCAGCTGATGATGTCCAGAACGAAGATCAATCTTTGAAAAGAATTGCGCTCCTCAGAATCGGGTCAAACAGTCATCAATGCGAGGTGGCGGATACCTATTCTTGATGGTGACATGGTTCAATTCTCGATAGTCAATACAAAGTCGCATACTCCCGCCTTTTCTTCTTTACGAATAAAGCACAGAGCACCCCAAGGAGACGATTTGGGGACGAATGAAACCGATGTCTAATAATTCCCGTAGTTGGACTTTTAACTCCCGAAGTTCAATAGGAGCCATTCGATATGGGGTTTTAGAAATGGGTTTTGTAACCGGTTCAAGGTCAATAAAGAATTCAACATCACATTCTGGGGGTAAATCAGGAAGCTCTTCAGGAAATACATCAGGGAATTCTCTAACCACAGAAATATTATTCAAATCTGACTTGTCTTTATTCAAATCCACAACATGGGCTAAGAAAGCTTGACATCCGTTTTTCAATAAATGAATAGCTTTGTGGCTTGATATGACAGGATTGATTTTAGTGGTTTAGTGGTTTGAATTCATATGACAAAGTTGGTTAGGAATATGAAAACTAACCACCTTAAAAAAAACAATCAATTTTGGCATGATGAGTGGTTAACCAATCAATTCCTAAAATCACATCAAAAGCAAGTATCTTTAAAGAGATAAGATCAATGTGTAATGTGATAGTGCCAACTTGGATCATGCAAGATTTATAAAGCGTAGATGTAACGAAGGTTTCACCCAACGGAGTTTCAACAGATAAATCAAAATTTAATTCTCCGAGTCAAGTTTAAACATTGAGCACAAGCGGAGAGATAAAAGAATGGGTAGAACCGGTATCTAGTAAGGTATAAACTTCGCAAGAATTCAAGATTAGCTTACCGTGATCACCTCGTTCGGGTTCCTCACGTTTTGGCGACCACGACAAAAACTCTTCCAGAACCACCGATTTCGACTTATCCGGATGACCCTTGGAATCACCCACTCCCATTGAATTTGGTTTCGCTTATAGTACAATCTCGAGCGATGTGGCCTTCCTTTCCACGGTTGTAACATACCTTGGATTGTTGTGGGACGGTTTAGGTGATATGTCCCTCCTTCCCGTGATTTGTAACATCTAAGCTGGCGGTCGTTCTCCGCCTAAAGCATTTGTTGTTGGTATTTGGTGTCAGCTTTGTTGATGTCTTCCGTCATTGTTGAATCTTCTTTCGAAATTTCCACTTGAGTCACCTTTCCTATTATCATGTCCACGATTACCACCGAGTGGTTACCGCCTTTGTCCATATTCTCTTCCTCCTCTGTTGGTTATCATCGTTCGATGACTACCACGGTTGTGGTCCCCTCGGTTGAGTATACTCACTATCTCGCTCTAATAATCGAGCCCTCGCTGACAACATCCGAATACGAGAGAAAACTTATGAGAGATAAGGTATTGTGAATCTCGGGTTTTAGACCTCTCGAAACATACGCGTCATTCGTTCCTCATTCTCCACCAAATGAGGTGCAAACCGATAACTCTGCGAACTTTGCCTCGCATCGAGACACCGTCATATTGTTCTCATTCAAGTCTAATAAACTCTACCTCCTTCATATGACGAATACTTTACGGAAAGTACTTGTCATTGAACGATTCAAATCTTTCCCAAGACATGTTAAGTGCATCTGGTAGAGTACGCTTCATGATTCCCACCAATAACTGCTTTCACCACGAAACATAAAGGTGGCGAATGGAACCTTACGTTCCTCCGTGCACCCCAAGACATCGAATATCTTGGTAATTTGTTTGACCCACGTTTTGCCTTGATCGGATCCGCTTTCCATGGAAATCTGGTGGTCCAAACTCCTTGAAGCATTTGGGTCGTGATGCATCAAGGTTGCCATCATTTCTACCCTATTTTGTACACGAGTCTCCTCGTCTCGATTTTGCATGAAACGCAAAAAGCTCCTAAACATTCCATCGTTCATCGTTTGCTCGGTAGTGTTGTTTACGGGAGGAATATTGCCTTCATTGCACGTTCTCCGGTTTGCGACTAAAGGTTGTTCCACAGTCTCTCATAAACTCCATTATTAACGCTTCAAAGAACCATTCTTAAATCTCGCCATAAAACAAGGGTTAATTAAACAAATTAACATATCACATAATATCATATATTATGACCGATCAACAAATAAGCTTAGGTAGGACACATTAGCGAAGGATTTACTCCTCTCTCTCCTAGTTCTATTCCCGATCTCTCGCTTGGAGATCATATCCTAAGCTCGATACCAACTGTGACGCCCCCAAAATAGGTATACAACACCCATTACGAGTCGCCAAAATACATGGTATGAAAGCAAACTACAACTTTGATAATACTGAGATGTCGTGTAGAATACAATACAATACAACCATGAGTTTAAATACAAATATTGTCTTCAGATAATATACACACTCAAATAAGTCCTCATTAATTATTCATATACTATTTTACAGAAATAAATAAAACATCTTCCTAGAACCATCACTCCATACCCCGACTCGACGATCGCTTATGTTCTCACCTTTCCGAGAAGAAAAATGGAACAAAAAGGAAAAGGGTGAGCTCAACTAGCCCAGTAAAGAACATTATGACTAAGATAATATACAACAAATTATCGTTAGTCTTCAATAGGGAAAAATCGATAAATTATAATAGACAACAAGTTTTAGATCAATAAATGCAACCGAACAGAATCCATTAGAAGAGTCACGTAGAGAAAGAATTCTACTGTCTTCTAAGGTTTAAAAGTCCATCATCAATATTTTATCCCTGTAACAACAATCAATATTCATCTTTGCACTACATGCCAAAGATATTCATTTAAATCACCCGGTTGGTCATGTTCATCTCAACACTGCTCATCTTTGCACTTCTACAGCCAAAGATATTCATCGATTAATCGCTCATCTGCACTACAAAGCCAAAGATATTCATTTATATCATCATTTAAGACCGAGGATGATGAAAAATATTTTAAAGAAAGCGAATCCGGTTGAAACAAAATGACAAGGATTAAGGATTAAGGATTCGTACTTTGTTTTACCCATGTCCAAAAATACCTCGAAAATAATCATATTGGTGTAAAATTCAAGAATGATCAAAACATGGATACAATCAAAGCTAGTATCCAGAATAGATATTTTGGGTAAAAAGAAATTTTTTTATTTTTTGGTGAATAGTCACAGATTCGTGAATAAAGGTCAGATATCGTGAATAAAGGCCGAGATACGTGAATAAGAACTCCCGACACAACAAGTTCCAAATTTGATAAAAGTTCAACAAAGATTTTGGCATAATGATATTGAAGAAAATAATATCATTCATGAAAGAAATAACATCCCTTACCTCAAAATAACCGTATTTCCTCGATGAATTTTAGATATAGTCTTTGTAAACTCGCACCAGATAAAGCAACACTCAAAATATACTCACAAGAATACGTTCGATAACAATATAGAGAGAAAGAGAGAAAACTTAGTTTACGGTGTGATTTTTAATTCTAACTTAACCTCTATTTATAGGAAAATGCTGTAACGCCAAAAGGAGACTAATATAATAAAATATTATTTTTTATTTAAACTTCCTACGCATGCTTTGTTAGGCCAAGACCAGCCTCTCAATGCTAAAAATTTCATTATCCCATGTGTTTAATCACACCAACCAAAGTGGGTCCCACCCATTAATAAAAATCATTTTATTTTCCGAAACTTCAACAATTCGTAGAAAATAGCTCGGTTATCAGAAAAATTCAAAACTCGTGATTTTCCATGGGAAATTCAATTCTCTACAACTTTGCGTAAGAAAGTTTTTCCAAATTCCAAATGAAATTGACCAAAATCCATAAAGGCGATGCGATTTTATACTATAATAAATTTTCGGTCAAGAATTGTGTCCCACCGACACACAAAACATGTGTTAAACATTTAATGCCACAAAATACTCTACCTCCTCATATACTCATATATCCCACATTCATTATAAAAAATATCACCAGTTAATATATTATTAAAATAATATATTTAAATGAATTATTTTATCGTAAAAAGATAAAATATTAATTTTCAACAATTGTCACATTAAAAATTTTCTCCATCTATATCCACATAAAATAAATATTTTCTTTATCATAATAATCAATAATTAATTATTTTAAAAATAATATTACGAATCACAAAGATCGACAACCGGCCGTTTCTGTGAAAGAGGGCTTTCCAATAAGGATTTCTCCTTCTTGCTACGCCTTAATTAGGTGACCAAACCTCTCCTTAGATGTAACTTTCTAGACATTGCCAATAATGTTATCTAATAATATTATTTAAATAATATGAATTATTGATTTGATAATGGAAAATCTTGTGTAATGACAATTATGAAACAACAAATGATACAAAATATCAACGCAAAGAATTATTGAATCAATATAATATTGAGCAAGAACTCATCGTGTAACAATTATTGAGTAGTGCCTTCTTACGTAAGGATCAATAATTCAACAATACTGCGTAATACTGGTGTCCTACTGCAATCATCACGCATATTATCGTATTTTAACCACCGGGTAACCCAACAGTGTTAACGGTAACAATTTACGCCGTTATTTATAAAACTCAATCTTTGTCGTTTTCTTTCATCCAACCATTTTCCGTTATGGGGCTCACCAATGACTGCGCCGTCGTACGGAGATTCCCGACAAAAAGAATATTCCACGACCAAACGAATATTCCCAAATAATAATGAATATTTTATAACCACTGCTTATTTTGTAAACTTTGCACATTTCACCCATAACCAAAGAATTGTATCAAATTAACCCTTATTAATTTAGAATAATGAATAAAGGAAAATTCAATTTTATTTATAATAAGTTGGGGTCTTACAATAATCATGTGAAAAATACGAATTACAGTATAGTACCTCCATCTATACCTCCATTTTTAACTTAGTCATGCAAGTATTATCAATCTTGCACCAACTCCCCTAATAATAAATAATATGATTCAATAGTACACATATGTGAACAAATAGTTATAAAAGCATGCGAATTAGTAGCAATTAATTGCTCATTTATCCGATAAATTACCCGATTTATCAATATAACCCCTAGACATCAATTATCATCGGAATAAATATCGATTTTTACTAACACAAATAATTCTAACATAATGAAACTATTTTTTATCAAAAATATAAATTTTGAAATTTTGAAGTTTGACTTTTCTCGAAAAAGTCAACTGTTGACATTTTGACCAAATAGTGAATCCCGGAAAATTTTGTATTTATAGACTATTTTTACTAATTTCACTGCTAGGACTCAAATATCACGCATTCTCTCCAAATTCAACTCAGAACAACATTCATTATTAATATTATAACTCATAATATTTATCAACCGTGTCGTTCCTCAGAAAGATGGGGCTTTCAATAAGGATTTCTCCTTATTGGCCGCAATTAGTGACCAAACCTCTCCTCGATGTAACTTCTGCATAATCGTAAATATTGCAATTTATAATATGAATAACTTTTGTCGTCTCAAGTATTGATTTAATAAAAACATTTTATGCAGATGATATCGTGACAATAATTGAATCAATAATATGATAGATATGATGCAACAATTCATCAGAAGCAATAATTGAGTATAACCGATCGACTTCTCACGTAAGCATCAATAATCAATAAAGTGTGCTACTATGCAACCAATGCCAGACATCATTACTTTTAATATCGGGTGTTTCAACAGCTAAATCAGTAAAACTTCCGTAGTTATTTTCATAAAGTATTTTTGTCGTTTTCTCAATCCGATAATAATTCCGTTGTGGGGGTCCACCAATGATTGTGCCGTTGTACGAATATTCCCTGTTAAAACGAATATTCCCCGACCAATCGAATATTAAATTTGTAAATATTACCCACAACTATAACATTATATCAAATCCACACCATAATATTCAAAAATATATTTCGAGAAAATTTAATCTTTATTCAAAAAATCTGGGGTCTCACAAAATGGGTTTTTGTGTTAACAACATTGCACTCGTAAACGCATACGATCTTCTACTCATCGCGTCAGCTACCACGTTCGCTTTTCCACGATGGTATTGAATGGTACGATCGTAATCTTCAACAGCTCGAGCCAACGTCTTTGGCGCATTATACGTTCGTTTTGGTTGAAGAAATATTTAAGGGTTTTAGAAATGGGTTTTGTACTGGAGTCAATACAAAATTCGATTTCACGCTCTAGGGGTAGGCTAAGAAGTCCTTCGAGAATATCGTCGGAGATTTATTAACAATAGAAATATCATTTAAAATCGTGACTCTCATCCAAGACTTGGATAACACATGAAATGAAGGTTTCTACTAACGAAGTTTCAATCGATAAGTCAAAGTCTAACTTCTCTAGAGTTAAATTTAAACATTGAGTGTAAGCAAGAGAGATAAAATAATGGGTAAAACCGGTATCTAATAAGGTATAGACTTCACAAGAATTTATAATTAACTAACCCGCAAGCTAACTAACTCGTTAAGTTACTCGCTTCTTTGAGAAGTCACGAAAAATGTTCTTCCCGAAACCACCGACTTTTTTTTGTCCGTATCCGCCTTTGGTGCCACCGTCCCAACTGGACTTGATTTCGCTATAGGACAAAATCGAGCTATGTGACCGTCTTTTCCACAATTAAAACATATCTTGGAAAGTCGTGAGCAGTTTGAACTTATATGTCCCCTCCTCTCCGCATCTCAGTAAGCATCTAACCGATGGTCGTTCTCCTCCCTAGAATTTGTTCTTTGGTCTGTGCTTCGTTGTTGTTTGCCGACGCCTTCCCGTCATCGTTAAATCTTCTTCTTGAAATTTCCACTTGAATCATTTCTTCTATTATCTTGGCCATGATTACCACCGAAGTGGTTACCATTTTTCGCATGATAATTTCTTCCACGATGGTTATCATTGTTAGACGACCATGTCATCTGCACGATTATTATCGTGTTGTTGCTCGTTATCCTTCGGTTGGCCGGGCTCATTATCGCGCTCCAATAATCGAGCCCTATTCACTACATCCGAATATAAACAAAGTTTGTGAGAAATGAGGTATCGACGATTTCGGGTTTCAAACCTCGCATGAAACATTCGCGTTATTCTCTCCTAATTATCAACCAAATGGGATACAAATCGGGACAACTCCGCAAACTTAGCTTCGTACTGCGACACGTTCATATTGTTTTGCTCCAGCTTGATGAACTCAACCTTCTTCATGTGATGAATACTTTCGGGAAAGTACTTATCTTTGAACAATTCTTGGAACTTCTCCCAAGACATCTTCAGTGCGACAGATTGAGTACAATTTACAGATTTCCACCAGTAATCTGCCTCTCCTCGCAACATGAAGGTGGCAAAGGGAACCTTTTGCTCCTTGGAACATCCCAAGACATCAAATATCTTGGTGATCTGCTTTTTCCACGTCTCTGTAGTAAGTGGTTCTCGCTTTCCCAAAAACTCTGGTGGTCCTAGCTCCTTGAATCGCTTGAAGAATGACCGGACCGTGGGTTGCCATTGTTTCCACCTGCATTTTGAATAGGAACCGCTTTCGCCTGATGTTGCATGAATTGAATAAAGCCTCTGAACATCCCATCGTTCACCATTTCATCGGTATTATTGTTTACTTGAGGATTATTGTCTTCCTGTTGCACCTTATCCTGGGTATTGATTAAAGGTGTCTCCACTGTCTCATTGACTCCATTGTTAATATTTCCTGATGCCATTCTTGAATAATGCCATAAAACAAGGGTTAATTATCAAATCACATATTATCCCTATACTCTGACCGACCAATTAAATACCAAATAAACTTAGGTAGGTCATACTAGCGAAGGAATTTCTCGTCTCTCCCCTCCTAGTTCTTGTCTCACATCTAAGCCAGGGATCATATCCCTAAGCTCTGATACCAACTGTGACGACCCCAAAATAGGTCCATTCCATCCAACCCATTCCGAGTCGCCAAATACATGATAAAAAAATAAATACAACTTCAGTAATACAATCGTCGTGCAAAATATGACAACACATATACTGTGAGTTTGAATACAACTATTGTCTAATAGACAGTATAAAAACTCAAAAGGGGTCCTCATTACAATTATTGATACGCTATTTCACAGAATAGTGAGGACTACTAATGTAACCATCTGGACCGTCAATCCATTCCCCGACTAGTCCCAACTATATTCTCATTTCCTGAAGAGAACTATGAAAAAAAGGGTGAGCTCAACTAGCCCAATAAGAAATATTATGACTAAGATAATATACAACAAATTATCATTAGTCTTCAACAGGGAAAAATCTGATAAAATATAATGACAACAAGTTTTAGATCAACAAATCGCAATGGAATAAGCAAACCATTGAAGAGTCAAGTAGAGAAAGAATTCTACTATCTTCTATGAATTTAAAAGTCCATCATCAATATTTTATCCCTATAACATCAATTAATACACATCTTTAATCAAATATTCATCTTTGCAATGCGGGCCAAAGATATTCATTTGTATCACCAGTTGGTCATGTTCATCTCAACACCTGTTCATCTTTACACTACGGGCCAAAGATATTCAACAACATGTCATCTTTGCACTACAGGCCAAAGATATTAATCAGTTAATCATTCATCTTTGCACTACAGGCCGAAGATATTTAGTAATATCATCATTTAGGATTGAGGATGATGAAAAATATTTTAAAGAAAACGAATCTAGTGAAACGGAAGGACAAATAGTAGGGATTCATATAACAGTTTATCCAAGATCAATAATACTTCATAAATACCAATTTTGAAGCAGAATTCAAAAATAAAGATCAAAACATGGATACAATCAAAGATAGTAACCATAATAGACATCTTGGACAAAAAGAAGAAAATTTCATTTTTCGGTGAATAGTGTCGTATACGTGAATAGTGTCGTATATGTGAATAGTAACCCCGACACAAAAAGTTCCAAATTTGATAAAAAAAAATTCAGATTAATACTTCGGCATAATAATATTGAAGAAATAATATCATTTATAAAGAAAATAACATCCCTTACCTTGCAAAGACAATCTTCGGGTGGAATCTTTGGATATAAGGTCAAGGAACTTGTACCATAAAGAACACTCAAAGTATCAAAATACTCACAAGAATACGCTCGATAAATAGAGAGAGAGAAGAGAGAAAACTTGTTTCTCGTGTGATTTTCAATTCTAACTTAAGCCTCTATTTATAGGAAAATGTTAAGACGTCAAGTTAGACTTAACTCGCAACTGATGGCTTTACTCGCTACTATTCTCACCCACCACATTTGAAAATTCAATTGAGCACATTTCTCACCAACCAAAAGTGGGGCCCACCAATTCTAGAATTTTCCACCAAAATCATTTATAACCTAATTTTCGAATCAGTCACCTCTTAAAATTCATAACAAATTATACCCTCATTTTTAACGGTTCAAAATTTGTGGACATATACTCAACTTATATATGTATAACATATCCAAAAATTATAACGATCCAACGGTCGGATTAAATATTATAACTCACACAATAAAGCTGTAATAACACCGATTTGATCTTTTAATTCCACAAATCCGACAAAATACTGATAAAATAACTCAACATTAACTCCTTCATTTATAACCACATAAATAAACCCAGCATTTATATCCACATAAAATAAATATTTCCATATCAAATGAATCAATAATTAATTATTCACAAATAATATTACAGAATCACATTTATGACAACCAGTCGCTCTCGTGAAGAGGGGCTTTCCGATAAGGATTTCTCCTCATTGGCGCGCAATTAGGTGACCAAACCTCTCCTCGATGTAACTTTCTAGACATTACCAATAATGCTATCTAATAATATTATTCAAATAATATGAATTATTGATCTGATAATGAAGATACTGTGCAGTGACAATTATTGAACAACAATAATATAAAATATCAACGCAGCAATTATTGAATCAATAAAATAAAATATTGAACAAGAATTCACCGTGACAATTATCGAGAAGTGTCTTCTTACGTAAGGATCAATAATTCAACAATATCGCTGTAATACCGTGCCATCGCGCAACCACGCCAGACATCGTGTTTTAACCACCGGGTATTCCAACAATGTTGTTAACCGGTAATAACTACGCCCGTTATTCAATTTTGTCGTTTTCTTTCATCCGATAGCTTATCCGTTATGGGGCCCATAAATAAGGCTGCGGCATGGTGCATTTAATATTCCCCTAACGAAAAGAATATTCCACGACCAAACTAATATTCTCAAACAACAATGAATATTATATAACCACTTGCTTATTTTGAAAATTTGCACATTTCACCCATAACCAAAGTATTATATCAAATTAATACCTTATTATTCACAATAATAAATAAAGGAAATTTGATTTTATTCATTAAAAAGTTGGGGTCTTACAATTCTACCGTTTATCCTAACTAGTATATATATAAGAGATAGAGGCGGGAGGCGGGAGGCGGGGAGGCTATGGGGGCATTTTTCACGCGGAATGACTAACTAAATTTACTAACTCATTGTTTTCCCATCAAACTGAATAATATTGTCCATATATATATATATATATTTATTCATTCGATTAATGATTTGTAATAATATAGCGCGCAGCATCCAATTAAGATATATGATGACAATTAAGTTTTATGTAAAGTTAAGTTTCTCATTTGAGTATAAGAAATTAAGTAAGGTAAACTCACACTTTTAAATTTTCAATGTTGTTCACAATCAAAGGGATAGGGATAGGGATAAGAAGGATTTTGAGTCCGCTTTTATAAATTTGGAGGGCCATGGCCTCCCCCCCCCCCCCCAACTCAAGATTTTTGGGCGATGCAATAGAATATCAAGTGGGCTAATGACTATTGTGAATATAAACATTAGCTAATGACTATTGGGCTAAATTTATTAGAATACCAAGTAGGCCTTACAAAAATAGAATAGTCTAAAAATAGTATAACTACTGACTATTGTGAAGATAATTTCAAGAGTAGATATTTTTCTATTTTCCTATTTAGTATAATAGATGGATTTCGTGATTTAAAAGAACGTCAGGTGCAATTCTGACGAATCTTTGATATGTTCTAAAAGATTTTTTTTTGTTTATGTTTTGTTGTCTTTATCAAAAAAAATTACATTACTACATTATCTTTGTTTTAGTAAAAATATATTTTGTAATTGTGAAACTTTACTTTTTAGTAATGAATATATATTATGTTGTTAAAAAAAAATTTGCCCCCCCCTCCCAATATCGAATCCTGGCTCCGTCCCTGAGGGATAGGGATAGGGATAGGGGTAGAATGCTGCACTGATTCGGCTCAGCTTCTGAATCGTTTAATTAAATATCCTTTACTTTTTACGCCTAATTTACCTTTATTAGAGCATTCACAATAATTTTCCCAATAGATTCTCTATCCCCACATTTAAAGAATATATCAATAAATCAGTATCCAACAGTTTCCTTATCCTCATATAATTCTCTATTTTAATCCCTATATATGATTTGACTTCTCAGGATGAAGGAATCAAAAGAGTGTTCCCTATTTATGTAAAATGACATTTCACACCCTATTTATTGCAATTTTATGTTGGTTAAATGATCTTATCTCACTTAATTGCTGATTTGGGTATGCCTATCAAATTCACTCATTTTTATTTTTTAAACAAAGGATTTAAAGAAGAAAGAGAACTATAAAAAAATTAAAAATCAATCAAATTTTGATTTTGATCATTTTTGTAAAAAATATTACTAATAATTATAAATTTTTTTATTTTATAATTAAAATAAAGTTCTCATAAACACACAATGATCGTTGCATTTTTTGATTTCTAGCAATATTTATTTTTAAATTAAAATAATTGTAATTTTTAAATTCAAACAACAATTACTTTTAAATAAAAAATAGTTACAACGTTCAAAACATGATTTGACCGTTGGAAATTTCAAATTTTAATTTTTAAATTTTAATTTTATATTTCAAAATTTAAAATTTAAGGAATCAATATAAGAAACATGTTGGGTACATAGTGAAAAAATTGAATCCCTATCCTACAGAATGACCCAATAGCACTGCAGAATACGGATAAAGATAAGAAAACTGTTGTGAATGCTCTTAGTAGTTGATATTAAAAGTTTGTTTTAAAAATAAATAAATAAAAATTTAAAAATACAATAAGTGTTTTGTATCCTCAATACTATTATTCTAAAACTCATCGAAAAAGATAAAAGAAAAAAAAAGTTAATATTTAATATAGAAATAATATTAAAAATTAAATCAAAATTATAAGAAAAAAATTTCTTTTATGCACAAGACCATAGCCGTTAAATTAGTTGATAAACAAGACAAAGAAAGATAGATTTCTTCCCCGAATTCTCACAGGCCTGAAACCAACCATGACGAGTGGTTTACAGATCTCTCACCATCATTTCCTCTCTATTGAATCAGCTTTCCTCCATAACCACCGTCCTTATTTCTTCTATTCCGCCGTCCCTCCTCCCTACAAACCACCTCAATCTCTTTTACGAAACCCCAATTCAGCATTTCGTCTTCAAACAGTCGTTAAATCATCGTCTCATGAAAATCCCAGTACCCCAATTGAAACCCAAGCTCAAGAATCCGAAACCCCAATCTCCACGAATCGGGTCGAGATTCCTGATTCAGTATCGGGTCCCGGTTCATCTTTATTCAGCTCACCCTCTTTAATTCTTTCTAGTCTTCGGTAATCTCTGGTCGAAGTTGTTTTCTTTTGTTTAACGGTTAAATTTTGGGTTGGATTGAGTTTTTATTTTTAATTACAGAGAGGTGCTTAAGTTAGATGAACTTGGATGGGAGATTCTGTCAATTGCATTGCCTGCTGCATTGGCTCTTGCTGCTGACCCCATTACTTCTTTGGTTGATACTGCATTTGTCGGTCATTTGGGTATATTACTATTTTAATCATTTTTTAATTGTTGACATGATAGTGATTCGATTCGATCATCTCCAGTTTAGCTGATTTCCTTTTCTTCTTTTTTTTTTCCTACTGTTGAAGGGGCTACGTTATTTGATTTACTCTTTTTTCAACTCTTAGCTGCCGAATTAGTATCTGCTGGTGATGATGCACTAGTAAGCTATTTGCTTACTTCAATTTAGTCTATTTAATGAGTGTTTTAGGGTGGGTTATTTCATATTGAAAATATGGGAAAAGGTGAACTTTGATGAAATAGTATTCATTAACTTGGTTTCAATGGCCAGCTGAAGTAATGGAGTGAAGGAAAGGAAATGGTTCAATTAAATGAAACTGATAGCGATTTATTCTACCTTTATCACAAATGATTGATTTAGGATAAGTATCTTGAACTAGTTTGCAAAAGCCAAAAAGTTTAGCCTTTTGGTTTTACTGTTGGAATATGCTCATATTTTGCCTATGGTAATTTTTAGTAATATATCTTGAATCATCATATTTCCTGCCTACAATTTATAAATGCGAGTTAATGTTAATAATACTCTTAGAATCCCTAGGTGGGGATGATGATGTCTTGAATAATCAATATTAATTTGCTTTGTCAATATCTGATATAGCACATGCTTGTGCACTTTATTTATTTATATTTTTGTTATTGTAGGGTCTGTTGAATTGGCCGCAGTTGGTGTTTCCGCTTCAGTGTTTAATCTCGTGTCTAAGTTGTTCAATGTTCCTCTTCTGAACATCACAACCTCCTTTGTTGCCGAAGAGCAGACATTAGTTACCATGGGTGATGATGAGTCTATCCATATTGACCAAAGTATTTTTGGTCATAGCTTTCCATCGTTTATAGTAACCTAAATGAGTAAACAGTATTGTCATTTGTTTAATGAAGTCTGATTCCATTACTCTTTATTTAGATTGCCGGGGTGATATCCAAGACAAGAAATTTCTACCTTCAGTGTCGACTTCTTTGGCACTAGCTGCTACCATTGGCATTGCAGAAGCTTTAGCACTTTCAGTGGGCTCAGGTTTCTTAATGAATACCATGGGTATACCCTTTGTACGTGATACTGGCTAATAATTAAATTCATGCTTAAAAGGCATTGTATCTTTTGATTGTTTTATTTTTTACTTAATCCAAAAGAATGCAATTTATTTTTGCTTTGGTTATCACGAAAAACTTCATGGGCTTTTCAAGTTTTTCCTAGTGAAACCAAATCTATTCAATAGGTATTTTATTCCAGTTCTTTAGTCACCAACATGAAACATGCTTAAACTTTTTACGTAATAAGGGCAGAATTTATTTTTGATACAAGACGAGGATGTCTTCAAATGCTTCAACCCGTGACCTTCTAGGCCTTCTTTTATCCACCTAGACACTATATCAAAAATCTTATTGGCCTTCTTTATAAGAGAAGTTATGTGCATGGGACTTCATAGAATTACCTTTACTCGTGTATCACTTTATGCGGGTGACTGGATGGTCACTTCTATATATTATCGTCACTTATGATCAAGACTTTCAAAGTAAATTTGACAGGAGCGTCATAAAGGTTGTCTACCTAGATCAACCTCCACTATTTTAATTTGGCATTTAGCATAAAACAATGAGGCTCTTAAACTTGATTTAGGTAGAGCTTCTTACTAATAATTTATCATATATGTAGTTGGTATGCTCCAAGTTACATGGAGTCTGGTGGATTGTCAGTTGGACACGGGTATTTTGAAGAGTCCGACGTGGGTACTCCTCAATTTTGCCAATTTTTTACAATAAAATGAAGTATCCAACACTCACACACTTGTCTAAGTGTTAAGTGTTGAATGTTAGACACGGGTACTTTAGGGAATAGTGAAGAGTCCATATAACATAGGTTGATCTTATTTTGCTTGAACATATGAACCTACTTAATAAAGTCTTGCAGATGATTTAATTTGGGGCCAATATAATTAAGCTACAAGCTAAGTAATAAGTTTATCTGTCATCGTGTTGTTTGGGAAATATAACTTTTGTTGGACATGCTATGTTGTGCCTTAATTTTATTGAGACTAATTCTTATTGTTGTTTTACAGGATTCACTTATGCGCATACCAGCTGAGCAATTTATTACGCTGAGGGCCTTTGGTGCTCCACCAATTGTAATAGCACTAGCTGCACAAGGCACTTTTCGTGGATTTAAGGATACGAAGACACCTCTATATGCTGTTGGCAAGTATATAATAATGTGAACAATTTTCTGTTAGCTGCTTCACAACTATAAGTTGGGATACGATTTATTGGTATTTATAGACATTTCTGTTAGTGTCGTCTACCAATTGATGTCAAAACAAGTGGCAGTCAACCTTTACAAATAGTTTAATTGGCACCAATACTAGAAACATCCTATTTAATGTGAACTCACTTTATTGTTTTTAATATATTACTATGAATTAGGAAGTATAATGATTCTTGTGAATTCTGGTACATGTCGATTTGTTGTTGGCATCTATTTACTTGAACATTAAAGTAAATGTCGGTTTTGACCTTACAAATACACAAAACTACTTTGGAACTTATCTCCAGCTTATGTCAAGCTTAACTACTAATGCACTTCAAAAGTACCATGCTTAGCTTGTTCTGGATTTAAAAGGCCGGGGTAGGTATACATATGTTTCTGTGTGTACACGCACATAATTAAGTTCAAGAGTTGAACTATTCAAATTTTATCCAGGGCATGTACTTTCATATTCTTTTATTAAGTATGGGTTAATGAATTTCAAATTTGAGGCGGTGGACTGGGTAGAAGTTTGGTTATTTTCGGGACCAAGGGGTCTATCTTAGTCTTTTGTAAATCTTTTTTGGCTTTCTTGGAAGTTGTTTGTCATAGGCAGGGTGTGATTACTCATTGCCCTTCTCTTTTGGGGGTTGGCCGCATATTGGTACACTTTATCTACTTACCTATTAAAAAAATGTAAGACGCTACATTAGGGTTGTGGACGCCATGACCGAAAAGATACATGACTATGTTCGCTAACTAAGTTGACCTTGGCCGTTTCTTGATGAATTCGTAAGGATCCTTCAGAGCCTAAAAAGAAATTGCTAAAAGTAAATCTGGCCAGATGAGACATCATAATCCTATATTTATCGTGCAATTGTTGGAACGACAATTATATAACTCAACTACACCTTTTATCCCAACCTAGTTGGGTAGACGACAATTATATAAATTTAATGTTTTTTTATTACAACCAGTATACCTAATACAACACATAAAAGCTTGGAAACAAGCTACAGTTAAGAAAATAAACCACTGCTAAATATCAGTCCCTACACGAAAACAAATCCATAAGGCAATCAACATATCAAGTCACTATGATTCCTTGTAATCTTCTAATAGAAAGTCATGCTAGAGATGTGATTATGAATTTCATCTTTGTAATGTTGAGATCACTTGATCAATCTATAACACAAATATTCTCTGGATTTAGGTGCTGGAAACTTACTGAATGTGATATTGGATACAATTTTCATATTTTTGCTTGGTCTTGGTATCGATGGTGCTGCACTAGCTACCGTGATTTCTGAGTACGTCGATGTTGTGGTAAAATTAATGCACATATTTTCATCCCGGGATGTTAGATTCCTTGAAATATCTGTGATTTACAGTCATGTTTTTCTTCTTATTCCCTGCAAACTTCAATATCAGGTACTTGATTGCTTTTATCCTTTTATGGAAGTTGAATGACAAAGTATTACTTATTTCTCCAAATTTTGAAGGAACAAAAGTTGTTCAATACTTAAAATCTGGTATGTCTCCTAACTCCAAAGTGTAAATAACTGTAGTCTTGCTCTCTGTTTCTCTTAAGCATGACATGTTGATAACTTTCTGATAGACCCATGATGCTGAGGATGAGTTTGAGAAAAAATTTAAAGTTTAAATATTGGTTATCTTAGGATTCATGTCGATAACTTTCTAATAGCCCATGATGCTGAGGACGAGTTTGAGAAAATATTTAAATTTGAAAGAATGGTTATGCTAAAAGAGTGATCAGTGATGTCTGCCAAAAGAAAAATAAAAGAGTAATTAATCTAATTTTCTAAAAAAAAACTAATATTCATCTTTACTTAAGAGTGTTGTAACAAAGTCAATTTGTCATCTCTATGCCTTATATAGTTCATGTAAGGCAAAATTTTCAAATTTCCAATGAACTTATCTTCATACTAACTAAGAGTGCGTAGCAACGTTTAATTTCTCGCTCCTGAATCTAATTTGTTACTGAAGTATCAGATAAAAAATGTTGTAATATTTAAATATCCAATTCAATTATAACATGGGATGTTGGTACAACTACTAATCATAACCTCCTAATACTCTAGCTTGAGAAACCAATGTCTAACAGTTTCACTTATATTCTGTATTGGCACTTGTGCATGCAATACCAAGAACAGGGGAGAACTCCATGTACTGTAAGGGCGCAATTGATCCCTATGACTTTTAGAGATTCTTGTTTGTGTTTTTCATTTATTTAAGAGGCTTCTAAATGCATTAATATGGAACTTTTTTTCTTATACTCACATAACAAAATTGTAATTTTCCCCTCTTACCATTTCGTTTTTATGATTCAAGCACATTTGTTTTCACACGACGCACAAAAATAACTCCTTTCAGCATCAAAATAAAAGAGTTCTACAAAATCATTTTCCTTATTGTTATCAAGGGATGTCATACATTTTTTAAGCTTCAAAATTCTTTTGATACAAGTGCAAATATTCATCATATCAAAATCAAATTTTTATGTAAAATAGAGGGTTTTTGAGATTTAACACCAAATAGATTGAAGATGTTGTTGAAGGTGAAAAAGATGCGAGTTAAGTACGTCTAAAATATATTTGAAGCATATTAGATCATATTAAAGTTGCTTGCATAACACAGTTATTTACACCTGCAATATATTGAAATAAAACATTTGAATGTTTGATCTCGAATAGAAAAATCCTGGTCTGTCCTTCACATGAATGCCCTTAGAATTAATTTTAGCATAATGTGATATCTGGTTTAATGCTACAAGAATGTAGTAGATCAGTTGATGTTCACCAAATGACCTTGCATGATAAGTAAACCTGGTTCCCGTTTCATGTGAACTCCTGTTTGGATTCAATCTGTAAAGATGTTGTCAATCATTCGATGAAATAACAGTTGAATGAAGTCCAACATGAAGGTTGGTTCAATTACTGAATAGAGAGTCCAAGAACATAAGCACTGTTCTTGGAGACCTCAAACTATTTCAAGAGATTGAGGTGTTACTGTGATTGCTAAATTCCTTCATATTAGCATGTTATATCAATTCAATGATTTTGATGAAAAGACCTTTTAGCTAGTATTTTCTTGATCTGTATATCTTAAATCAAGAATTTGGCAATGAAAAAGTACATGCAATTCAGAATATAGTCCTCTCACACTTGCGGGCCCTATACTAAGCACTTGATCTGTATTTATTCATGTAATCACGTAACATTGATTGTGACTATCATGGGATGCCACAGTTTGTATGAAATGCAAACTCATCTTACATATGAATGCTATTCATCTTGTTTGTAGGTGTATTTCTAATTGGAAGGACCTTAGCGGTGCTTGTAACTGTTACACTCGCAACGTCTATGGCAGCAAGGGAGGGCCCAATACGAATGGCTGGTTATCAGATCTGCTTGGAAGTTTGGTTGGCTCTATCTTTGCTTACTGATGCTTTAGCACTTGCAGGCCAAGTAAACCCTAAACACTTTTGAGAAAGCCTTATTTCATTCATACTGAAATAAAAAGAAAATGAAAGATCTTCATAAAAGGTTTTGTGGAAGCTCATACGAGGGTTTTTAAAGTTGGTAATTTTGGGACTTTATAAACTTTAGTCATGGTTTAAATAACATTTGCTCATATAATCTCACTAAAGGAGCCTTTTCATTGTTACTGTTCCGGCTGTTATAATTAGGTCCGGTTAAGAGTTTGCTCTGCAATGAAATTGACTGATCATTAGAAATTATTTGGTACTTTCTTGGAAGGTAAAAACTGTGAATATATAAGAACTGCCCTTAAAAAAATGCTTGATGTGATATTTAAGACATATTATTTGCTTATTTTCCTGACTTAGAAATTGTATACATTGATTGATCTTTGTGTCCTGTGCTTATATTTTACCACCTAGATGAACATACAGGTTTGTTTTTTACAATCAATTGTGTCTAATATTATCAAGGGAAAATCTTTTGAACAAGTCCCATAACTGGTACAAGAAAGGAAAGTATGTGGCGGGAGTTTCTAAAACTGGAACTGTACTTCAAAATTCTAGCGAGCTGTATGGTTGGTCATTGTCTTGTATATTAGGATCCATTACCTTTGCTGTGAGTCAGAATAATTAAGTTTTATTATTGAGCAGTATGCTATCATTGCTACTGATCGTCAGTTCATTAGACTGACCTCAACCATGTCTTTTGGACTCAAACATCTCAGTTCCTCCAACATTGTATTATAGTCTCTTAATACCACCTAAACCCCAGAATCGCAATAATCAATGTGCTAAAAATGTCTACTCTCCTTGAACATGATATGCTTAAGAAATCATTCTGAAGCTTAAAGAACCATAAACTACAATCCATGGTAGACTTCTTTAATTGTTTAAAAAACGGGACAATATGCATGACTAACTGGGAAAATATGTGTGCTAGCATGGGGAAGTGCGGAAATATTCCAAAGACAAAAATTTCGGAAAATATTATTACCAACTGAAAAGTAAGGTGGTTGGGTAAGCTGGAGAAGCTCTGATGAAATGAAATCCAGAATATGAATTTGTTGAAATATCGGATAACAGGTATAGGAGGAAGACTTGTTCATCTTCTGTAGCATCTTATCCTCTTTTAGACTCGACTAGAATCAGAATCAGATTGGAACCAACAGTCCTTATGTTGACGAGTCTTGTCTCCTTAAAGACCATACAGTAGTTATTCTGCTTTTTTTGTAAGTTATTTTAGGTAATTTGCACTAAACATATACTTTGTAATTGAAATTGACTGATTCTATGTTCTCTCTTTCTACTTTTCTTTAGTCTCTTCTTGCCAGTAGTTACTCCCAAGGATATTATGATCAAGCACGCCATGTGATTTACAGAGTTCTACAGGTTGACCTTATCCCTTTGTTCTCCGTATCATTGTCCTTCTAAGTTGGCTTCATGTTTTGGTCGGAAACAACGATACCCGATCCACTCACTTCTTGTTTTTTGTTAATAATTTAACTTCATCAGCTCGGTATAACAGCTGGTGTTTCGTTGACTGCGATCTTGTTTCTCGGTTTTGGAGAAATCTCTAGCTTATTTAGCAATGATTCAGAAGTACTGGAAACTGCTAGGTCCGGTACCCTGGTAAGAACCTATCATTAAACTGAACTCTTTCTGAAGGAACATATTTGCAGCTTCTTGATAAATTTTTAGAAGGATCTACAAATACTGGTTCTTGCTCTTTTCCCATCACTATGTACAGATGCAAGTATGGGGTAGAAATGTTCTATTGTAATTTGTAGGTATATTAGATCTTTTTTTAAAAATTGGTTTGGGCTCACTGAATGCCACTAAGCCGGCCAGCCTGATTTTATAGTCTACTCTGCTCCCCTTGGTCAATGTTTCACTGGCATATTCCTTCTAGTTAACCATTGTTTAGCAGAACCAAACTGTGCTATATATTGAGAATGTATGACATCACAACCTAGGTGGTGACGGGGACTTCAAGTCAAGAACAAAGAAGAGATTTTTTATTTTTTATTTTGAGTTTTTATTATGTTTAATATAAAAGTAGTTGATGTGATTTATGTATTTTATTTATTAGTGGGGATTTAGGACATTAATTAGTGCTTAGGAATTATTAATAATGGTATTTTAATCGTTTAGTATTTTTTATTATTCTCAAGTAATATTAGGGTTTTGAATCTTTTTAAATAGTGATGTAATTCTCACAAGTCTTGGAGACTACATACTATTGATATTGAAGTGAATTATTTTATTTATACCGCAGAGACATCCTACCGTAGAGGTGTTTTTTCCATCTTGGTGTTGATACGTGGAGTTGATACACTTCAGAGATCCTAGTGGTTTAAATGTGGAATTTAAATTCTACTTTATTTTCCGTTTATTCTTCATCATTTGGGGGATCTTGGGTATTAAAAAAAAATTATTGTTCATTTCCAGAGTAACTGTTCATCGCCGGAGTTACTATTCATCGGGGTGGTTGTTCGCTGGAAAAAAAAGAGATAGGAAAAAATCAAGAGATTTCATTGCTTATTCTCTCATATTATAGAACTCGAGATCTAGTTTTCTCCAACAAGAGGAGAATGATGGGGACTCCAAGTCAAGAACAAAGAAGAGATTTTTATTTATTTATTATTTGGAGTTTGTATTATATTTACTATAAAAGTAGTTGATGTGATTTATGTATTTTATTTATTAGTGTAGATTTATAACATTAATTAGTGTTTAGGAATTATTAATAATTGTATTTTAGTCGTTTAGTATTTTTTATTATTCCCCAAGTAATATTAGGGTTTTGAGTCTCTTTAAATAATGATTTAATCCTCACTAGTCTTGGAGACTACAAACTATTGATATTGAAGTGGATTATTTTATTCATACCTTAGAAGTATTTTATCCATCATGTTGATACACTTGAGAGATCCTACTGGTTTAGACGTGGAGTTTAAATTTTAGTTTATTTTCCATTAATTCTTCATCCTAGATTTGTCCTGAGGTGGGGTATGTATATATTCAGAACTGGTATGGTTTAATGCTCCCCCCGTTCTACTAAAAGAGTCTCATTAGAAAATTTTGCAAACTTTAATGATGTATTTTTGTTCCATATTTACCCCTAAATATAGTTAGTAGTTAGTTTAGTAGTGGTGACGTGATAATCAAATTATGATGGCAAACTTGAGGACATTGTTTCATTTTATTCCCTACTATTAAAAAAAAGAGGAGAAAAATGGAACTCTTTTTGCGGATTTTTGAACAGGGAGTATTATACAAGAGTGTGTTTGATACCATAGAATAATGTAAGGAACAGCTGGCTTTTAGTTGATTCTTTTGGGTTTTGCTGACCTCCAGAATTGATTCATTCCCCATTGCCAGTGATAATGAACTATATGGCATTTTTAATTTTGTAGTTTGTTGCGGGATCTCAGATAATGAATGCACTTGCTTTTGTTCTTGATGGATTATATTACGGGGTCTCGGACTTCGAATACGCAGCATATTCCATGGTACGTTTTGATTTCTTCTGATTGCATTTTACTTCCATCTTTCGTGACCCTAATGTCGTGAGCAGATTTTGATTGGAATGATCTCCTCGCTGTTCATACTTGCTGCTGCTCCTGTTTTTGGTCTTGCTGGGATCTGGACAGGGTTGTATCTCTTCATGACCTTGCGCGTGGTGGCTGGAATCTGGAGGTAAGCTGATTCTTGGAATTTAGCTTACATTGTTGTAGTGAAGTGGCTTGTCAGTGGGGCTCTTAGTGAAAAAAAGCCTCATGCTCTGTAACACTAAGCTAACCACCATTCGTCATCATTAAGCATTTCTTTATATCTGAAAGATTTTGTGATCGCCTTATTGTGATTCTTAATCTCAATAATAACATATTTCATCCCGGGTAAACTAATGCTCCTTAATAGTCCTTATGGTGATTCTTAAACTTATGTGCGGCTGAAATGACCATTCATTTTTTGTGACTCGTGCCATTAGTCGCTTGGACAGGCTTTTAATGGTGTTATACCTGATAGTTAAAAACTTTTTATATGGATTGGTCTGTTTAAATAAAGATTCATTCTTGCACGGAATGATTTTGATAGTTTGACCAAGATTCTATGTTTGAGTCTATGTCATGGCAATTAAATTAAATTTCTTTTTATCATGCACCTCTCATTAAAACTTGCAAATTTCAGGTTAAGCACAAGAAGTGGGCCATGGAAATCAATTTGGTGTGAGAAGGAACAGGAATAAATGAGCTACTGGCATGTCTGATTCTGGATCCACACACAGTTCCATTGTCTGCACACGATGGAGGACATCATCAAGCTCATGGCGAATGATGCAAGAAGCAGACGACAATTTATTGATATGATTCAATGAGCTGCACCAGTGCCTGAGCCAGAGCTTTTGATATTTGGATTACGTATACAATATGCTGATCCCTCACACATGAAAGCTTTAGTGAGGTGCTGAACAAGTTAATGGAATATATTATGCAGCCCTTCCGAGAAAATGCAGATGATCTCCCATTTAAGACAACGGATGTTGGCTACAGTTCATTCAAGACAAATAGATTCTTTTCCGACTCTTTTCATTACTAGGTAAGAGCTGAACCTTAGTCTAGCAACTTCTAGCTTGAATTAGTTATATGGAAGATTAATATCAAGTAGAGCAATTTTGGGTGAACTATATTTTGTTATTTACTTGATAGGCACGCTCAGTATGCTAACATATAGTTCTTGTGTAAATATCCTTTATAGTAGGTCCAGCAACTTAATCATCACCCTAGTAGATTTGAATATACTTTTCCGTGTATCTTTCTTCAACACCATCAATACTAAATTACAAGTTAGCATCATTGCAGCAGAATCAATCACTAATTTGGTCAAATTAAATTTTCTTGAACATAGATTTGTCATATTTTGTCTCAAAAACCAAATTTACAATATGTTCTCTGTCGATTTCATACCTTCAAACATAGTTTTAGTAACCACTTACTAGTACCCAAATATGCCGGGGCATCCGAGTTCATTGAACTCCTCAAAATTTTCCTCAAACTCCCTATATCTAATCCTCCTACAACTCCAAATGTAAAGCAACGTACTATAAGCAAAACTGATCTGATCAATGTTGAAAGACCGAGCTGAATCTTCAACAATGAAAAGAGTATGGTTTATCTGGATGTATCCAACTACCTGTGAAGCCTCAGCACCTCGTTGCACTTATAACTTTCAACTCCACAAGTCAGTAAAAAATTGGTCACTCGTACTAAAGTCTTCCGAGGGCGAATTTAGCAAATTACTTGGTCTATCAGGATTTGTATAGTAGGAAAGTTCCCATGGTCTGTCATAATAGTTTAAGGGATCTTCATCAAATAGCACATAATCGAGCTCTACACTGTTGTCATTCAGGTGTCTGGAATTCATAATTTTTGAATGTTCTACCTTGTTTACTTCTTCTTCTTTGGGTATTCCAACTTCAGAAGTAGCAGTAGGCTCACTATCAATTCTTGTAGTGCATTCTACATCCCTACATTCTCTTCTTATACTGCGTACCTCAGAACAAACAGATTCCTCCACAGGGGACTCATGCTGAATCTTTACTGCATCAACCAATGCATTATCACAATAGGAATGAATAGAATCCTCCACAGGGGACTCATGCTGAATCTTTAATGGATCCACCACTGCATCACAATTGTTCAGTCTTTCAACAAGGCATTCCCCTTCAGTTTTTTCAAACTCAGAACGAATAGATTCCTCCACAGGGGACTCATGCTGAATCTTTAATACATCCACCGCTGCATCATCACAATTGTTCAGTCTATCAACAAGACATTCCCTTTCAATCTTTGCAAACTCAGAACAAATAGATTCCTCGACAAAGGACTCGTACAAAATCTTAAAACCATCAACCATTGCATCATCAAAATTGTTCGCGTCCACGAGGCATTCTCCTTTAAGTTTTGCAAACTCGGAACAAACATATTCCCCCACAGGGGACTCATGCTGAATCTCTAATTTATCATCCAGGGCTGCATCATCACAATTGTTCAATCTTTCAACAAAACATTCCCCCTTAATCTTTGCAACCTCAGAATAAACGGATTCCTCCATAGGGGACTCATGCTGAATCTTTACTGCATCTGCCATTGCATCATCACTAGAGTTCAATGTTTCCACAAGGCATTCCCCTTTAGTCTTTGCAAACTCAGACAAACCGACCTCACATTTCACTGATGCTGTTGCTGTGGACAATGTGGACTCAGTTGCTGACATTTGGCGCATTATATTAACAACTGAAGATGAATGATCATCACAAGATAAGTCCACTGGTTTAACAGGAAAATTGAGTATGGCTTTGGCACCGTACATGGCCCTTGCCGCCTTATCATATGCAAGGGCTGCTTCAACTGCTGAATCAAACGTACCAAGCCAAAGTCGTTTTGGTTTTTTCACAGCCATTGTAGAATTATACGTTGGTTCTCGAATCTCAGCAACCCACTTGCCCCAAATCCTTTGCCTAACACCTCTATATATGCAGCCTGGATTGTCTGGTCCACCTTTACCTTTCATACGACCTTTCCTTGATCCAGTTGCCGGAAATTTTTGCTTCTTCTCCCTGCCATCATCTATGGTGGAATTAAGCTCGTCGTTAATATTCTCCCACTTCCACGGGGTCTCTTTTAAACTAGCACCCCCTATTCGCCTCCTTTGCTTTTTTCTGCACCCAAAATTACCCATTAGATATACACAAGATACAAACTACAAAAGGAACAAGAACATAAAATTAAGGGAAGTTTCAAAGGCTTTCCGATCTTCAATAAAAGATGAAGGGTGAGCTTTATATATAGGATACGATTTTAATAAAGAAGAGAGTTTTCTAACCAAAGACGAGCCTGTTAATTCCAATATAATTAACAAATCCAAGTAACAGAAATTGAAAACAAATTCAGGGTGAAAATGTAGAGGGGAAAAAGAAGTCAAAAATTATTTAAGAAGAAACACTCACTTTTCCTGTGAAACCTCAATCGCCATGCGAGTTGATAAAGTAAGCTTTTGTCTTTTGTGTCCCTTTATCAAGGGTTTATCATCTTTCTTGGATATATTTCACAAGGGTTTATCTTCTTCTTTCTCTATATCCTAAATCTTTTTTCATCAAGGGTTAGGATTTCTCTTCTGTACTTCAATCAGTCCTGCTTTTGGAAGAATTGGGTGACCCTTTTTAAGGGTTTATATTTTCCTGCTGATCTCTTATTTTCTTCAGGGAATTCTTGGTGACCAAGTAAAAATCTATGAGGAGGGAAAATTGCCTTCATTATAGTGCTAACCCCAAACCCAGTATATATCTATACTATATTACGTGGTCTCCACGAATAAATGGGTACAATATATATATATATATATATATATATATATATATGTTTTGACACGTTTGAGAATGTATTTATTTGCTAGGCTGATTTTTCTTGGCGAATTCGAAAATTTTAAAAAGGAAAAAAAATAATGTTTATGGGAGCCATTATTTAATGATTGTAATTGATATATAAATGAATTCAAACTCTAAAAAGAAATTTTATATATATATATATATATATATATATATATATATGAACTCTCTATAATGTCAAGTAGTAATGGGTAAGTCGATTAATTAAGAAAGATTATAATATAGATATTTTTAAGACGGAGATGTGTGGGGGCTAGGCTAGGATATCTACAAATTTTAGAAATTCTTTTTAAAAATTACTAATAATTTTTAGTTGATAAATTTACTTTGTGAATGTCCCTCACCTCCTCAATTTATCAGCCTATTTCTGACTAGGTGGGATATAAACTTAATTGTATATTCGTCCAGAAGAAGGCGGCGATGAAAAAAGAAAGATTCATCACCCAACACTTCACCTTGTGAAATTAATCTTTGATGATGCCTATATGAATCATGGGCTTGATATTTTTGAATGAATTCAAACATAATTTACTACATCTTTACATTATGAGAATAAAATATTTCACAAACAAAACTAATAATAGTTATACAAGATTCCTTTCATATAAAATAGCATTTCAAGGGGTTAATAAATTATTTTTGGTAATAAATAAAAATAAATTATTTCTAAATTTTACTTTTTATTATGAAAAATGAAATTGTCATGGGAGTAAAATAAATGTTCAAATACGAGTAGAACGTATAAAGTTCTCCATTGAAATACATGACAATTTTAGAAAAAAGATAAATAATAGTAGTAGTAACAAACACCATTTGATTAATTTTACAGGATAAGCACCAAACCAATATCTTAGCCATACATGCATGCATGCAGCTATGAACTCACAACGAGCTAATAATAATAATATACCAAAGCAAAGCTAATGTACATCTACAAGGAAGTAATGGAGATATCCTCATTATCTCATCTTGGAACCGCCATGATGCAATAACAGCCTTTGTATTATTATTGAATTTTTACAATCAAGCTGCTGGCTGCAAGTATTTGGCCCTTTCTGGTACTCAGAATCTACAACAAAACAGAAGCAAAAGATTAGAGCAACGGATTAATGGCAACAAAAGCAGGTAAGGGAAATGAAGAAAAGGAATGTGCTGAATGTAGAAGAAATCCTTCTTGCTCACTTTCCTCTCGTTTATTTACTCTAAAGACTTGATCAAGCTTATATTGCATTTAAAGATTTATATTTGGAACTTCTTCACCACATTTATTGTAACAGAACCCAGACACCCATCATGTCTTCACAAGTCTTCAACTTCTATTTCTATTTAATACTCCACTGTGCCATCCAAAATCTTTAACTTAAATGGAGAAAGTTTGCACAAAACATTGACGGGAAAAGCTTTAGGAACATTATAAAACAGTGACAAATTATATCCATACTGTAATAATCAAGTCATAAAATGGACAGCATAAGATGACTATTTCTTGGAAAGTTGGTAGACTGGAACCCTGATGGACATGTAAAAAAAAAAAACTAATATGTCAAATAATCTATCACAAAAGTATATTTCTAGGAAAAGTATCAAAAAGAACAAACTAATATGTCAAATAATCCATCCAACAGAAAAGATGCATCACTAATAAGTAATATCTATACAGGGATGACAAATAAGTAATATCTATACAGGGATGACAAACTCCCTTTTAGTTATTATTCGCACGTAGTAGGATTTAGAATTCTATATGACCAAATAAGTAACACCTATAAAAATCTTTTCAGCTGAACAGAAGAGTTACGAAGAATCATAACATACTACGTAAACCCAGTAGAACATACATGTAACCAGGTCTGTTTGAGAAACCTAACAAAGATCAAACTTTAATTTTACAACCACTCTATTAGTATTAGTTCACAAATTTTATATATTCATGATCTACACATTTTTATCACTATTTACAACAGATCATCAACAGAACACACATTGAAGAATTATGCTGCTTTAATCGAAGACATATATTTGTGAAGATCTTGAAGAAATCCAGAACACAGACTGTTGAAGAAATTGCTTTTAAGCGCGCATCATTCAGCTAGAAACAATCCAGCACTAGCATCCATAATGTCGCATATTCAATAGAACCTGTTATATGAAAACGGAAAGACAAGAAGTATCACTTACTATCTACATAGTAGCTTTTATGGGAGGGCATAGTGAGGTCAGGCATGGTTTTGGGCAGCAACCGCAAACACACATGACCAGTTGCACCAGTGTGCAGTTTTATACAAGAATTGTTGAAATTTGGGGAAACAATTCTTTTAAAATCAAAATCAGACAAACACCAAAGAAATTTGTAAAAGCTTTTTTGCATTACAGAAATTGCGATGAACAGAATCAGGTAAAACTTGGCAAATTAGTAATTATTAATAATTTATACCAGGATCAGGTAGAGCATTTAGAGATGAGATTGTAAATAGTGTGGATGAATTCTTTGATGGTTTGGATCTTCTCTTAAATATTTCTTGGATATTCTTTGGGAATTTAATTACTTCATTAAGAAAAAAAATCATTTCTTTTCTACTATTAAGATCATGATACAAAGGTGGAAATTTAGTACAGCTGAAAATCCAACGGACCGACTGGGATTCGTACATATTCAAAACAATCATTTTCCACAACTTTCTTCTACTTTACATTGTTCAAGGAATTCTTAAAAATCTAGTGTTTTTAGGGTGTAAGAGTGAGACAGAGAGAAAATTTGGTTAGGGTATGCGTGAGCAAAACAGAGAGAAATTTGTGTTGTAAAATTATTTAGGGTGAGTGAGATTGAGAGGGTAGAGATCAAGAGAAACTTTGGTTGAAAGCATTTGAATTTTTAGGGTTCAATCGTGTCCAGACAAGTGAAAGGATAAAATTGTTTCGAGGCATGATATGAGAGAGACGGACAGAGTGAAAACTTAAGATATATTAACTTATATATTAGCATGAAATGACGTCATTTCGAATGCATATAATATTAAAAAAACATTAATTATGTGGTGTGGTACAGTTGCTAAGCACTTTCACTTTCCCAACAAGCAGAACCACAACTGCAAAAAACGATTTGTCCATTTTTGGGACAGCAACCGCACCAAAAACCATAGGTGCCGGTGTATTGGAGCAGTAAAATCGATGTTATGGCGGTCTTTTTGGGGTTTTGCCTATTCCTCACGGATTTTATGGGCAAATTCTGCAGTTAGTAACAGTGATAGTTGTATATCGTGACCAAGACTAGGCATCAAACCAAGCTGCGAGTGATAGCACAAGAAAGGTACGCAAAATGAGAAGGCAGATTTGTATATATAACTTGTTGGCCTGACCACTCAGTCAAGTTGATAAGCTTATAAATATACTTCTCCCTGTGTGAAGAGGCTTGAATAGGTAAAGTCGAAGACAAAAATCAAACAACACTTTATAAATGGAAAAAATCTAAAAACACGAAACCGAGTCACAATTCATATGGGAATATCGTAGTTGCCACATGGGGACATAACATGGAAAAAGGTTATAGCTGTTACATACGGAAGTTACAATTTCTATAAAAGAATTCTAAGAAAATAAATACATTATAGCCGCATTACATGGACTCTTCATTTTCCCAAAAGTTCCCGTGCTCACAGAACCGACATGGGTGTCGGTATTAAACTCCAAAATAGTAAGAAATAGTAAAAATTACTCAAAAATTAGGAGAGTCCAGTGTCAGACACTTCTTGAGATACTTCATACTTCTAGGGACATGTAAGAAAGATTCTAGTAATATGTAAGTTAAGCATATAAAACTAGCAATGATCAATTCAACATCTGCCAAATTAACCATTATCATCACAAAATATAGGAATAAATTGTCTGTCCTTCCTTTTAAATTATGGAGGAGTGTAATTAATAAGTAGTGATTGCTTTTATCCATACAAGCTCCAAGGAACACTAGTAAAGGATATGCTTCTCAATCAATGAATAACTTCATGTCACTCAATGTCGGAGGTAAATTTAGTTTGTAACATAAAGCAAGAAACTTGACGGCATATCCTTTAATTCATGAATCATTTCAAACTCTTTTCAAAATGATTACAAAGAATGAAAGAAGGGGTGAAAAAAGAATACCTTGAAGAGCAAAATGAACAGTCCAGACATCAAAAAATCATTCCAAGCCAGCAACTTTATACCTTAATTTCATATTTTGATTTTCCTGACAAATTCCAAATAATATCATTAAATTTATCCAAACTCTAGAGCACCATAATTTTAAAGTAAACATAACAAAACCTAATTACCAAAATTCAGCTCACTGATATAAAAGGAAAGACATCAATTAGCACAAAAGACTAAACCGCAAACAATTTACTACCTGCTCAAGCACTCTAGCTGAAGACTTCTCAACAAGCTTGGCCAACCCATTTAGCTTTGCCAGCATCTTACTATACAAATCCTCCAATTCGGAGGTATAATGGGAGGCATTCGAACCGGTCAACAGATTCAACCGTCCAATTTGAAAACCCTCAGCACACATGTCCAATTGAGTTTGATCCTTTGAAACTCTTCCCAAGTTGTCATTCTCACTCCTACTAATATCCTCCGCCATCGAATTCAAAGCCCTTAATTCACAAGGCAATGCTGGAAATGGAGAGTTGGGGGAGAAATTACCATAATGGCCTCGGAAAGCAGGACCAATGTTGATAATATCTAGGGTTTTGGGGTCGAAACAATCTGTGGGTAATCGGAACTGAAATAGGCGGTAATCGTGAGTGTGGATTAACAATTGGTCATCTTTCTGAAAGGGGGTCGTGAGGAGTAGGAAGAGACAAGGAGAGAGAGTCATGGAATTTGGGGAATTTTGGACTTGGAATGATAGTTCCGTGTTTGAGGAGAGAGAATAGGTGACGGAGGATTCCCGCATGGAAGGGCGAAGAGGGGTTTTCCGGCGTCCGGAAAACCATCCGAGGAGGGTTGTGGAGGGAGGGAGGAGGCGGCGGAGAGAAGAGAGGTTGATTTTGCCAGAGGAGTCGTAGAAGGTGGCCGTGGAGCTGGAGGAGAAGAAGGAGGTGACGGTGGCGATGAGAGATGGGGAATTTTCGTCTGGAATAGTTGCGCCGGCGGCGGAGGAATCATCGGAGAGATTGGAAGGAGTAATATAGGATACGGAGCCAAAGAGGAGGCCGTCTATGTCACCGGAGGCGGAGGAGACGCGATGGATGAGAGAGGAGAGTGTGGGTCCCGATATTTGTATCTTCTCAATTGGAAGGTCGTCCATGGCCACTGCTCTCCGTCTCCGATGCTGCACAGCTCTGTACCGTGTGTAAGTGCGAGAGAGATGGGACAGAAATGTCTTGCAAAGCGACACATATTTAGAAGTTAAAATATATTTGGGCTTCTAGTCCCAATTTAAGGAACAATTACATTTTTTATTATATTTTAAAAAATAATTACATAAAAAATGTACAAACTAAATAATTAGAAAAAAAGTGCATCTTTCTTCGCCTTCCTCCGCCTCCATTCTCCTCCCCGCCCACGCCCCACCACCTCCATCCGCCTCCCAGCGCCATCCCCCTCCTCCCGCCTTTTCTCCACCCCAAGAACCCCACCTCCCTCCCTCCCTCCCTCCCTCCCTCCCTTCCTTCCTCCTCTCCTTCTCCTCCTCGCCCACGCCCCACCACCACCCATCCGCCTCCCACCGCCATCCCTCCTCTCGCCCCCTTTCTCCACCCCACCGAACCCCACCCCTCCCTCCCTCCCTCCCTTCCCTCTTCCTCTTCCTCTTCCTCTTCCTCTTCCTCCTCCCGCCCCCTTAATATGTTGGTAACCAAATAGACATACTAGTAGTAACCAAACCTTCATAACAAGGGTGTAGAACCTTAATATGAAGGTTTCCTTGTTATGAAGGTTTGGTTACCTTATTATGAAGGTTTGGTTACATTGGTATGAAGGGTTAGGGTGATTAGAACCGAGCCTCCGGTGGAGTGAGACTTGGCTTGGGAGAGAGCCGAGCGGATGGAGGCGATGAGGGTGGGGTTGAGAAGAATCTTGGTCTCTCGCCAGGTTAGTGTTAGTATAAAGATATTGCCTTGCTTTTAAAAAATAAAATTATTTTGAATGTGGTGCAGTTGGTAGCCAAACCTTGATACAAAGGTAACCATTTTAATTTTTGTGGGTAACCAAATATTCATAAAAAAAAGGTTACCTTAGTATAAAGGTTTAGTTACCTTGGTATAAATGTTTGGGTACTCTGGTACGAAGGTTTGATTATCAATATTACATTACACATCACTCTACTATCTCTTTTCCTATGCAAAGTTGTTCTATTTTTTATTTACCTTCACGAAATTGGTTGCCAAACTTTTAGACCATGGAAATAAATTTGTACTGCATCTGTCAAGGTATATTTGGTTACCTTGGTATAAAGGTTTTGTGACACCCCCAAAATAGGTCTACATCACCCATTCTGAGTTATCAATACACTGCATGCAGAAACAACTACAACTTTATTATTACAATAGTAAAAGCGTGAGTTTAAATACGAGATATTGCCATCTGCATAATATCCACATACAAATAAATCCTCATCATAATTATTGATACATTATTTTACAACAATGGTGAGGACTACTAAACAACTCTCCCTAGAACTTTCATTCTATGCACAGGCTACGTGCATCGCTTATATTCTCGCCTCCCAAGAAGAAAAATGGAACAAAAAGGAAAAGGGTGAGCTCATTAGCCCGAAGAAAGAATATTATGACTAAGATAATATACAACAAAATTATCGTTAGTCTTCAACGAGGAGAAAAATATAATAGAATACAATAGACAACAAGTTTTAAATCAATATTCGCAATGAAATAATAATTCATTAGAAGAGTTAAAGAGAATGCAAACTACTATCTTCTATGTATGAATTTTAAAGTTCATCGCTCATTTTTTTTATCCCTGTAACATCAATCAATATATATCGGGATCAAATATTCATCCTTGCACTACTGAGCCAAGGACATTCACCGATTGGTCATGTTCATCTAAACACTGTTCATCTTTGCACTACTGGACCAAAGATATTCATCGAAATCATTCATCTTTGACTACGGGCCAAAGATATTCATCGAAATCATTCATCTTTGCATTAAAGCCAAAGATATTCATCATAAATCATTCATCTTTGCACTACTGTGCCAAAGATATTCAATAATATCATCATTTAAGACCGAGGATGATGAAAAATATTTTTAAAGAAAGCGAATCCGGTGAAACAAAATGACAAGGATTAAGGATTAAGGATTCGTACTTTGTTTTATCCACGCCCAAAAATACCTCAAAAATAATCATAGTGGTGTAAAATTCAAGAATGATCAAAACATGGATACAATCAAAGCTAGTATCCGAATAGATATTTTGGACGAAAAGAAAATTTTTCATTTTTCGATGAATAAGTCTTAGTATTCGTGAATTGTGTCGTATCGTGAATAGTCTTGCAGTATACGTGAATAGTAACTCAGACACCAAAAGTTCCAAATTTGATAAAACTTCAGATCAATATTCAAAGATAATGATATTGAAGAAATAATATCATTACGAAAAAAAAAAATATCCTTACCTCGAAAGATCAAGATTTAAGCTGGAATACTGGATATAGGCTATATCTTGAACTTTCACCGTATAACAATACTCAAAGTATACTCAAAATACTCACAAGAATACGCTCGATAATATAGAGAGAGAAAACTTTAGTTTCTGGTGTGATTTTTAATTCTAACATAAGCACCTATTTATAGGAAATTGCTTAGAACACCAAAGCAGAAAATTTAATATAATAATAATATATATAATAAATCTTCTACGCACACTTGAAATCTGATTTCAGTTCAATAACCACATGCCACCTTCTAGAAAAAGTAATAAAAAACGTTTTTCTAATTTAAAATAATTTAAACTTCCAAAATCAATTATTTTGAGCTTCAAAACTTCAATAATTCATAATAAATAGCCATTTTGTCAGAAAATTGAATCTCATGAGTTTTTATAGGAAATTCAATTTCTACAACTTTACAGAAGAAAGTTTTTTCAAATTCCAAACAGAAATTGACCGAAATCCACAAACGGGTGATTTTAGAGGCTATAATCAAATTTCAGTCAATAAATGGGGTCCACCGACATGTTTAACATGTTTTAAACATTTATTGCAACAAAAATACTCTTCCTCCTCAGATACTCACATATCCCACATTCGTTGTAAAGATATCACCATTATTATATTATTAAAATATAATATTATATATATTTAAATGAATTATTTTATCAGAAAAAGATAAAATTTTAATTTTCAACAATTGTCACATTAAAAATTTTCTCCATCTATATCCACATAAAATCAATATTTTCCTCATCATATGAATCAATAATTAATTATTCACAAATAATATTCTGAGAATCACAATATCGACAACCTGTGCGCTTCCAGAAAGAGGGCTTTCAATAAGAATTTCTCTCTACCGCGGCGCAATTAGGTGACCAAACCTCTCCTTAGACAGAACTTTCTAGACATTACCAATAATGTTATCTAATAATATTATTCGGATAATATGAATTATTGCTTCGATAATGAAAAATACTGTGTAATGACAATTATTGAAACAACAGCAATATAAAATATCAATGCAGCAATTATTGAATCAATAAAATAAAATCTTGAGCAAAGAATTATCAGTAACCATTATTGAGTAAAGGCCTTCTTATGTAAGAGTCAATAATTGGTGCAATACAATCTGAGTGTCCACCGCAAGCAACAACGCGTAGACATCGTGTTTTTAACCACCGGGTATTCCAACAAAGGTAAACCAGAATAACCACGCCAAGTTATTTTTAAACAACTTATATTTGTCGCTTTTTCTTCCTCCAATCGCTTTCGTTATGGGACCCACACATGGTTAAGGCAAGTGCATTTAATATTCCCGACATTTAATATATTCCACGACCAATCGAATATTCCCAAACAACAATGAATATTTAATAACCACTTGCTTATTTTGAAATATTTATGTATTTTACCCATAACTATCCACATTAATCACATCAACCCTTACTATTTCAAAATAATAATTAGAGGAAATTAAATTTCATTTATTAATTATTTGGGGTCTTACAGGTTTGGTTACCTTGGTATAAATTTTTGGTTATCAATATTATATTTTACATCGCCTCTCTTATCTCTCTCTTCCTATGCAGTTGTTCTATTTTTTATTGGTTACCTTGATATAAGCGTGGACATGGTTGTAGTAGATAAATAAGGCAAGTGAAAGCAGAAGGTACTAGAGGAGGAAGAGAGAGAAAATGATAATGGATGTCCACCGTCAACTGTTATATTTTTGATTTTATTTTTGTTGTTAGATCCCAAATGTTTGAATTTGAATTTGAAATTATGCGGAGCTTATTTTCCTTGATTTTAGGTTTCTTTATTAATGTGAATTGTACTAGTTTTTTGTAATATGAATCCTAATTACACTCTTTTTTGTAATCATTTAGTTGACCCCAAATTTAATTAGATCTAACAAGATCTATTCATCACTAGTTGGGTTGGGCTTAATTGTTCGTTGGGTTGGGCTTAATTGTTCTCTGGTTAATTTTTCGGTCCAAACATGAGTCATATTCAATCAACAGTGTAATTACATTTGCAGCTCTTGCATTTATATGGAATAGCTCTCAATTTCTAATCCACATTCCACATCTTTTATGGATACTAGTACCCGGTGGCTTACACCTTATAACAATGATCTTCTCAGTTTTAAATAAATGGAAATTTTCTATTTTATGGTCGAAAATTAAAATGTGTTAAGAATGTGACATCAAGAGAAATATAATTTTAAATATGGATCAATTTATTTGAAATAAATTGAATCCTAGTTCCTTTATGGCCGGAGTGCACAAGTTATGTCGGATAATTTTTTTTATATATAAAATTTGAAGGACTAAATTAATATAAAAAAAAAGTAAAATAAAATTATCTTAAAAGTTGAAGGGCACTTTTGGAAGCCAAAAAGGCTTCAGGAGTAATCCAGTCTAAGTTTAACAAAACTAGTACGTTTTCGTTTTGATTACCAGTGCTCTCTCTCTCTGCATACTGTCAAAAAGCACAAGGTTAAAAAGAGAGAATTAATGCTTACTGTCTTAAGGGAAAGAGAGAATTAATGCATGTCAATATGATAATATTGAAAAAAGTATATTCCTTTATTATGTCAACAGGTTAAAGAATTGAAAGAACAGAACAGATGAAACGACATAACCAGATCATTTTATATATACATGTATATCTATTATGATCTGTCTATAAATATAATACAAGTATTCTTATGTAAACTTATACCAATAATGACACCCCCTTCATTCAACTTTTGATGGAGCTCCAGCACCATCATCACCGGTAGTAGTGCTGCTGTGTGCCAGCAGCTCTGGTTTAATCTCTTCCATTTTCTGAAGAACTTCTTGGGGTTCTGGGCGTGCTGCAGGTGAGGGATCAACACAATGCAGGGCTAATTTCAGCGAATTAAGCAACTCATCGCTCACATTGGGGTTGGATGTATCCCCCATAAGTTCCAAATCAAAAACTTCATTAGTCCACTCTTCCTTAACAATTGATGACACCCACTGCGGCAAATCTAGGCCATCACTTCCCTCGCTAGGAGATTTCCCTGTTAAGAGCTCCAGTATGATCACCCCGAGGCTGTAGACATCAGTTTTTGTGCTGGCATTCTTGAGCTTTGAGAGTTCTGGTGCACAATAGCCTTGTGTACCGGCTGTGGCAATCACATTGGTATTGGCAGCATTTGTCATGAGCCGGGAAAGGCCAACATCTGCAATGACTGGATTGTTGTGCTCGTCGAGCAATATGTTGCTTGATGTGAGATTGCCATGAATTATGTTCTCTTGAGAGTGGAGGAAACAAAGGCCTTTTGTAATTCCCATAGCAATGTTCATCCTGGTTGGCCAAGGGATAGCGGTTTCAGGCCCTCGAGCTGCACATACAAGAAATATAAAGAGTTGATCAAATTAATCTTCATCATTAAAGTTTAATGATTTTGGGACCTATCTTATCAGCCATTCCAAGATGGCATATCTTAAAGTATAGTACAAGTTGAAAATGAAATACAACAATGCTCACATACACACACATCCATACTGCATGCGCTCGCTTAATACGTACGCATGCGTGTATATACGAAGTATCATGATGTAGCCATTATTATGTGATAGTAGCATTATTTAATGAGATAACAATATTGACTTCAAAATATGTCACTATCATTACAGAAAATCCCGAGTTTTGTTGAACCAACTTACCATGGAGGAAGGATGCAAGACTCCCATTGGGCATGTAATCGAAAACTAGAAGCTTTTCTCCTTTAGGTCCCATATAATAGGCCCTCAGGGCCAAGATATTCTGGTGTCTAATTTTTCCAAGCACAGCAACCTCAGCTTCGAATTCCTTCTGGCCCTTTGCTATTTTCTCCCTCAGCCTTTTCACTGCTACTTGCTTACCATCCTCCAATGTGGCCTTGTAAGCTGTCCCATAAGTGCTCTTCCCCATTATCTCAGCAGTTGCGCATAGTAAATCATCAGCTGTGAACACAAATGGACCATCAAAATGGACTAATTTTCCACCAGCGTCACCCCCTGATTCAACTTCAGTTCCCATTGCTGGAACTGACTTTGCACCAGCCTGGCCAGCTGTTTTAGCCTCTTTTGCTTTTGATTTAGTCCTTTTCCTGACCAAGCAGCAGAGCAATATGCAGCACAGAAGAAGTAGGACAAGTAGGAGAGCACCAGCTGCTATAAGAATGATATCTTTGGTTCTATGTCCTTTGTTTCTTCGATTCTTGGAAGGCTGTGATGATGGAGGTGGAAGTTCTGGAGGCGGGGCAGAAGGGCATGGTGTCGAGGCACTGTACCTGCATAACTGAACGTTTCCAATAAAAGAACTTGAATTGAACTTGTCTAGAAGGTGAGAGGGAACAACCCCAGAAAGATTATTGTTGGAAACATCAAAAGAAGTTAGATTTGGCAAATTGGCTAGTGACTTGGGAATTTCCCCACTGAAATTGTTGCCGGATAAATCAAGTTGGATGATGGTAGACAAGTTTCCAATAGTGGCTGGAATGTCACCACTGAACTGATTGTTCATAAGATTTAGTACAGTAAGATTTTGCAATCTGGAAACAGATTCTGGGATTTGGCTATAAAGGTGGTTGCTTTTTAGATTCAATGTAACAAGAGACGTCAGATTGGAAAGACTAGCAGGAAAGCTTCCATTGATGGCATTGTTTGATAAATCTAGCATTTGAAGCGTTGAGAGACTGCCTAATTCACTGGGAATTGTCCCATCAATCTGGTTATGACTCAGATTAATCTCTTCAAGGCTACCCAAGTTGCTTAAAGAAGATGGAATATATCCAGAAAGAAGATTGTGATCAAGGGCTAATGATTGAAGTTGGTAAGAATAATTTGATTTTAAACCCCAAGTGTTTGGAATAGAACCAGAGAGGTTGTTGTGTTGGAGAGCAAGATAGGTGAGAGAAGGAAAATAAGTGAAGCTAACTGGGATTGAGCCAGAAATTGCATTGAAGCTCAAATTAAGTCTATATATCCTGGTAGAATTTACAAGACTAGGAGGAATGGTACCAATGAGCTTATTGTTACTGAGATCAAGATTCTGAAGAGCAAGGCAGTTGGCAACTGATGGAGGAATTGAACCCGAAAGCTGATTGTTGAAAAGAAAAACCCCTCTGAGATTTGGAAGAAACCCAAGAGAATTAGGCACTGTACCTCCAAGAAAATTGTCATGGAGGCTAAGCCTGCGAAGTGCTTGAAGCTGACCGATTTTCTCTGAAATTCTTCCTCCCAATCCCTTCCATGGAAGCTGAATAACAATCACTTGCCCATTAACACACTTTATTCCTTGCCACCCACCTGAACAAGCTCCTTTTCCACTGTCATTCCAGCTCCTTAAGACGCCTTTGAAATCGATCAATTCGTGCTTGATGGCCTTAAGCGCTTGATAATCATCTTGGATTACAATCATTCCATCCCCTGTTTTTCCTGAAACAAAATGAAAAGAAAAAATCAGAAGCAGAAAAAGCATAAACAAATTAGTATCACATGAATAATTGTTCCATTTCTTGTTCTTGGTATGCGGAATCCGGCACCAATCTCGGGATTGGTTTTCCATAAACACTTGTAAAGGGCTCAACAACGTTAGTGAAATGATTGGAGATTTGAGAGATTGAGTTGGGTGGAGCTCTGTTTTTCTCTTCTAACCACTTTTTCCTGTTTAGCTTTTCTGCCTAGTAGTAGCTCTGCAAATGTAGTACAAGAAAGAAAATCTATGGAAGGAAGATAAATAAGAGAGGAGGGGAGGTGGGATTAACAGAAAAGCATGTGAGAATCTTAGTTTAGGAGAGAGAATGTGAAGGAATCTAAGGCTTTGGGAGACATAGTCAGTACTCACTCAGTAGGGAGGAGGAATTCATAGTCGTCTTCGTTTCGGTTGAAACTAACGGCAACTTTTTTTCATTTATTCATTATTCTTATAGTCACATGTTACGTAACAGTTATTTTTTTATTTTTTTATTTTTGTGTTGAAAATTTGGACCAGACTCCTCTCCACTAACGGCTCTATTTTGTGGATATTATTGTATGACCAAAACTATCTATCAGCTTCAGATTGACCGTTATAGCCTTGCCTTTTTCCTTTACTTTTTTGACTCATCATATTCTGTTTTACTAGTATCTTGTAAAAAAAATTTATCAATTTTAATCCTCAAGTAAAATTCGGGTTTTGTTAAAATGGGTTTAATTTTAAAATAATTGAACTCTTTTGAACGGTTACTTCTAAATAAATTTCAAATAAAACAAATGTTATTCTAACATCAACCGGTACATTTGCAATAAGTCCATATCCATGTATAACCTTTCATTTCCTTCAAGCTAATCAATCTATTATGAATATATATAAATTTACTTATATATTTATCTCAGTTCTTGAGCCTTATTGCCCTTTGTCCATCAGATAACATCCAGATCCAGCCGAAACACATACAGCACTTCTTTTGATGTAAGCTATACATTAAACGGTTTATGGGGCACATTTCAAGCAAGATGCTAATCAGGCCAGCAGATCGGTTGTCACCCCCTTTTAGAGAAGGGGAACAAAAATAAAATAAAAAGTGGACACTTCCAACTAATTGACCGAGTGACCTGTTGGTCATGAAGTAAATTATGAGGTATGCATTAAGAATCAAAAGACAATTTGTACAAGCCACTGTGTTAAATTATAGATAGGGCTTCGCAACAAGAAATTTGAATCAAGATGGATGTATCTTCAAACCAATTGGTTTGCTTATATAAAATCTAAGACAGCATCATATCCAAGTTTAGTAATCAACAATCAGTAGATGATTACACAAATGAAGCCTCTTTATCTTTTCTTTCACTGTTTTTGGTGCAAAGTACACCATCAGTCTACCACTAAGACAAGAATTATACAAGAAAACCAGAAAAACGAACTCCATTCTACAAAGTAAATATCTCCACCTTTATCTACAAAAAATTTAAGTGCATGCACTTCAAATTTCAAACTATACTTGTAGCCTCATCATGCCTTGTTCATCCCAATAATCTCCTAATAATCACAAAACAAAACAAACCAGTTCTAGCACTCCTACTAAAAACTTTAAAAAAAATGTCCCACTTTACATGTAAAAACAGTTCGAAAAGAATTCTAGCTAAATAAAGAATCGATGACAAATAATGAGAGGGTTTAAAATTCTACGCAAACCATGAAACAAGTAAACGAAATCAAAGAAGCGATGCCAATTTCTTGAAGACAAACTGTACATATATGCAGGTAAACAAGTAAACCGAAATCAAAGAAGCGATGCCAATTTCTTGTAGACAAAACTGTACATATATGCAGGTAGAACTTAGAACGGTCAAAAATTAGAATTTAAAATATCGAGTCATTGACCAACATTGTGCTTGGCTCATGAAAGTTTTGTCAAAGACAAGACACAAGAAGAATTTATAAACTTAATTTTCCAGAACTCATAACCATGGGTTAGTATAATTTCACAACTGGAAAAACCTAAAGACTACATTTACACAGAATGTATCTTTCAAATAAGTTAAAAGAACAATAAAGGCATCCATTTCATAAGATTTGTCATTCTTCATTCGATTACTTTTTGTGATTGGATAATTCAGCAATCAACCAAATAAAAAACACAAACACACCCATACAATCTCAAGATTAAAGAAAAAATGATCAACCCAACAATAAGCAATGTATAATGTAAAATGCTTAAACTAAAAATTAAGCAATTCACAAATCCACAACCACCAGAAATCACAAAATTTTCGGTACCAAAAGATAATATATTCATCCTACACATGTATATATAATTCGTAAGCTATATTGATTTCACTACTATTGTGTTTTCCCCCCTACCAAAATGTATCAGTCAGTTAACAAAAGATCCACATTTGCATTTTACCCCAATATTAGCATTGGTGAAGAAACTCGGAATCCTTAAACGCGACCAGAAACGACAGGGGATGGCGAAGCGGTGGAAATTGGGGTGGCGCCGGATAGGAAAGAGAGGAATCCGATAGCAGCGGGACCTTGCTCGTCAAGAAAGAGATCGTCCGGAACCCTGAAGGCTCCATGAGCGCAAACAACTGCCATTCCAACCATTAGAGCGGATATGAGGACCGATCCAACGCTGGTGAGGAAAATTACGACAATTGTGGAGAGGATGAGAATGCCTAGGGTTTCTCTCTCGGAATAAGTGCGACCAAAGATGACGAGGGGCGGATCTGAGGGGCGGAAGAGGTAGAGGAAGAGCTAGGCGGCGAGGAGCCCGAGGAGGAGGATGAGAGAGATAGGGTTTGTCAGGAGAGAGAAAGCCAGCACCACGGCGATGAGAGAGAGGTAATTGACGCGGAAGTAGGTAATGTTCTTCCGGATGCGGCCGGTGGCGTCGGATACGGAATCCGGTTTTGAGAAGGCGGTGCGGTCCACAAGCTCGGACCAGGGGCGACGGGCTGCCAGGCCGGTGCGGGCCTTTTCGGAGATGTTGGTGATGAATGAGCGAGGCGACGGGCGCTTCGCCGGAGCTACCGGCAGCGGCGGTGGGTTGGGTGTTTATGATTGGGAGATTTTCGTGTTGCGATTGGGAAGCCATCATTTATTACAGCTAAATTTCTTGAAGAGATCTGAAAGAGAGAGAAATGTATGCAGTATGTATCTATTCTATGGGGTTGTATATTTGCATTGTAGCGATATTGAAGGAGAGAAAAATGAGGGAGATTCAATTACCATAAAGTAAAAATAAAAATTAAGGGAGATATTTTGTCGGTGGATTTTGTTAGTACCTCTTGTCATCTTGGTAGCCAATCAAATTGCTACCTCAGAAATACTTGTATTTTTTTCCCACAACCCAAAATATACTCCATTACCATAAATACAGCAATTTAGAATAAATAAACTTTAAACTTTGATTTCATAAAATTAAAAGTCAACTATTCCTCTGTGCTCAAAAAACTAACAAAAAAAAAAAAAAAATCCTTTTAAGATTACAGTAAGTAATAAATATTTTTACTTTTTATATTAGTAAATCCCACTAAATAACATATTTACTCTTCACTTTATGTATATTAGCCGCCTTTTGTGAATTTGTTCATTTAGCTATCTTTTTTTAGAACAAAAGGAAAAATAGTATATTCTATAAAAATATGATTATTAAATAAAGAAGATTTTCTCAAATGGAAGTAATGCCTTCTAGTATTCCCTACAAGAATTTCTTTTTCTTTTTCCTACTAGTGTTGAATTGTTGAAGATGGTATGTTTGTGCTTTGACAACTATATTGAAAGAGTTCAAAGGTGGAAATTGAAAATGATAAAATATTAATAAATAATGAAATTAAATTATAATCGACGTGTGAAAATGTATTGAAATAAGATAAAATTAAATTTCTTCTTAATTTCATACCCATCTCATATTTATATTGTGTCGTCACAATCATAATTTGGCCGAAAAGTTTGACTACTCAAAATAAAATTAAGTATGTGCGAAGGCTGATATCTAACGTTAATGCTATGTAAAGAAGTTTTGTTCTGTTCAACGAGGAGTATGATTGCATCTCAAAAATGACAATTTGTAAAATTGGGTTGTCAAATGTCAGGCAGAGGCAGGTTAATTTACTTTGGAACCACCGGAGAGACTCCAAATGTTGACCGGGATGTTTATTGAAAAATAAATAAACCATTGACAAGGCTGCAAAATGTATTCATTTTGAAGGAAACCACTAAAGCTACAGCTATAGGTCTAGGAGGATTCTTAACTTGTCTAAACATTTAGATAAGAGAGGGCTCCACTATCATACCCGCCTAAATGCCCATCTCGAACCTCAGACATATTAACTCCAACTCGAGCCATTCCATATCCGAAATAAGTGAGGTCATGTAATATGGTCGCTACACTTCCAACTCTTTTGCTAAGAGCATCCGCAACACACATTTGCCTTCCCGGTGATATCAATTCGAAAGATCATAGTCTTTGTAAGCTCCAACCAACGCCTCGCCTCATGTCGAGCTCTTCGAAAGTGAAGATGTATTAAGACTTTTGTGACCTATGAAGATATCACAAGTCCTCTCCATACAATAATGCCTCAATCCTTAAGGCAAAGATCACACCGCTAACCCAAATCATTGTGAGGGTAATTCACTTTCGTAAGGTTTAAGTCGCTTAAGCCTAGCATAAGAATCACCTTACCGTGGTCAGATCAAAACACACCCCAAGCCCTCTGAAGATCACTATAACCGATAATCTTCAGCCCCCTTAAGAATGCAAGTATCACCACAAGCCGCTTCTTCAACTTCTTCAAAACTTTTCTCAAGCCCCCATTCCACACAAACTTTGTCCCTTTCTCAGATGATCAATTGATGACCAAAATTAACAAAATGTTATTGACCACTGGAGCATTTGTTAACCCGAATGGCATCACCTTTAAACTCGCAATGCCCATATCGAAAGTGAAAGCCGCCTTGTGGATATCCTCATCCTCACCCTCAACCGATGATGATTATCTATTTAGTACTCTTACTCAGAACAAGAAAAAGCTTGCATAGAGAAGACTGTCACTCAACCCCATCCCCTCTTCCCAGAACAAAGATATTCAGAGATGGATCACATATTTTGTTAAACGTGGAATCTCCTGTTTATAGATCAAGTCTAGGGAAGTAAAAAACAATAATTGGAATTTGGACAGGCACCATAACAAACAGTAGGGTTAATGCAACTTCCTCTTCCAAAAGTGAATAAATGAGAAGCTTACTTTTACCCCAGTACAAGAGCTATCTAATGAGATTTGCTTACCCCACTCGATTCTCGCCTCGCTAACGATTCTCGCCACGATCGACGATCTTCGACCATGCCAAGGTAGTCAAGTCGACGATTTTGCCTCGCTGAGGCATCCGCCGATAACCCTTGTTTCGATGGCCACGCTTATCGCCTCGCTGCCACCACGGCTCTCGCTCCATCGACCACCCCGATTCTTCCCTCACGACCAAGTTTCGACCTCTGGTCATCTCGTCTCCTTTCGACTTTTTCTTTTAGAAGACCGAAAGTCCTGCCTCTCCATCTCAATATTTCGGCAAAGATTGGCCACCATCGACACATCTCGCAAACTTGGTGTTAATGAGATGTCCGTCGACACTCAGAATGGATCCTCCACTCAATTTTCTCTCGCTGCTCATTATGGCCCTCGCTGAGGTTCCTAAGAAAGCCTCGCCAACCTAGTAAACCTCGTCATGAAGTCGCGATGGACTCATCATCTTTCTCGCCGAATCGACAGATACTTCTAAGATAGCCTCTTTATCACAGGAAAATAATGCCGATAAAAGACCTCACAAAACTCCGCCAATAAGTGTTTCAACATACCCATCACCCTTTGTTGTTTTCATCGCTTTCCACCACCTCTCGTGCATCCCTTCTAGCCAGAGTTAAAGAAGTAATACTTTTCTCGATTATCCAACATCCCAACACATCAAAAATCTTCTCCAGATGGGCAATCCAATTCTCTCGTCAACAATCGAGTCGGAGCCGAATCAATGCTTCAGGGTTTCGCTCGAACCTCTCCAAGTATACATACATCGCAAACCCCCTCACGATCACGACCATCCGCATTCCTTCCACTTCATTTGCTCGTGGACCATTATTTCTGATTCTCCTGTTTCGAATTTCGTATACCAACAGACATCACTGCATAACCCGTGCTAATTAACTCGAGGTAAAACCTGTTCATCACTGACAACTAAGGTAGCCAATTTAACATTAAACCGATCATTGGGTCGCTTATCGATCGACCTTCACCTCTTCTCCCCTATCAGACCTCGCCTCCCAAAGAACTCTAACGGATTCACGAGCCATCCAAGAAAGAGATCATTAATATAAACAAAGCAGACAGAGACAAATTCGAATATATAACGATGAGCATGACAAATTAACAGTAAAATCAAACGAGTAACAACAACCAACCTGTAAGTCTACCCATAACTCAAGCTCAAACCTAAATAGGTTTTCTACAAGAAAGAACCCGGCTCGATACTAACTCTCAGAATAATTCTTTCCAAAATGTAGAAAGAGAGGTTACTCAAAACATAACAAAACTGATGAATTTAAGCCAAAGAAGGCTCAAAGCCACAAAAGAATAGTCTTTAATAACCGATAAATACCACAAGTCAACCATAATAAATCTCAAACCTGCCTCAAACCACTATCTAAAATAATTATTACAATTCCAAGTAAACCGACGATCAAGTCTAAAACCGAATATTTTTAAATCATCGAATGAATGGAGCCTCATCACACTTCGCCTCGTCCCCCCGACACTGGTTGAAGAAAAACACGGCATGATGCAGCACGCTTAGTACGGATATAAAATACAAATAAAGAACTCAAATAACTAACTCAATTAAATGAAATAAAACGAAACGTAATGTAAAACGTAAAACTAAAACGAACAAAACTAACACAACCTAAATAATAGTCAATCAAATAAACCGAAAGTGTTATTTCATACCGAGCTCGTAACAAAATAGAATATACCCTGCCACATGCAAGTGCAAGTCAAATAATACCACATAGGCAAATCAAATAATGTCACAGCATAATATACATCTGACCCCACGGATCCAGACAAGATATAATTCCAAGGTGTGTTTCGCACAAACATCACCAATCCGCAGTAACGTAACAAAACAAAAAACTAGAGTCTAACCCATACGCCCTTCCACAACAAAAAACACTTAAATGGCCAACTCCCAACCTAGAAAGACAAATGGAGACGCTGTGGACCTAAGAAGATGTCACTAAATGGCCAACTCCCAAAGCAGAAAATGAGACGCAAGTGGACCGATCATATCACACTAAGATGTCATGCCTACCCCAACGTGGTTATAAACGTGGTAATGTATACATGTGGTTATAGCTCGTATACCCAGATTCTAACAAAGATACCATGTCACAACACACGCGACACAATATCAACAAAAAAGGGGTTCTAATGTACACGTTAAATCAAAACGATATATCAACACAAAGTCTCCAAAGAATATTAACATGTACTTTCTACAAAGAGCTTAAATAAATATTAAACATGATAAACAAGTTCAAAGAGTATAAACATGAAGTTCTAAATATCAATGCCCCAAAACTAAACTATCACATGGAATCTAGTATGAACAAACACGCTAAACAATAACTAACTTCTAAAACTAAAACAAAACGTAACAAATCAAAATTAAAAGGATTATCGTCAAGGATACATTTTAATCCGTGATTGGATTAAGCAAATGTAATACCAAAAAGTATATTCCAAAACTCGCTTTAAGACTCTCTCCGCTCAATCTAAATAATTAATAAGATCTTATTACAATTCAATCATTAATAACATAAAAAAAAATTTAATTATGATGACAAAATTAATTAATTCAATTTAATAAATATAACTTCAATTTGATTTACAAATTTAATTTTTAAATTTCATGGTCATAGAGTCTATTAAAATATAATATATAAATATATATATAATATATATAATGACATGAATATTGGTGCAGCACCCAAATGTGATATATATATATATAAACGTAATATATTAATCATTACTTAATTATTCCTTATTCCTGCCATCAATTGCTTCTCAATTCTTTTTCCTTTAGTTCGTATGAGATGTAGTGACATGTAATTAGGTTTTATTTATCATCTTACTAATTCTCCTAGTTATAATATTATATAATATTAACCACATATAAATTAAATTTAATTAATTTTAAAGCCCAATTTTAGCAAATAATTTTTTTCCACCACTTATTAATATTTATTAACTCTCCATATTTTAATAGGATTTTAAGTTTTAAAAATTATAAATTTGACCTACTTAATTTAAAGTCCAATTTTACCAATTTGATTTACCCAACACTTATTAATATATCGCCCACAAAATTAAAATGACTAGTTTAACCCAATAAATAACAAAGTCCAATTAATATGTTTTAAAAGAAAATAATTTTATTATTAATATTTTTTTTTTCGGTATTACAATTGATGATGCTATAAATCAACTACATTTACAATAGCTAAATATTGATCAATTGAAGTTGATCATTGATCATCATCTGCAAGTGCTAACACGCGAGAGATCACCTCCCGCCTCAAGCGTTTAATAATCGTATGATCAATTGAAGACCAAAATTAATTTTATATTAACCACTCCCGAGATTATCTATTTAGTAGACTACTAGACTCTTACTCAGAACAAGAAAAAGCTTGCATAGAGAAGACTGTCACTCAACCCCATCCCCTCTTCCCAGAACAAAGATATTCAGAGATGGATCACATATTTTGTTAAACGTGGAATCTCCTGTTTATAGATCAAGTCTAGGGAAGTAAAAAACAATAATTGGAATTTGGACAGGCACCATAACAAACAGTAGGGTTAATGCAACTTCCTCTTCCAAAAGTGAATAAATGAGAAGCTTACTTTTACCCCAGTACTAGCAGGATATGAGTGACTTCATGTCCATAGCAAGAAGCATGCAGCCCCATGACTATTGGAAATTAAACACAGAATATCTGATAACTAGAAACTTTATCAGAATATTGTTGATGATACATGTAGGAAACATCTGATGCTATCTAAAATTCATTTTGAAAGATAGATATAATATCCTTCCGTTATAAACACAGAGGTTGAGATACCAGCTTACAAGACAGATGTAAAGTTGCTTCCATTTAAAGGAATTGATTCACTACAAGTTCAAGACGGCACACCAGCAATAAACACAATGTGAAGCCTAGAAGGTGGAGCCGTTCCATCCAAAGTTGGAGCCCTGTCAAAAAAGTTAAAAAAAAAAATAGCTATCAGAACAATGAGAGGTGGGATTTAAGTTGCTGAAAACTAGTTCTAAATTAGATGAATACAAGAACAAAAGAAAAAAAAGGTCTAGAAAAAGACTTAAGAGCTAATACAATAATAATATAAATTAACAAGCTAATGAAACATCTTTCTTTACAAATAGTGAAGATTTATTTACATGATCTAGTACTGGTGTAAAGCATGCAGACATTGTGCATATTCTTGACTTTGATTGGCCTAAACAAACAGAAAGAATGCAATGAGAAAACTTAAAGTGCATGACCCAGTATAGGGTTATTGAGTAAGCTGAGATTGCTTGCCTTAGTATCATAAAACTTCAGGAAGAACCGTGATTTGGGAACAGACAACTTGGTTTCAAGAATTTCAGAGACTGCAGCACTCAGCTTCTTGTTGACATCAGGGTTAAGGCCACCAATGGACACCAACTCACCATAGGCCGCCGGCTGCTCTGTACCACCAAAGGCAATAGGCACAGATCCCTTGACCACAATCATCACATACTGTGCATTGACAAACACAGAACATAAAGGAGCATATTACATTATGAAGTAACTACATTAACATAACCTATTTAGATTAAACGGAGGAGAACGATAGATAAACAAAAGGCGCATATATCCATTAAACATAAATCCTCAAACTATATATTCACAGTAGAATAATAGAAGTTTAATAACATATCACCAAGAATCTACAGTGAAATCTTTGTTATGAGATGGTATTAATTTATTTGCAGATAAAAGCTTTCATGCCCTTTGACAATAATAAAGGAACTTTACTAATATCCCTTCACACAGAATATATAATATTATAATTTATAATTTATCTATAAAAGTGATTTGAAATTGCATATAAATGAATATTTTCATTTAAAGTTATTCACAACCCATTTTGGGTAGGGGAGCAAGCGTCAATAAATAATTTTTTATTAATGTATTTTGACCCCTTTAAAAATGTTCTGGGATATACAATAGTATTTCGGAAATTCTAAACTATCCCCATATAAATTTTGAGTGATGCAATGTGACCTCTTTATTAAAGGATTATTTAACCCTAAAAATAATAAGTAACTTTTTCCACCAAATCTTGGTTAGCTGATACCTGGTAAAATTTCCAGTTCCAAAGTAAAATTAAGATGATTATGCAGAAATACACAGATTTATATAAATCAAGTAATCAGTAAAAGATGAACAATCAACTAAACAACAAAATTAGAAATCTACAAAGATATGGGCACACATAGAGAAAAACAAAGAGAGAGAAAGGGCATATACGGCCTCAGGTTTGCCGATGAGTTTGGCGACAACGGAGGTTGCTTCGGAGAGGATGGAAGAGGTGTCAACACCCTCCAGGCTCACGTTAGTCGAAAGGTTCAGGCAAGGCATCTTCTCTGGCTTATTCCTACTCACTCGCTGCTAAAATAAACCCTTTTGCTCAAATTTTGAAGTCAACTTTTTTCTGTTTCTCCATCCACCCATAAATACTGACACTGGTTCGGCAAAATATTTACTCTCTACCCAAAATGCCCTGTTCCTATGACGTCACTGATCAAATATATATTTTTTGGGAACTAATACAGCGTAGTAGTGTGCAACGTTCATGAGAAAGCTACGGTTGGATGGGCCTAGTGTTCAATGTTTTAAAATGCTCGTTATTTTATTTTATATTTATTTAAATAAAATAATAATATAAAATAAAATAATTTATAATAAAGATAATAAATGTCTTTATTTAAAGTTCAAACACATATTCATATTATTAATGTCAAAATTCAAACACAAACATGCAATTATTCAAAGTTCATGTTTTTAACGCATTAGTTTTATTCATAAACGAGATTGTTATTAAATAATAAAATTTTAAAATTTAAAATTTTAATTTAATATTAAAACTTAAGAAACTAAACATAAATTTAAGAATTATATTGAATTAAACTAAATATTACAAATGTATTATCATTTGTATAATTTAAAGTTGGTACAAGTTCAAAAAATTAGAAATATAATAAAATTATCAATTTTAACTTGATATTGTTCACTTGTTGTGATTTGATATGCTACAACTTGTATTATGAATACGGTATCAAGATTTGATTCTAGTAGATATTAAAAAAAAAAACACTTCACCTAATTTTCATAAGAAGTTTTTAAAATAAAACGGGTGAGGCGCCTAAAAAGAGGACTAGTTTTAGGCAATGATTTTTTGAGGGGAGTGCCTAGACGGGGTGCCAAGGGAGGTCTAACGCCTAGACGAAGCTTAAATGGGGATTTTTAGAACACTGATAATGTGACATCGATATGGAGTTGTGTCAGCTATCTGAACCCAACAAGACACCCAAAAAATAGTTGTGCAAGCAAGAGCGAGAAAAGCAAGCAAGTAGTAGAAGACTTTCTCTGATTCGAGGGAAACGTCATATAAGAGTCGGTAAACCACCTCAATCAAGATGACAAACTCGTTCTCTGTACTATAATTATAACAAGTCACACACCCATATTCCAAAAATACATAAACAAAGAAATTATGTAGTTGAACTATCAAAAATAGAATGGGTTTTGCTAGAAATACACGCTCTAAATGATTACGGATTGAACAGGACAATAGAAGAGAAGTCTGACATAAATATTAACATGTGAAAAGAATTATGTGAAAATATAAAAAATATACATAAAAATAATATAATGTTCCCCTATATTTTTGTTTTTGGACCTTCAAGTTTAGATGTACGGTTATTTAACCTTTCCTCATTTAAATTTCTTATACTTTTCATGTAACTACTAGGAGTAAATGTCGAAAATGGTTACCCAAACATGTTTAAAAATCTATTTGGCTAATTACATACAAGCATGATTTTTTGTACTGAACCTCCATATTTATGAAAAAAGTCGTCCATTCACCCATTTGAGATTTCTTATGGATTATAATATGACTAAAATTTAATTTGTGCTAGTTTTTTACTTTGCCAGTACAATCTTATTTTGGTTTGAAACTTTTGGACATAAGTTTCTGTTTGGTTAATGTAATTTTATTAAAAGAAGGCTATGTTCAGCTAAAAATCATTTTGCAATTCAAGTGTTTGATTATGATTAAACCCGATAATTTTACTTACCCTCCTATTTGCGAGTATATCGGAAAAAAGAATAAAAAACTTAAAAGGAATTTTTCTAATAAATAAGATTTCATTTGTTTTGAATTTAATTCTTTTATTAAAATTTACGGCCGTTTTGGAATTTAAAATTTTATTATATTAAACATTTTTGTAAATAAAATATTACTTGGCATTTGTATTTACAAAATTAATTTTGAGCGAAAAAAATGCGAAGAAAAGGCCAAGTTTTCTATCCCAAAACTTCTCCGTAATTTTAAAAAAAGAATCATTAAACTTAAATTTTTGTCAATTTCTTTATCTATTTAAGTAAACATATCTTCTTCGATCCTACCTCCTATTTGCATATATATATTATGTATCTTTTATGGATATTAATAATTAAGAATCAAGCATAATTATTCGCATCATTTTTGTGGACCAGCCCAAACCCCACACCCAATTTGAATTACCTTCCACACCAAATATTTTTCTAACCAACCAGTCGTCTTCTTCAACGAGCCGCTGGTGAAGACTGTAACTGCAGAGTTGCCATGGAGGAACAATTTCTCAACGAATTCCTCGAAATCACCAAAATCTCCATATCTGTCCATGCCTTAACTATCGCAAGATCTCTTGTCATCAACCCTTCAACTTCCGAACACACCATCTCTTCCATCTTCGAAACCCTAACTTTGGCACTCCATCCAAACCAAAACCCTAGCTCTATCTCTCTCCACCACATTTTCTCTCTCCTCTCCGACCTCTCCATCCACCGCCCACGTCTCCGTCAGCCCATTTTCACAACTGTCCGTTCTTTCTCTCTCCTCCCCAACAACTCAACTCGGTCCGTCACCGACTCACTTGCTCTCCTCATCTCAATCGCCGAGCTGGACCAAACTTTACTTGCATCAATGGCTGACCTAAGCGAAGGATTATTTCTGTCTCTGTGCTTCCGTCCTTGCATTGCCGTGCGGCATTGGCTTTTACTGAATGCCAAGAGGCTTTCAATTCGTCCGTCTGTGTTGCTTACCGTTTTACTAGTTTTTACAAAGGATCCATTCCCTTACATCAGGAGAGTTTCATTGGACGGATTGAGCAATTGCATTGTTTCTGAGGATCGTGGGATGATAGAGGGATGCTATTGTGGTGCCGTTGAGCTTCTGTCTGATATGGAGGATTGTGTTAGACGTTCAGCTGTTCGTGCAGTAAGCCTGATCCTTTATTTGAGTTTGTTAGTTGTGTTTATCTAATATACACATGATTCTAATTCAGACTATTCAGTAGTGCTATTTCACTTCATAGTTGGCATTAAGAATGTTAGTGAACTTGTGATGAACTCAATTGAATGCTACAACAAGATAATACAGAAAATGATACTATGTTACTTTTGGAATTATGTTGCTGCCACATTTGCATTTGGGTTGATGTTTTATTTCATGTGCTTAGCAAAACCAAGTTTGTAACTTGCATCAAATATGGAAGCTACTAATGCCTGAATATGAGATATAATCTGAGAAAAAGAGAAGTTAATGAGATATACTTGTGTTGTAATTCCAGGTTAGTGAGTGGGGTCAATTGCTTGTGGCAATTAGTGAAGGCGAAAGTAAAAGATATTGGTCAGATACATTATTTGAACAGGTAACATGCAAAAAACTTACTGCATTATATGTTATATATAAAATGGGTCAGCAGGAGTTCAGCGGTTCCAGATTTAAAAATAGTCAAGTCGTGCATTGCAGGTTGTACTTTTTGCATACTCTAATGATCTCTTTTACATTTTGTTCATCTAAGTATGCATGAAGTACAAGGCTTTATACAATTTTTTTACCAGAAATTGCTGCGCCTTCGTTTTCTGTATAAATTGACATGGAAGATGAAAATTTATATTTTGAGGCCGCTTCAGCGCTTCTAATTCCTGCTCAATCTATGGGGTTTGGATTTGTGCAGACTATTATATTGGCTTGATCAGTTTAAGAAATAGCATTGTTATAGAGTTCATGTAACATTTAGATCAAGTATAGTCTATTAGTCGGCAGGGGACAGGAAGAGAAGTCCTTATACAACCATTAGTGGGTTGTATTCTGTTTTGGACATTGTAAATCCTAGATTAAGCCAATTTGAGTTTACAACCAAACATATATACTCATCTCTCTATTTCATGCACAAACATTGTTGCTGATCTGATAGGGTCAAATTTTTTCTGGGAGATCTGCAAGATAATACAAAATTGTTAATCCCACATCAAGTATTTGGTAGGACATCCTCCTCCTGTCATTTTGTCACAAAGTGTCATTTATGTGGTGCAGATTGTCTTTTTATGGTGCTATCTCTTGCAACATTATGTTTGCAGCTTTGTTCAATAGTTAGAGACATGAGTATGGTTGTCAGACTTGAAGCTTTTGATGCCCTTGCGAAGATAGAGATGGTTTCCGAGGATATTTTATTACTAACCCTTTCTAAGAAGGTTAATAAACATATTGAAATACCAGCACCTGGTGCTGTTGGAGCTTTTGTGCACGGACTGGAGGATGAATATTATGAGGTAATTTCGACTTGCTTTGTTTTGTTTTTTTATTTTTCTTCTATTAATAACTTAATCTTGCTTTGTTTATTAGTTAGGTTAAACTTTAACCTTATGAGATCTAGTCTTTTGCTTTTATGCTAAGAAGCTCATATATAATTTCAAAAAGGGTAGGATACAAATATACCTTGGATACATGAAATAATCTATGTATATTTCTCAATATATTTATCATGTACACATAACTATTATTATTACCAATTTACCATCCCCTTTCCTACCTTTTAATAAAATCTTTCCTCGTTCTTACTTTTATTTGTGAAAGTCTGGTTTTTTTCTCACCATTATACTTCTTTTATATAAATGAAAAAGTCTTATTTCTTCATTAAAAGTTTGTCCATGGACAAACTTTAATGAGTGATCTACAAAATTCAAGCACACGTTCTAAATGATTTTTATATTCAAATTTTAAACATATTGAAAATTGTGCAACAAAGTCTTGAGTATTTGGTAGTATTAGTGTCCAACATGTATCCAATACGGATACTTCATGGTCTTAGTCTCTTAGAAGTGTTTGTGCTTCCAAAGCATCCTGTGCCTTGTCCAAGTTTGAAGATTGAAATATCTGGTCAGTACCATTGTGTCATGTTTACTCTCGTATATCTGGTACATAAGTTCTGTAGCATGCTCTTTTCTCTTGTTGTAGATTTACTTATCTTCATTATTTGCATTACAAAGAGTTTTGGTAGGTGGCGCTCTGATTATGGCATTTTCTGCTTTATCTGAAGGTACGAAGATCTGCTTGTTCTTCCTTGCATACACTCTCTATCCTTTCTTCTGACTTTGCTTGTAAAGCCTTGAATTTATTGGTGGATGTGCTGAATGATGACTCAATAGTTGTCCGGTTACAAGCGTTGGAAACAATGCATCATATGGCAAAATTTGGCCATCTTAAGTTGCAAGAAGCACACCTGGACATGGTAAAGTCCGATCCCTTTGAAATTACTGACTTATTATTATCTTCATAGATTGTGTTAATGTTGAATGGATTTGCTTAATTTCCTACTTATTATGAAATTTCAGAACATACATTTTGCTTAGTCAGTTCATTCAAATGTTTCCATATAATAATTTTCTTTCTAGCATCTTGTCTAAATGTGTCAAGATTATGTTATCATGCAGTCTTTTGCATGGTTGCATCTATTTTGGAATTGGAGATTTTCATTTTGCAGAACTATGTGACATATTTACTTATATATAAAAAAACTGTGTGACATATATTTGGGCATTATTTCCTCCTTGAAATTAGTGACTTGCTTACACTGTTTTCTCATGGTAAATGAAAATCATTGGTTGGGTTTCGCAGTTCCTTGGCACTCTAGTTGACACTTCCACCTCGATAAGATCTGCAGCAAGGAAGATAATTCGGTTAACCAAGCTACATAATTCAGCAATGTTTAAATTATGTGTTGGTGCCCTCGTTGAAAATCTGAAAATGAATCCACAGGTTAGTAGTTCTTAAGACTTGGTTTCTTTACATATAAAAAGTCATACATCCCTTATAAAGAATTGTCGTAGCTTCATATTAGTGAGCTAAAGTATGGTGTAGCCATTTAGCCTTACTGCTATGATTATTTATCTCGCCTCAGTGTTGTTAGTGCTAATGCTGTTTGTCCTTGTAAAATATTTCAGGATGAAGCTGAGATATTTTCTGTTCTCTTTAATATTGGTCGAAGTCATGGGAGTTATGCTGTCAGCATTGTGGAGGAGGTTTCTCAAGAGGTTAGTTTAGTTCCACATATGTGATGTTATATCAATTGTTTTATATAATATTTGCTAACTTTTGCTTTTCGTTTTTTTTCTTTCCCTTTTGACTGAACATGTCTGATTGGACGTTTGGATGTTAATTTGTTCGTTTCTTGTGGATAGTAAACTGCGTGCACCTTTGAGTTGCACTCACTGTGGTCATGGACTTTTCACTGCCCCCATATCTGACACCCGACACTCGAACAAGGCTATTGGACATTTCATTTTGTGTAAGAAATTAGCAAAATTGAGGAGTACTCGTATCGTACTCCTCAAAGTACCCGTGTCTGACTGAACACTTCATTCGAGTCCATGTAACTTGGGGCACTCTTGAGTCTTAATTTTTAGAAATATAAATGTTCTTTATGAGCTAGTTTCATTGTATGGGAGCTTTTCTCCATTTTGTTGGCCAAACTGCAGTTTTGTACTCCCTCCGTCCCATAGTTATAGGCTGATTTTTCATTTTGAGATGTCCCAATATATAGGCTACTTACTATTTATAAAATTTAGTTGGTTCATGTTTTACTTTTATGCCCTTATAATAAATATTTAACCATTACTCTTTTTTTGAAGAAACAACATTCAATGTCATTATTTTTATCACCACATTTAATGTTGTTGTATTCTCTTTGGTTAAAGTTTATGGATTTTAATGGTCAGTACACGTCAATCAATGAAGTTGAGAGTTCCAATGTGATAAGTAATGAGTAATTAACTTATTCATTAATTCCATATTAAGGGGTATATGTGGAAAATTTATGTTAAAAATTGTCACTTAACTAATTTTCTTAAATTATGTGCCAAAAAAAATCAGTCTATAACTATGGGACGGAGGGAGTATTATTTTGAGTCCAGGATAAGTTAGTTGCTTAAACATCTAAAATTATTAAATCCAATTTGTTCTTAGACAATTGTTGGTATGAACTTGTTTCTTACGTAATATTTACTATGTCCATGTGCTACTAGTCAACCGGCCTTTGGAATTACAGGATGTTAGCATTAGTAGATATTGGGGCAAGTAATTTTCAAGCCTATCAGTTTTAACACACTTACCAAAATATAAGTATAAAAAAAGACTACAAAATAATTTGTGATTTGTATTTTTTTTTTGAATATTATGGGATTGACTTGCAAAGGAAATTTTGTACTGTATATTATACATTCTTACGATGTTTATATGTGTGTTTTTTTATCTTAGTATATGCCGGCTTTTTTAAAATTTCAGCATTTCTGAAACAAGTTTATTTTATGTTTCAGATAGATCTTTTTTTTGAAGGCAGGTTGGGCTTTGATGGTGCGAAAACTGCTTCATTGCTTGTGCTGGCCATCTCCGCTCCTCTGTCACATGAAAAGCATATATGCAGAATTCCACCTAGAATATTTTCTTATGCAGTTACACTGCTGGGGAGAATATCTCGTGGTTTGGCTGATGTTATGAACCAGAATACACTTTTGTCTTATTTGTGTAGCTGCAGTAGATCCACCTTTGTTTCTGCCTCAGAGTTGTTCAAAGAGGAGGAGCCATTGCAGCAAATAGTAAATGACGCCTCCAGAATTCATTCCCAGGAATCATGGGAAGTGGGAAAAATAAGAAATTCACATGTAGACGACCAGCAGGAGGTGAATGATGAAGGAAAAGCCTTGGTGAAGCTTATCCTTGCAAATCTCAATAATATCTGGCAACTGATACAATTCGGATGCATGGCTGAAGTACTTGGGACATTGAGGTTATGTTATATCATCTCTTCTTTGCAATAACTAATATTTGCCTAACCAAATGACATAGTCCAATGGTTATCCGTCATCCTAGTCTTACCAAGAGGATGAGGGTTTCAACCTCACTGCATGTAGTCTCCTAGTCTCCTTCGAGGCTATGAGGCACAAAGGCAGTTGGTGTGGATGGGTGTAGGTGTGATCATTCGGTTATAACCGAACCGAATAAGCTATTCGGTTATAACCGAAAACCGAATTATTGATAATTTTACTATCCGAAATACTAACCGAAATTTGGAACTAACCGAATAATCGAATTGTATATTTATATTCGGATATTCGGGTAATAACCCAGCCCACATGAAAGCTCAAATAGCAATAAGCAAATAATTACAGCAATAAGCAGCCCAGCCCAAATAATTACAGCAATAGCAAATTAGCAATAAGCAGCCCAACAATATCAACGCATCTTTGCCCAACTTAATAACAGTAACAGCAGTTCATCACACACCCCATCCCCATCACCGGCAAACAAACAGAAAATAAACAAGCAAACGAAAATAAAGCAATGACCCTTTTCGGCAAACGAAAACAGGCGACGAGCAATCACCGGTCGACGAGCTCCGCCGGACAAGATGACCGGAATCTCTTCAAATGACCGGACTTGTAGCAGTCAGCGGTGGTCAAAGGAGGAGTTTTGAGGCGAAAGCCTTGAGACGTGGTCGTGCCGGCGGGAAGAACGGGTATGGCCATAGAAAGCCGGGCGGTATGGAAGTGGGTCTAATATAGAGATGATAAGTCGAGATCTGACTTTTGAGAAATCGAGATCAGATCTGGTAAACCGCCGGGGGAGGCTATTGCCACAGAATACGGAGATCTGACTTTTGAGAAATTGAGATTAGATTTGATAAATCGATACCCAAATACGGAGAGAGTAGATAGTAAACCGCCGGGAGAGGCTATGGCCACAGAAGCCGGCCGGTATGGAAGTGACTTTGAGAAATCGAGATTAGACGGAGAGAGTAGATAGAGAGTAGAAATCGAGATCAGATCTGGTTGAGACTGAGAGTCTGTGATAAGAGATAAGACAGACGGAGAGAGTAAGATAAGTCTTATTCGGTATTCGGGTAAACTGAATAATACAAAAATGAAATCCGAAAAAGTAACCGTAAACCGAAAAAAAAATCGGATATAACCGAATTATAAAAAATACCCGAATTATTAAGAAATTTCGGTTAAATTATTTCGGTTTGATTCGGTTATACCCGTTTTTTGCTCACTCCTAGATGGGTGGATTAGGGCAGGGAGAATTAAATGTTGCAGGTGTATATATATATATATATATATATATATATATATATATATATATATATATATATATTACCTTCATAATTTAAGGCTTACATTTTCTTTTTGCTTTCATCTTCTTTTATAACTAAACTCTCAAATTCATTATCATATGCAGGAGTTGGAAAGAAGAGTTGGAAACATTTACCACTAAAGCTTCCCAATCTTCTGGTGGATTGGTTTTTACATTGAAATATTTACGGGTTGTGAAACTGTTTGGAAAGGTATGGACGCATTTTATGTCTCCAAGAAAGCTCCGTTTTATTGGAACAGAAGAGTTGGGAATTGAATTGGGTAAACTAGACAAAAACCTTAGAGAAATGAAACATACATTCATAGGATTGAATAAAAAAGTGGAGATGCACATCTTGGAGCTGATACTTGTGACTTGTACACTGAAGTTATCTAGTTTTGAGCTCTCGCGTCATCAATCTGCTCTGAAGAAACTATATTCCACAATTTCTTGTGTAGAGTTGCTCCTTGAAGAGGGATCCATTGAAGCTTCAAATTTTGTGATAGAAATAAAGAAATCTTTGCTTGAAATTGGCACCTCTGTTGATGGGGAATCCGAGGGTCCATTTCTTTTTAAGAAGTTACTGGATTTTTTCTCTCTGAAGCAGGTTTTGTTAACCGGAGGAGTCAAACATGTAAAGGCAGAGTTAGATGTTGTGGACAATGACTGTGAAAATCCTCTTTCTTATGTATCGGGATTGCCTATAGGCATACCGTTGCAAATGAGTTTATATAACGTGGTCGGTGAAAACAGGGTGTGGGTGAGGATGAGGGCGAATAAGGAGGAGGCCGATCAATTTGTTTATGTGGATTTGAAACAATTTGGAGGTTGTGATGAAATCAAGAAGTTGACATTTGTTGCGCCATTCTACAGATGCCCAAAAGCAAAGCATTTCATAATGAGGGTTTCCATAGGTATGGAGTGCTTAGCTGAGGATGATATTTTGTTAAGGAATTATGTGGGGCCAAAACATGAGCTTGCATACCTTTGCAAGGAAAAACAAGTGCATCTTTCCATGATTGTCAAGTAGTAGTTTGTGAAAATATGTTGTTACCATTTTTGATATATAAATTTGGTGAAATTTAAATCTGCAATCTCAATACTTAATTCACTTCACTTGTAAGTGTTTGTAGAATCTCTCTTATAATCTACAAAGTAGAGTAGAGTAGAGGAGATGTACGTTATCTAATAATCAGTTCAGTTGGGACACTGCTTATTACTTCTTCTTTTAAGGCAAGGCTTGACCTTAAGCTTTCCGCACTAACTAGCAAACTAATTTTGTAATTAAAGCGAACCGACCTTATCATTTCAAGTTTCACCTAAAGTCAAAAGTACACCCATCCGAAAAAGCAAAGTGAAGATCTGAAAGAATTACTTTAAATAATTTTACGTATAAAGAGCCTAAGCATAAATTAACTACTCTATTTACTTGGAAAGAAAAATATAATTTCTTCTACCTCGATTGATTTTATCCTTCTTTCCCCCTTTTGTTTTCACCATCATATAATTTTTGGAAATTGAGTTGATATTTCCACAACAATCTTTAGCGACGATTTTGTTGTTTTCTGTTAATTTTCTAAATTTTTCTCTGATTGATCACCACGTGACGTGAGAAATAAACTAATCAAATAAAAATTTGCTAATAAATACCTACTTAACTAAAAGATAAAATTATTTGTTGAAGGGATACAATAGTTACTGAGAGTGGATAACAAAAATGGTGGGTTAGACTTGGTGAGTAAAATGATTATGATTAGTACTAACAAGTGACATGAATGATAACTCACACTTAATCCGCACATAAACTCACTTACTATTTTATTACAAACCAAGTTGCTTTTAGTCCGACGGTCTCCTCCATGGGTGACGCATCCAAATTATTGCATACTGTTAACTACTATAAATTAATTGGAAGATACTTAAATTACATTATTATTGAATTTCTTTTATGGAGTAGTACTATCTATAGTCATACTCCTTCCATTTTAGTTTTAGGAATAATATTTTTTTAACAAATAAATATATAACTTTTAAACTTAGAAACAAATTCTAGTTTATATACATTTTTAAGTTACTCGTACAATTTAAAATGCAATTATTAATTTAAAGATATTTGTTGTGTTAATGTAGCTGTTGGAAATGAGATTTGAATTGAATGAGAAAATTGACGGGTCGGATCGGGTCGTGGTCGTGACGGACGAGTTCGTGATATATATTTTTTATCATCACAATACTACGTCGTTTTGACGACGGTTATATGCGAAATTTTCCTATAAATAAACGGTGTGGGAAAGCATTGGAAAAATAACAAATTTTTCCCACTCGTCCTGTTCCGTTCTGCAGAAAATTCCCGTTCCCCGTTCTGTCAGAAAATTCCCATTTTCCGTTCTGTCAGTAAATTTCCGTTCCGTTCTTAAGTATATTCCCGTTCCCATTCTACAAAATTCCGTTCTGTTCTGTTTTTGCCGTTCCATTCTTTGTGTTGAAAAAGTGCAGCGTGTTCTTCATTTTCTTACTGTAAGTACATGCATCATTACTATAGAAATAATTTCTATTTCTATTTACATGCATCATTATTGAAAAGTTCGGTACATAATAAATTTTGGTTCGATGAATTCTTAATTTTGTAATGCTACTAATTAAGAATTGAAATCTGCTTTTATCTTGGGAAGCAATTATTCAATTAACCCTTAAAGATCTCGTGGAGAATAAATTTGCTTTAAGGAGACTTTAATGAATTCAAAGGACTCAGATTTATTTATTAATATTTTCTGTGTTATATTTATATAAAATCATGTTCTGTTTTATCATAAATATATATATTAAATAATACTATATATTACAGATTACAATCTTAAAGCAAATTTAATTTTCTGTAATCATAGTATTATTCATTGTTGCTTATTTATGTGAACAGAAAATGGATTTATAAAACAATTTTTTTTTACATGTAGTATACTGTAAAAATTATCATTTTAACAGAATATTAATATACAGTACTTGCATGTTAATACATAATATACTTTTAAATGATATATGTATATTTACTGGAGAATATATAAATCAGAAATTTATGTATATATAGATATTTTAAATTTGTAATATACGGCTTGGATTACAAATTAAACTTGACGCTTTAATATTGAATTTGCATGGCTGAAAACATACGGCATGTAAACAAGGAAAAAAGGGATAACATATGTCAGGTTTTGTTATAAATATAAATATACTTTAAATAATTAACTTATGTCTTACATGCATATATGTTTTATATATATATTTGAATCTGTTTATCAAACAGAATATATATTCTGTTTATATATAATCTGATTATATATATTACATGTTAATATATATAATATTTTATTATTTTATATTATATGTTAAATGTTTTATATATTTCGTTATTATATAAATACTATGTTAATATATTGACAGTATATTAATAATATTAATATATTGACTGCATATTAATAATAATAATATATTGATTGCATGTTAATATTTTGTTTAAATATTTACATGTTAATATATATTTTATTTAAATGATTGCATGTTAGTATATTATGCAAAGTGTTGCATGCGTTTTTTGGTTTCCTGGCTTTAATATTGGATTTGGCAATTTGCATGCATGAAATCAGAATTTGCATGATTTGGTCAGAATTGCATTCATGTTTTTTTTTTTGTAATTCACGTTATTTTTTTTTATCAGAATGTCATGATTTCAAAAACATATGTATTGTTTTGATGGTAGAATTTTTAATCGTAATAATATATGATTGAAAACATAATCATTATATTTAAATTTGTTTAATTATAGAATACAAATTTGTTAATTAAAAATTTATAAACTTAATTGTAAACAAAATTTGGAAAGTAGAAATTCTATAACTAGGATTTTTCTGCGAAATAATTTATAAACAGATTTTGTAAATAAATTTTCTACAACATAAATTTTGTAAACAAAGTTTGTTGAATTCTGCTAAATATTGTACAACAGAAATTGGTTTCTGTTTATTGACAATTGTCTTCTTTGTATAACAAAAATGGCATCTACTAGTACCATTCCTGCCGTGAGTATGTCTCATGGAGAAAAGCCTGAAAGGTTCAATGAAACTGATTTCAAGCGTTGGCAACAGAAAATGCTCTTCTATCTCACCACACTGAACTTGGCAAGGTTTCTACAAGAGGACTGTCCTACTCTTGTTGAAGGGGAAACTGACAAGGAAAAAGTGGCTGCTGTTGATGCATGGAAACATGCAGATTTTCTTTGCAGGAATTATGTAATGAATGGTTTAGATAATACATTATATAATGTATATTGTACAATTCAAACTGCAAAGGAACTTTGGGAATCTTTAGACAAGAAATATAAAACTAAAGATGCTGGCATGAAGAAATTCATAGTCGGTAGATTTCTTGATTATAAAATGTTAGATTCTAAAGCAGTCATCAAACAGGTTCAAGAATTACAAGTAATTCTACATGATATTCATGCTGAAGGAATGTCACTAAGTGATTCATTCCAAGTTGCAGCAATGATTGAGAAGCTTCCACCCTCATGGAAAGACTTCAAGAATTATCTGAAGCATAAACGCAAAGAGATGAATCTTGAAGAACTGATTGTGCGACTTAGGATTGAAGAGGACAATCGAGGATCTGAGAAGAAGAGTGGAAAGAACTTCATTGAAGCAAAGACAAATGTGATAGAATAAAGGCCAAACAACAACAAAAGGAAGCGTGAAGGCAAAGAAGCTTTCAAGGCCAAAAAGAAATTCAAAGGCAAATGCTTCAACTGTGGCATTTCAGGACATAAATCTAATGAATGTCGAAAGCCAAAGAAGTTGAAGAAAGATCAAAAGCCTCAAGCAAATGTGACAGAACTGGAAAAGCTTTCTGAAGATGTTTCAGACATGAATCTTTGTGCAGTTATATCTGAATGTAACTTGGTAGGAAACCTTAAAGAATAATATGTGGACACTGGGTGTGACGCCCCCAAAATAGGTATACATCACCCATCCTGAGTTGTCAATACATGGTACAGAAATAACTACAACTTTATTATTACAACAGTAAAACTGTGAGTTTAAATACAAATATTATCTTCTAGACAATATCTATACTCAAATAAATCCTCATCATATTTATTGATATATTATTTTACAAAAATGGTGAGGACTACTAAACAACTCTCTCTAGAACCTTTATTCCATGCCCCCACTGCACTCTCATTATATTCTCGCCTCTCACGAGAAGAAAAATGGAACAACTAACCCAGTAAAGAATATTATGACTAAGATAATATACAACAAATTATCGTTAGTCCTCAACAGGGAAAAATCTAATAGAATACAATAGACAACAAGTTTTAAATCAAGATTATTAGCGTGAAATAATAATTCATTAGAAGAGTTAAGTAGAGAATGCAAACTACTATCTTCTATTTATGAATTTAAAGTTTATAAATCTATCTTTTATCCCCGTAACATCAATCAATATATATCGGAATCAAATATTCATCTTTGCACTACTGAGCCAAAGATATTCATCAGTTGGTCATGTTCATCTAAACACCTGTTCATCTTTGCACTACGGGCCAAAGATATTCATCAAAAATCATTCATCTTTGCACTACAAGCCAAAGATATTCAATAATATCATCATTTAAGACTGAGAATGATGAAAAATATTTTTAAAGAAACGAATCCAGTGAAACAAAATGACAAGAATTTAGGATTAAGGATTCGTACTTTGTTTTATCCATGTCCAAAAATACCTCAAAAATAATCATAGTGGTGTAAAATTCAAGAATGATCAAAACATGGATACAATCAAAGCTAGTATCCACAATAGATATTTTAGACGAAAAGGAAAATTTTTATTTTTCGATGAATAATGCCGTATTCGTGAATAGTGTCGTATACGTGAATAGTGCCGTATACGTGAATAGTAACTCCGACACCAAAAGTTCTAAATTTGATAAAAAAACTTCAGATCAATATTTCAGCATAATGATATTGAAGAAATAATATCATTACGAAAAAAAATAATATCCCTTACCTCGAAATACAAGATTTAGTTGAAACACACTGATATAAAGCTATGACTTGAACTTGCACCAGTATAGCAATAGTCAAAGTATACTCAAAATACTCACAAGAATACGCTCGATAATATAGAGAGAGAAAACTTCAATTTTTGGTGTGATTTTTAATTCTAACCTAAGCACCCTATTTATAGGAAAATGCTTAAAATTTAATAAATTAATAATTATTAACAAATTTTGTCTATGCCCACTTTGAATTCAGATTTTCAGCATGTTTAACAACACATGAGCCCACCAACCCACCATAAAAATGTTTTTGTTATTTTAAACAATTAAAACTTCCAAAAATCAATTATTTCGGAACTCCCGAACTTCAATAATTCACAATAAATAGCCCTTTTATCAGAAAATTCGAATCCCACGAGTTTTTATAGGAAATTCAATTCTCTACAACTTTGCAGAAGAAAGTTTTTCCAAATTCCAAACAAAAATTGACCGAAATCCATAAACGGGCGATTTTACATGCAATAATCAAATTTTTGTCAATAATTGTATCCACCAACACACAAAATATGTGTTAAACATTTAATGCCACAAAAATACTCTTCCTCCTCATATACTCATATATCCAACATTCATTATAAAAATATCACCGTTAATATATTATTAAAATAATATATTTAAATAAATTATTTTATCAGAAAAAGATAAAATATTAATTTTCAACAATTGTCACATTAAACATTTTCTCCATTTATATCCACATAAAATTAATATTTTTCTCATCATATAAATCAATAATTAATTATTCACAAATAATATTACAGAATCACAATATTGACAACCAGGCAGTTCCCAAGAAAGAGGGGGCTTTCCAATAAGAATTTCTCTTCTTATGGCCGCAGCAATTAGGTGACCAAACCTCTCCCTTAAACAGTAACTTTCTAGACATTGCCAATAATGTTATCTAATAATATTATTCGGATAATATGAATTATTGCTTCGATAATGAAAAATGTTGTGTAATGACAATTATTGAAACAACAAAGAATATAAAATATCAACGCAAACAATTATTAAATCAATAAAATAAAATCTTTGACAAGTAATTATCGTAACCATTATTGAGTAGTGTCTTCTTACGTAAGAATCAATAATTGGTGCAATCCAAAGTATCTTCTTGTGTTTTAACCATAGAGTAGTATTTTAACAAAGATTAATTATGAATAACTACGTCTGATATTTTTAAACAACTTATATTTATCGTTTTCTTCATCCAATCGCTTTTCCAGTTATGGGGCCCACACATGGCTGCTACTGGCAAATACGAATATATTCCCGACGAGACGAATATTCCACGACCAAACGAATATTCCCAACAACAATGAATATTTTATAACCACTTGCTTATTTTGAAATATTTATGATTTTACCCATAACTATCCACATTAATCAAATCAACCCTTACTATTTCAAAATAATAAATAGAGAAAATTAAATTTCATTAATAATAAGTTGGGGTCTTACAACCTCCCTCCTTATGAAATTTCGTCCTCGAAATTGACGACGCACTACAGTGTGTTTGAAAAGGTGAGGATACCTCGCTTTCATTTTCGTTTCAATTCTCGTGTCATTTCCTCTATAGCATGATTCCTCCACGTAACTTTAACTTGTGGTATGACCTTTGTGCGTAGGGACATGATCCTTCCTATCCAAGATCTTCGACAGTACCTCTTCGTGACGTTAAGTCTTCTTTATCTCGTCCTGGTTCTAACTCTATAACGTGGTTGGTCTTTCACATATTTACTGAAGTATGAGATATGTAAAACACATTATGAACACGAGACATACGGAGGTAACGCGAGTCTATAGGCTACATTTCCTACTCGGTCAAGAATTTGAAATGGACCAATAAATCGTGGATTGAGCTTTTTCTCTCTTCCCAAATCTTGTAACTCCCTTCCATGGAGCAACTCGCAACAATACATGATCCCATATACTAAATTCCACGTCCTTTCGATGAAGATCCGCATAACTCTTTTGTCGATCTTGTACCGTTTGTATCGTTGTTGAATCATTTGGATCTTTTCGGTGAGTCATACGTCATTTAACTTTCGGGTCCCAACAATGTTCTTCACCCACCTCATCCCAACGTATTGGAGAGCGACACTTTCGTCCATATAATGCTTCAAATGGAGCCACACCTATACTTGCTCGACGATAAGCTGTTGTTGTAGGAGAATTCCACCAATGGTAAATACTTATCCCAATCGCCCTTGAAGTCTAGGACACGAGTCTTAATAAATCTTCAAGAGTTTGAATAGTCCTCTCGATTGTCGTCTGGTTTGAGGATGGTATGTTGAATCAATCGTAAATCCGTGCCCATAGCTTATTGCAAGCTAACCCAAAATCTTGAAGTGAATCTTGGGTCACGATCCGAAACTATGGATACTGGCATGCCATGCAACATCACAATCTCATTTACATATATACTAGCAAGACGTTCAAGGGAATAAGTCTCCCGTATCGGCAAGAAATGAGTAGACTTGGTTAATCTATCAACAATAACCCAAATAGCATTGATGCCTTGAGAAACCGTAGGAAGACCCGTAACGAAATCCATGGTAATGTGTTTCCACTTCCATTTCGGAATCTCAAGCGGTTGCAACGGACCCTTAGGTACTAGATGCTCCGCCTTTACACGTTGACAAGTTAAACACATCGAGATAAACTTTGCAATCTCTCTCTTCATATTGTTCCACCAAAATGTATGTCAAAGATCACGATACATTTTAGTACTTTCAAGAGGGATTGTAAATGTTGTATTGTGTGCCTCCATCATAATCTTGTACTTTAAATCAGAGTCGTTAGGAACACAAAGTCTAGAGTGGACTCGAAGTATTCCTTCTTCATCAATTCTCGCTTCCGGAATAGCACATTCTTGTACTTTCTTCTTCATACGCATCAGCTCCGGGTCGATGGCTTGTAAGCAACCTTAACTTTTTCTATTAAAGTTGGCTCTACGCGTATACTTGACATCATCACACTCATTCCTCGCGATATGATCTTCTACTCAACTCGCGTACCACCACGCTCGCTTTTCGGGATGGTATTGAATAGTGTGGTCGTAGTCTTTCAATAGCTCGAGCCAACGTCCGCCGTAGCGTGTTGAGTTTTTTTTAGTGAAGAAATATTTAAGGCTTTTATGGTGCGAATATATCTCCAATTTCTCCCCATATAGATAGTGCCTCCATATCTTTAATAAGCAAAACGATTGCCGCTAACTCTAGATCATGAGTAGGATAATTCCTCTCATACTCTTTTTTAAGTTGTCATGAGGCATAGGCTATGACTTTCCCACGTTGCATGAGAACACATCCTAACCCTTTGCTCGAAGCATCATTTGTAGATAACAAATCCATCCGTATTCGGATGGTATTGTTAGAACAGTGCCGAAATGAGTCTCCTCTTGAGCTCTTGGAAACTCTTCTCGCATTCTTCGCTCCAAACGAATTTTGTATCCTTAGGAGTTAAGTTTTGGGTTAATGGAGTAGCGATTCGAGAAAACCTTCCCACGAATCTCCGATAATAACAAGCTAAGCCCAAAAGCTACGTCTTGACCATCGACTTGGTTGCTCCTAACTTTATATTGCTTCAATCTTCGCTTCGGATCAACAAATACTCCATATTTCGACACCACGTGCCCAAGGAATGCTACTTCCTCAAGGCGTAACTCGCATTTCTTCAATTTGGCATATAGTTTGTTTTCACGAAGCCTTTGGAGTACCGAATTTCTTCAAATGGTGCTCATGATCTTCACGACTTTTGGAATATATGAGGATGTCATCAATAAAGACAACAACGAATCGATCCAAATATTCTTTGAATACTCGGTTCATCATATCCATGAAAGCCGCGAGGAGCATTAGTCGATCCGAAAAGACATGACTAAGAATTCATAATGCCCGCATCGAAGTTTTGAAGGCGGTCTTTGGAATATCCTCGATTCTAATCTTCAATTTGATGATATCCGAGCGAAGATCGATTTTTGAAAAGAATTGTGCTCCTTGTAATGGTCAAACAAGTCATCAATACGAGGTGAGGATACCTATTCTTGATGGTGACATGGTTCAATTCCCGATAGTCAATACAAAGTCGTCATATCTACCGCCTCTTCTTCTTCTACGAATAAAAAGCAGGAGCACCCAAGGAGATGTACTAGATTTAATGAAACCGATGTCCAACAACTCCCGTAATTGGACCTTTAACTCCTCAAGTTCAATAGAGCCATTCGATATGGGGTTTTAGAAATGGGCTTTGTACCGAGGTTCAAGATCAATAAAGAATTCAACTTCACATTCGGGGGGGTAGGCGGGAAGTTCTTCAGAAATACGTCGGGAAAGTCAATAACAACAGGAATATTATTCAAATTTGACGTGTCTTTATTCAAATCCATAACATGGGCTAAGAAAGCTTGACATCCGTTTTTTAATAAACGAATAGATTTATGATTAGATGTGACAGTGATTGATTTTAATGGTTTAGTTGCTTGAATTCATCAACAACGGGTTGGTTAGGAATATGAAAACTAACAACCTTATTTAAAACAATCAATTTTGGCATGATGAGTAGTTAACCAATCAATCCCTAAAATCACATCAAAAGCAAAGTATCTTTAAAGAGATAAGGTCAACAGGTAAGGTGATGGTGCCAACTTGAATCAAACAAGATTTATAAGCAAGTGGATGTGATGAAAGTTTCTCTAACGGAGTTTCCATAGATAGGTCAAAGTCTAATTTCTCCGAGTCAAGTTTAAGCGTTGAGCCAAGCAGGAGAGATAAATGAATGGATAAGACCAGGTATCGAAGTAAGGTATAAACTTCGCAGAATTTATAAATAACTTATCCGTGATCACCTCGTTTGGGGTCCTCGATTTTGACGATCACAACAAACGCTTCTTCCAGAACCGTTGACTTTGACTTTTCGGGAGATCTTTTGAGTCACCAAATCCCTCATTGAACTAGGTTTTCTACTGTATAATCTCGAAGCGATATGTCCTTCCTTTCCACAATTATAGCATACCTTGAATCATTTGGGCGGTTTGACCGATATGTCCCTCTTTCCGTGATTTATAGCATATGACCGGGTGGTCGTTCTCCTTCCTTAGAACCGATTCTTTTCGCCAACCTTTGTGCGTCTTCATACGGTCGTTGTTAAATCTCCTTTAAAATCTCCTCCGACTCGCTTTTTTCTATTTTCATGGCCATGATTACCACCAGAGTGGTTACCATTTTTGTCAAAGTCTTTTTCTTTTCTCCGTTGGTTATCGTTGTTTTGTTGTTCGCTATCTCCTAGATGATCGATTGTGGTCCCTCGGTTGACCGTACTCGTTATCTCATTTCTAATAATTGAGCCCTATTTACAACATCTCGAATAGAGAGAAAATTTATGAGAAATGAGATATTGTCGTATCTTAGGGTTTCAAACCTCTCGAAACCTCGCGTCATCGTTCCTCATTCTCCACCAAATGAGGTGAAAACCTAGATAACTCGCAAACTTTGCCTCGTCTTCGAGACACCGTCATGTTGTTTTGTTCTAATCGATGAACTCCACTTCCTTCATATGATTTAACACTTTCGTGAAAGTATTTGTCATTAAATAGTTTCTCGAACGTCTCCCAAGACATCTTTGAAGTCTAATTTGGATGGGTACACTTCATGACTCCCACCATGAGTCTGCCTCGCCGCCACGGAACATAAAGGTGGCGAATGGAATCTTCTGTTCTCTCGTGCATCCCAAGACATCGAATATCTTGGTAATTTGCTTGACCCATGTTTCCGCCATGATCGGATCTCGCTTTCCCTTAAATTCGGTGGTCCCAACTCTTTGACCTCTTGGTTGTGACAACCCGTGAATTGCTATCATTTCCTCCCGTATTTTGAACACGAATCTCCTCAAATCGATTTTGCATGAATCGCAAAAAGCTTCTAAACATCCCTCGTTCATCATCCGCTTTCGGTGGTGTTGTTCACGGGAGGAACATTGCCACTGTTGACGCTTCTCCTCGTTGGTGAGTACAGCGTCTCCACGGTCTCATTTCCATTGTTAATATTCTCATTCGACATTCTCAAATCATCGTCATAAAACAAGGGTTAATTAAGGAAATCAATATATCACATAATATCCCTATATACTAACAACTAACAAATAAGCTTAGGTAGGACATCTTAGCCGAAGGATTTACTCTGTCTCTCCCTCCTAGTTCTATTCCTCGATCTCCGCCAGAGATCATATCCCTAGCTTCTCGATACCAACCGTGGCGCCCCAAAATAGGTATACATCACCCATCCCGAGTTGTCAATACATGGTGCTGAAACAACTACAACTTTATTATTACAACAAGAAAGCGTGAGTTTGAATACAAATATTATCTTCTAGACAATATCTATACTCAAATAAATCCTCATCACATTTAATGATACATTATTTTACAAAAATGGTGAGGACTACTAAACAACTCTCTCTAGAACCTTCATTCCCATACCCCGACTGCATCGCTTATATTCTCGCCTCCCCGAGAAGAAAAATGGAACAACTAACCCAAAGAAGAATATTATGACTAAGATAATATACAACAAATTATCGTTAGTCCTCAACAGGAAAAATCTAATAGAATACAATAGACAACAAGTTTTAAATCAAGATTCGCAATGAAATAATAATTCATTAGAAGAGTTAAGTAGAGAATGCAAACTACTATCTTCTATTTATGAATTTAAAAGTTCATCGCCTATCTTTTATCCCTGTAACATCAATCAATATATATCCGAATCTAATATTCATCTTTGCACTAAACAGCCAAAGATATTCATCGACCGGGTCGTGTTCATCTAAACACTGCTCATCTCAGACTACGGGCCAAAGATATTCATCAAAAATCATTCATCTTTGCACTACAAGCCAAAGATATTCAATAATATCATCATTTAAGATCGAGAATGATGAAAAATATTTTAAAAAACGAATCCAAAGTGAAAAAAAAATGACAAGAATTTAGGATTAAGGATTCGTATTTTGTTTTATCCTTGTCAAAAAAATACCTCAAAAATAATCATAGTGGTGTAAAATTCAAGAATGATCAAAACATGGATACAATCAAAGCTAGTATCCACAATAGATATTTTAGACGAAAAGGAAAATTTTCATTTTTCGATGAATAATGCCGTATTCGTGAATAGTGTCGTATACGTGAATAGTGCCGTATACGTGAATAGTAACTCCGACACCAAAAGTTCTAAATTTGATAAAAACTTCAGATCAATATTTCCAAGATAATGATATTGAAGAAATAATATCATTACGAAAAAAATAATATCCCTTACCTCGAAAGACAAGATTTTAGTTAAACACTTGGATATAAAGCTATGACTTGAACTTGCACAGTATAGCAATACTCAAAGTATACTCAAAATACTCACAAGAATACGCTCGATAATATAGAGAGAGAAAACTTCAATTTCTGGTGTGATTTTTAATTCTAACCTAAGCACCCTATTTATAGGAAAATGCTTAGAACACCAAAGTAGAAAATTTAATAAATTAATAATTATTAACAAATTTTGTCTACGCCCACTTTGAATTCAGATTTTCAGCATGTTTAACAACACATGAGCCCACCAACCCACCATAAAAATGTTTTTGTTATTTTAAACAATTAAAACTTCTAAAAATCAATTATTTCGGAACTCCGGAACTTCAATAATTCACAATAAATAGCCCTTTTATCAGAAAATTTGAATCTTACGAGTCTTTATAGGAAATTCAATTCTCTACAACTTTACAGAAGAAAATTTTTCCAAATTCCAAATAAAAATTGACCGAAATCCATAAAGCAAGCGATTTTATTGTAAATTTTATAATCAAATTTCTATCAATAATTGTGTCCATCAACACACAAAATATGTGTTAAACATTTAATGCCACAAAATACTCTTCCTCCTCATATACTCATATATCCCACATTCATTATAAAAATATCACCGTTAATATATTATTAAAATAATATATTTAAATAAATTATTTTATCGAGAAAAAGATAAAATATTAATTTTCAACAATTGTCACATTAAACATTTTCTCCATTTATATCCACATAAAATCAATATTTTCTCATCATATAAATCAATAATTAATTATTCACAAATAATATTATTAGAATCACAATATTGACAACCGTGTAGGTTCCCAAGAAAGAGGGGCTTTCAATAAGAATTTCTCCTTCTTGGCGCCGCAATTAGGTGATCAAACCTCTCCTTAGACAAAACTTTTAGACATTGCCAATAATGTTATCTAATAATATTATTCAGATAATATGAATTATTGCTTCGATAATGAAAAATATCGTGTAATGACAATTATGAAACAACAAAGAATATAAAATATCAACGCAATGCAATTATTAAATCAATAAAATAAAAATCTTGAAGTAATTATCGTAACCATTATTGAGTAGTGCCTTTACGTAAGAATCAATAATTGGTGCAATTGTGTAATGCTCTCGTGTTTTAACCAACCGAGTATTTTAACAAAGATTACTTCAGAATAACTACGCCGTTATTTTTAAACAACTTATATTTGTCGTTTTCTTCATCCAATCGCTTCAGTTATGGGGCCCACACATGGTCATTTGGCGCCGCATTTAATATTCCCCGACAAAGACAAAAAATTATTCCACGACCAAACGAATATTCCCCGACAACAATGAATATTTTATAACCACTTGCTTATTTTGAAATATTTGCGTATTTTACCCATAACTATCCATATTAATCAAATCAACCCTTACTATTTCAAAATAATAAATAGAGAAAATTAAATTTCATTAATAATAAGTTGGGGTCTCACACTGGGGCTACTCGCCACATTTGTTCCAACAAATGGATGTTTTCTACTTACAAACCAGTAGAAAATGATGATCAACTCTTCATGGAAAATTCCTCAAGTTCAAAGGTTGAAGGATGTGGGAAGATTATACTGAAAATGACATCTGGAAAAGAACTAACTTTGAATGAAGTGCTTCATGTGCCAGATATTCGCAAGAATCTAGTTTCTGGGTCACTACTTAGCAAGAATGGCTTTAAGTTGGTGTTTGTGTCTGATAAGTTTGTACTTACTAAGAATGATATGTTTGTAGGAAAGGGCTACATGAATGCTGGGCTCTTTAAGATGAATGTTATGACTGTTGTACCAAAGTCTATTAATAATAATAAAGTTAATTCTTCTGCTTACTTGTTGGAATCTTCAAATATATGGCATGCTAGATTAGGACATGTTAATTATAATACTTTGCGTAGATTAATTAATTTAAAATTTTTGCCTAAATTTGATATTAATCAAAAACATAAGTGTGAAATATGTGTGGAATCAAAATGACAAGATTACCTTTCATTACATTGAAAGAAAAATGAACCTCTAGATTTAATTCACACTGACATATGTGACTTAAAGTTTGTGCAAACTAGAGGTAGGAAAAAATATTTCATAACCTTTATTGATGATTGCACAAGATATTGTTATGTATATTTGCTAAGAAGCAAAGATGAGGCAATAGAAATGTTTCAACTTTATAAAAATGAAGTTGAAAATCAACTTAGCAAAAAGATTAAAGCAATAAGAAGCGATAGAGGTGGTGAATATGAATCACCATTTGAAGAGATATGCTCTACTCATGGTATTATTCACCAAACTACTGCTCCTTATTCACCTCAATCTAACGGTATTGCTGAACGCAAGAACCGAACATTGAAAGAAATGTTGAAAGTTATGTTAAACAGTTCTGGAGCACCCCAAAATTTGTGGGGGGAAGCTTTGCTTTCTGCCAATTATATTCTTAATAAAGTGCCTCATAAGAAAACTCACAAAACACCCTATGAACTATGGAAAGGTCATAGACCTAGCTATAAATATTTAAGAGTGTGGGGGTGTCTAGCAAAAGTAATGGTTCCTAAACCTAAAAAGGTTAAGATAGGACCAAAAATAATTGACTGTGTTTTCATTGGTTATGCAAATAACAGCAGTGCTTATCGCTTTCTTGTTCATAAATCTGATATTAATGATATTCGTGTTAATACATTTATTGAATCAAGAGATGCATCATTCTTTGAGAATATTTTTTCATATAATGGAAATAATGATTCAAATTTAAACAAAAGACCTTTGGATGCTACTAGTGATAATCCTGAAAATATAGACAAAGAGTCTGTAGTGGATGAACCTAGACGTAGCAAAAGGGCATGGACTTCAATGTCTTTTGGTCCGGATTTTCTAACATTTTTGTTAAAAAACGATCCTCGAACCTACAAGGAAGCAGTATCCTCTCCAGATGCTTCTCATTCGAAAGAAGCAATAAATAGCGAAATTGAGTCCATTATGCAAAATCATACATGGGAATGGTGGATCTTCCACCGGTTCAAAAACCCTTAGGGTATAAATGGATCTTCAAAAGAAGATGAAAGTCGATGGCTCAATTGATAAATACAAAGCAAGGCTTGTTGTTAAAGGCTATGTATAAAAAGGAAGGATTGAATTATTTTGACACTTATTCACCTG